>OY755248.1:34875215-35437715 GCA_963576725.1 Azorinus chamasolen | reverse complement strand
ACTCTTTAGAATCGTCACAAAGTGACGATTCTAAAGAGTGGTCACAACAAAGGGTTTGATTGGGGCATAAAGAAAATACGATGAAAAAAAGTTTGTTTCTGGAACATTATTTAGGAAACAGTGACGTGCGTTGTTGTAAGGAGGGAATCGTTATTGAGAGGGTCGTTGTAGGGAGGGAGCACTGTATTTATATTTACATTTCATGTACAATAGAGCTTATCTTATGTGGGCCATCAAAACGATGTCTAGTTGAAATAAAAATAGTTTCAAAAATTCTAATTAGAAGTTTCAAAAATTAAAAGTAAGTAATATTTCATATATTTGTTTATAAATTGAGATAATTATAACTTTCTATGTGAAAAAAAGTGTCTAATCAGGGTTTCATCTGCTTGCATATATACTTTAACCTGCGGTGTCAAACTGGCATGATAAGCCATTAAAAGCATGGAGTCAATAAGTATAAAGTCATATTTCTTTGAAAAGAATATTTATTGGGGAATGGCCTAACCCTTTATTGTATGTTTATATGTTTGTGTGTTGTTGTTGCTTACGTTGTTGCTGTTGTTTTTGTTTACATTGGATCAGCTTTACTCGTACTTTTGTACGTTTTTGGAACATAAATACGCGAAATGAATATACAGTTGATTGGTTTTTTAACCCTTTCCTTCGTGTAAACACATTTTCATGCATTTATAAACATAGTGGACCCAGATCAGACGGCTCCTATAGAAGCCGCCTGATCAGGGTATGCTCTGTTTGCTAATGGAATTTGATAGACCTGTTTCTTTAGTTTCTAAAATTGCTACAGTGCTCCACCTTCCATATTTCATTAAAACTATTTTGTCCATTAACCTTTTCGCTGCCAAACTCTGTCGTCTGCTAACTTAGTCGTCTGCTACAAATTTTCATTCTTTTGATTTTCCTCATTTTTGTTTCAAAAACATAGTAACAGTAACAAACAGTTTGGATCCTGATGAGACGCCGAGTTACTCGGCGTCTCATCTGGATCCAAACTGTTTGCATATGTAATCACAGATCTGGCATTGGCAGCGAAAGGGTTAATATTCAGTAAGTACTGAAAGTTGGAGAAAACAACAACAGGGCACAGTGAAAGGGTTAGTACATGTACATGTATTGCTACGACACATAATTCAAATAGCGTTGTTTAACCCTTTCCCTGTTCTATATTTAGTCCAAATTTCAATACCTACTGAATATTCATGGACAAAATAGTTATAATGAAATGTGGAAGGTGGTACATTATAGCCATTTTAGAAAGTAAAGACACTGATCTTTCAAATTCTATTAGCAAACAGAGTAGACCCTGATCAGACGGCTCATCTAGGAGCCGTCTGATCTGGGTCTACTCTGTTTGCAAATGCGTGAAAACACGTTTATATGAGGGAAAGGATTAAACATCTATGTCAAGCTACCATTTTGATATGATATCAGTCCTAAAAGTCTTCTGAGCAATTCACATCTTCTGATTTGACTTCTGTGTCACTGGCACTAGATCTAAAGACTATAATTTATAACATTAATGTACAAAATGTATATATGTGTTATAAATAAACTATAGTCTTTATTCGATCTAGTGCTAGTTTTCTGTGCTTATAATTATAACACTTCAGTTTGAATAACCACATCAATAGTGTCAGCGAATTTTCTGCTCTGCACAATTTGATGTCTCTGGTCATCCTTGTTATAGTGACCGCTTTAGAGAAGATATATGTATGTAATAATATACAGCTTCATGTATGAAACTAGCCCAAAACACTTTCGTACTAAAATTATTGAATGTATGGTGGGCTCTTTTTATATACCATGTGTAGTGTTCTGTCCATACCAATAAACAAACCAATCAACAACAGACATACGTTGTCATTCAGACATTCCCTCGACCTGATTTCTTTGACGCTCAATAGTTTTCTTTTGTTTCTCTGTTAGATATGCATGTGCAGTAACCCACATCTAAACCAGAATTCTAGTGGAGAAGAATTTGGATAATTTTAGGCAGGTGACTGCTTAATGCAGGGTAAATTGAATTACCCCTTGAGGAGCTTTCTGCATGACTTCAACGTCTGCAAGACCGATATTCATACTAAATTTAAGTCCGTTTTAGAGGAGATTTACTATAATAAACTTTTTTTATATAATAAGTTCAACCCTTTCTCTCATATAATCGTGTTTTCACGCATTTGCAAACATAGTAGACCCAGATCAGACGGCTCCTAGAGGAGCCGTCTGATCAGGGTCTGTTCTGTTTGCTAATGGAATTTGAAAGATCTGTTGTTTTTTTCTTTCTAAATGGCTACACTGGTCTTCCATATTTTGTTTATAACTATTTTGTCCATGAATATTCAGTAGATATATAAAGTTGAAATAAATATAGAGCAGGGAAAGGGTTTATGGTCAATAATTTTACCGACGGAACTGACATGATAGACAATCGGTGTACATTTATCAAATAGCTAAGTAAGAGTTATTCTCCTTATATCAGGTGTATCCGTAATTTAATAGTACTCGATGAGTTAACGCACTCATGTAAGAAATAACAAAGACCTATGATAAAACATAAATGTTTTATCATAGGTCTTTGGAAATAATGACACCATGAATATTAATGGACTGGATTGATTTTATTATAAAAATATATGAAAAATACAGGACAGTTTGGTCATGAGCAGAAGCTGTAAATAATAATAATAATAATAATAATAATAATAAAATCAGACTAGTATAACCTCATATAAATAAACACACGTGACAGAACACTGACCAGGTCGGTTCTTACAGGTACAAATTGGTCTGGCTCTACTCTGTAGAGAAGGTGCGAAAAACTATTTGTATGAGGTAAAGGGTTAATGTACCGTTCGAGGGGTTCTGTAAACATTGTTCAAAAAAGTTCTTTTTATATTTCTATAAACCCATTTTTCTCCCAAATCACTGTCAGGTGTTTGGCTACACATATACAGTAAAACTTCGATTATTCGAACACTAAAATACGTATTATTATCGATCTTTAAGACAGGTGCCAGCTTAATGCATGGTGAAAGTCATGCAGAAAGCTCCTCTAGGAGCTTTCTGCATGACTTTCACCATGCATTAAGCAGCCACCTGCCTAAAAGGGTCTAAATTCTTCTATACCGAAAATTCGAATAATCGAGGTTTTACTGTATCATTATTTTATGACCATGTAGGAAACTAATTTAATCCAGTCCACCAGGTGCGGATCCAGGATTTCAGATTAGGGGGTGGGGTGTAGATTTTTTTTGGAGGGGGCGTAGATTTTTATGTTTGATGACATAAATAAATAAATAGTGTGTTTGTAATACAAGTTGAAAAAGAGCTTAATTGGGTGAGGGAAATAATACACTCCTACCGAATCATTGTTTTATTGATTTTTAGTAGATACAACGACCACTAAATTACATCAATTGTTTTGTGTTAAAGGCAGGTGGCTGCTTAAAGCAAGGTGAAAGTAAAACAGAACGCTCCCATAGGAGCGTTCTGTTTTACTTTCACCTTGCTTTAGCAGCCACCTGCTCTAAATACTACTACTGCTGCAGCAGTTACTGCTGCTGCTATTACTACTACTATTACTACTACCACTAAATATACCAATACTACTACTACTACCACTACATATACTACAACTATCACTATATATACTGCTGCTAAATACTGCTACTATTACTTAGGTCTGCTGTTCTATTACGACTACGATACTGCTGCTGCTGCTACTACTACTACTACTACTAGTCTATTTTGACTATATAACTGTGTTTTATTTATTATATTTTTTCGTGTGTTTTTTTCATACCCGTGACGACTTTGTACTGAATCTAATGTAGTATCTGGTTTTGGTTCAATGCTATCAGTTTAAACTTTGTAAAGATCATTAAATAGTGTTGGTTGACTCTTGCCATCGCAAGACATGCTTTACATAAAATATTTATTTTCAAATTTTCTTCATCTGAAAATGAGATATTCTGGCTATAATCCTCTGACATTTTGGCGCGAAATCTGTCTTTGAAGCAACGGATTTACTTCCGGGTTATCCCAAATCCATTACGTCAGAGGGCAAGTCCACCGCCATCTTTGAACTTGTTGATTAACTTTTTGGACGTTTCGGATGTGACTTGCAGCTCTTGTAACCCAGTTTCGACGATACGCTGGCGAAAGGCATATGAAGAGAAAAAAGGTAGTGGCTAATATTTTTCAAAAAGTTGTCTTTCATTCATGATTATCTTTTAGATCTTATTGTGGCCGCGATGAAAGAATTTCTACACGGCAATTTCGATATCATACGTGAGTGTACTCGAGTGACTGTGCAAGGGGAGACAGTTGCAATGCCAGTGAGTGTGGCCTATATTAGTTGTGTTACATTGCCTGAAGCACTTATTTTACAGCTAATGTAATTACTCCAAGAAGGACATTTGCAAATGTTTTTTCACACCTTTCTATTCTTTTCTACCCAGTCACTACGGGTGATGGTCGTTTCGTCGACCTTCCCGTTAGTCGACCTTATTTTATATAGTAGACCTAAATAAGTTAGCATGTTATATATAAATTGTGCAATGAAAGTTAGAATGAACAGTATAGGTTAGTTATTAACAAATAATACGCACATACTCTCATGTTAACAACATTGTTCATATAACTGTCATTATAGACTTTGACTATTCATTTGAATGATTTGTATTGTATGGATGAGAAACATTTGTTTAAATCCAAAAAATAAAATATATGTTCTGTTCTGTTCCAAAAGTCGGTTCGTCGACCTTATTATTATAGAGGGATTGAGTTTTCACACCTTTGTCGCAGCTGTGTATTTGATGTTAGCTTTTCAAATAGGTAAGTGTCTGCAATTATTGCAAACTGCCAAATCATAGTTCAGACCTAGTCCTTCATCGAAAGTTGATATATGCTAATATCAACATTTCCCTTCATTATTATTGATATTTTACAGTTTTCAGTTTCTGGCATATGCAATGTCTTTCACTTTTTCAAGAAAAACTCGGTGCATCAATCTGCACGAAAATCCGGGCGGAACGATTCAAGAGACATATTGAGCAAAATAAGTATGTTTGACGACATAATTCACTTCAGTCCTGTAAAATAACTGTTTTTCAAACATATTTTGCCAGAAAAAAGTTAACTGTACTCACCGATTGCGTTTATTTGATCTGATTTGAATCACTCCTACACTTTCCATCGCTGACCCTGACCTGTTTTCCTGGAATTCCCTTGATTTGCATATGAGGTTAACGGAACTTGTTCACGAAGTACAGTCTAATCACGATACTACGAATCGCGTTCGAACGAAATACCGGTTTGCTACGAATAACACCCCAGGCCCCGGCCGATTTTGTTCTTGTTTCACTTGCAAAAAGATGCAAAAGTACGAAAATGCGAAACTACGAAAAACACGTTATTGCGAGAGGTTTTCGTAGTCCCTTAAACACAAAAACAGTAGCAGAAAGATGCATTTTTACGAATACCACCTGTGCGATGTTTTCGCACTTCTGAGAGACATTCGTCGCTCCAGTCAGCATAATTATCCATTGTTGACACATCTGGCCTGCCCGATACGCTTTAACACGTAGCGTGTTATGATCAGTACCCGTGTTTGTTTGTGACAGGATTAGACTAACTACATATCAAATGTCGCAAATGATTAAAGCTTGTATTGTGCAATTATACACAATTACGTTTTCACACACATCGTGTTATAAATGATTAGCATACAGGCATACTGACATGTTTGTTTGTAGTCAATGTCTCATTGCATATAAAACTTCGTAGTATCGCGATTAGACTGTAATTATTTAAACGAAATCCATTATTGATTCAGTAATTTAGATCTACGCTAAAAAGTTACTGACTGGATGGCTGGTTATTTCATATCCTATTGCAAGACACATATATTCACACACAAAAACAATTACGCCGATATTCTTAAAATATTTCGTCTACGCATTCACTATGCTTTCGTATAATTGTATTAACCGCATCACGTGACATAAACATTGCAAACATTTTGAAGATGTGTTTGACTGGGAATAAAGTGTCTGCATTATTGACCTATACATAGGTGAGTGACATGGTTTTTAAGGCAGTATATAATGTTAAACTATATTGTGTATCAAATGAAACCCATACTCTCAACTAACTGAGATAAATGACGAAAATCGATTCACATAGAAAATGCGTTAGGGATCTGGCCAATAACTTTTGGACGTTGATGCTTGCAGAGATATATAATTTTTAATAAAGAGCAAGCGAAACGTTTAAATAATTTGGACTAAGTTCACACCCAGATCAAGATCACGTTATAGAACTTATTTGATTAAAAAGTGGTAGATTCTATATGTATAAATATTTCTTCAGCATTATGAGTGTTTTATCAATATAATATCAACATTTGCGTGATGGAAATTATCGCAAACTGTCGATTTCATAGTTTAGACCCAGATCTAAATATATTTAATAACAAAAGCTGTCACAGGACAGCGCGCTCGACTATTCTCAGTATTGTTAGTGTGAAAATGCTTGAAAGTGGACTACAATGGTGTCCAATGATACTAGAAGCAAGTATTCAATGTCTCAGTAAAAATATCTTTAACCCTTTCGGCGCCATAGGCGAGATTTCTCGACAACAGACGCTCAGCGCCACAGGCGAGATTACTCGACGAAATGCATTAGTAAACATATGTTATTCATATTGTGTGTATTTCTTATGCTGACATCGGGAATAATTTATTATACTGTAGAAATGATGTCAAACTACGAATTAACCATTGATATTTCGGAATTTGTGCTATAATTAGTAAACTATGCGGAGATAACCTTCGACAAAGTTTCCCATCATTCTCAATTGTTCCAAAATGGCTGCCGCCAGAAAACGTGTTCGCTACACATGTGAAGATGCGTTGAATATCCTTATGAATGATAGTGATAGCGCTGGCAGTGGGTTAGATATTGATTCTGAAGACTCCTTAGATGATGATTCCAGCAATTTGTCAGACCAAGGACCTGTAGTGTCATCAGAATCGTCGAGTTCAGGTTTGTTTATCGAAATTTCTTTCGTTTTCTTAGATAGACCCTGAAGTTTCGTCAAGTTTTATTGCACATAGCGTAGTTTCTGTTTGCTAATACTCACTTTCCAAGTAAATACAATATTATATTGTAGCTAGATGTTGATAGTATCATGTTGTAACAGCTGCATTGAATATTGACTATCGATTTATAATGCCTGGTGCAAAGTGGGTGGGGCAACATTTGTCATTTTGTGAAAACGAAAGTAGACTTAGTAAAGATGTTTTTTCATACCCTGTGGGTGCTATATGCTTTCCTTATTAATCAACAATGCATATTTATGTAGGTAAGTAATATATAAACATATATTATTATTTTTCCAATGCATTTCTTCTTCAGATTCCTCAGACGAAGACCATGCTGCCGTGAGTAGGCATGGCCATGGCAGAGGTCGTGGTCGTGGTAGAGGTAGGGGATGTGCACGTCAGAATGAAGGGAGAAGACAAAGAGCTGCTCAAGATCAGCCACCAATTGCTCAAAGAGTTGGTGTGCGACCAGCACGACAACAGCAACACAATAATCCTTTTGACTGGCAGGTATATGACGACAATGACCCACACTATCCCGATTGGTTACCGAACTATCGTGAATGTAGAGGGGTGCTAGTTGACACTTTGGACTATACTCCTGTTGATTATTTTCATTTGTTTTTCCCTGTAGAAGCTATATTAGACTCATAGTAGACGAGACAAACAGGTATGCACTTCAGATGTTTGACAACCCTGTCCCACTCCCTGTTTACTCCCGATTTCATAAGTGGGATGATACAGATGAAGCTGAAATCAAAGCATACAGAGCGCTACAAATTGCTATGGGACTTTGTCAAAAGCCAGAAATAGAGGACTATTGGGGACAGTACTGGCTGTCATCTATTCCATTTGCTGATATTATGAGTAGGAACAGATATTCATGAGCTTTTGACATCATTCCTGCATTTCGCGGACAATGGTGCTGAGAGACCCGCTCATGGGGATCCAGACTATGACAATCTCTGGAAGATACGTCCCTTTATGACTCTGTGTGAAAGGAAATACTTAGAAGTGTACAACCCATCTCGTGATCTCAGCATTGATGAGAGCATTATTCGCTTCAAGGGAAGAGTTCATTTTAGGCAGTACTTACCATCAAAACCTTATAAATGGGGAATAAAACAGTTTGCTCTATGTGACAGCAAGACCGGGTATACCTATAAGTTGCTTACTTACTGTGGCAAAGGAACACTTGAGACTCAGAATAACTTCACCATCACAGAGTGTATCTGTTTGAAGCTCTTGGAGGGTTTTGAAAACAAAGGACATCGGGTATTCACAGATAATTTTTACTCGTCTCCGAATCTATTTCGACAACTGGAGCAAAATGACATCGGAGCCTGTGGGACTGTAAAAGCAGGCCGGCAACATATGCCCCATCAGTTAAAGCCTAACAAATTGCACCTAGAGAAAGGGTTTGACCCAGTGTTTATGCATGCTGGGAATCTTGTGACATGTGCCTGGCATGATACGAAACGTGTTCATTTTTTTATCAAACATTCACACCAACAATACCGTCGACAAAGAAATAAGAAGTAAGACTGCAGCTGGTGGTCGGCGACTAGTAGAGAAGCCAGTGATGGCAGACATTGATAACTCATACATGGGTGGTGTTGACATTATGGACCAAAAGCTGCAGACATATGCCTACTCTCACAAGTCAAATGGTACTTCACAATATACAACCGCCTTCGTGAAGTAGCACTTGTGAACAGCTACATCGTCTACATTGAAACCAAGGAAGGTGGTACTCCCATGAATGCCAGACAGTTCAGGGAAAAGGTCATTGATGGCTTACTTGAAGGGTTTCAGAGAAAACAGACCAGGAGAGGCCGGCCATCAAATATAGATCTGCCTGCAAGACTTGTTGACCGACATTTTGTCGGTCAATTCGGTGACCCTAAACACTACCCTGACTGCATAGTTTGTAGCAGCAGAACCACACAAGGTTGGAAAAGAAAACAGACAAGATTCAACTGTGTACAGTGTAACTTGGCCATGTGTCCCTCTCCCTGTCATGAAATCTACCACACTTACAGTGACTTCAAGGAAGCTGCCGCGAGAATTGTGTACAATCTTTAAAAAATTCAACTCAATTTTTAAGAGCTGACTGTTTAGTTTGAAAATTAGGTACAAGTTATTGGACATCAGTTTTGGCATTTCATTAACTTGCAAATCACATGCCTATGTTGATAGCACTTAGATAAATAGTTTTTAAGACTACATCATAGTTTAGACATCATAAGTATCGTGTTGTACACTGGCTGTTGACTATAAAATTTTCATATTTTGGATTGGATCATTTCAAAATTATACTCAAACTTACTGCAAATCATAATGCTTTCAGGTATTACTTTGTAATTTCATGTGCTGCTATATACATGTATGTTCTGTATCTCCTGGAAATTTGAAAGAATTCTATTGATTATATCAAAAGATTTTTATGATTTTTTCAATATACCAAGTGTCATTTTTCGGAAATTTCTTAAATATATTTGGCGCTGGGGGTTCCGTTTACTGAGAAAATTGGCGCCGAAAGGGTTAATAGTGTTCAAGATGATGGGTCTCTGAACACTTTAATTAAAAGAAACACCGAAGTTAAAAAGGGCAATACTTTCTGTCACAGTATTTGGCAGAGTAATATACTCTTGCGATCACAAAAGCTCACCCTGAGCACTTTGTGTTCTGGTGAACTAAAAAGGCCAATAGTCTGTCAAAATACTTGACAGAGTTATGTACTCTTGCCTACAGGTGTAGCCTGTGATGGCAGTCAAGTGTTGTAAGTTTCAAAGCTTTATCTCACAGGGTTATGCAAATAAGTGTGGACTTTAAAAAGTCGCCCCGTACATCATTCTCAGTGTTGTTATATTTTCTGGTCCTTCGGGATCATTAGTTTTAATGTTATTAGTTTCGAAAATTGAATACTGCTTAAGCCGGTGCTAGGGGGCGTTGAGTAGTGTTGCACTTTTAATTGCTACTCATGAACAGACTCAATAAAACCAAGTCTGCAATTTTCTCTTTTTGCATTTTTTCTTTTGCTTTCGAAGGATCACCCATTTTCAGAATGTTTGACAAAAAACTTAACCGAATTTCCAAATTAAAAAAGGCCAATATTCTGTCAAAATGCTTGACAGAGTTATGTACTCTTGCCTACAGAGTGTGTATATGTATATATTCATTTGCACTTTAATTGTGCTTCTTGAGTTGGTGCGGCATTTGAATACAAAATGTCCCTCCATGGTTTCCGTAGAAACGTCAGTTCATTATACGTGATAAATTATAAATTATAGATAATAGATTTAAATAATAAATATAAAATGTCCCTCTAGGACTTCCGTATAAAACACTTATAATACGGAAGAAATATTTATACACATAGAATCTACCACTTTTTTTTATTACATATCAGATGATCTTGATCTGTACTCAAGTTACTTGGCTGTGTAAGTTTTCTTTGAAAGAATCAAAGTTTGATTCTGTCACAAAGTTTGCGATTTGGAACAAAAGTGAAAAAATACTCATTACAGAGCTGATCCAGAGGCCAACAGGTTTGGCAAATAACTTGGGTCATTTTTGTTAAATTGGTTTATTTTTTAGTGAATTCAACCAATTCGGCCCATTGCCTTGTTAACTGGTGTGTTTGTTCACCTGTCTGCTGTATAAACTGTCACCCTCTTAATTGTCCAAAGTAGGTTTTTGTGATATAGTTTAAAATAATTATTAACTTTTCATTGTTTTGTTTTGATTATGAATAGATGTTTGCAACGGCATGAAAGGGTGTTTTTATGAAAGTTTTTACCAGAGAAAGATGCCTTTTTGACAACTTTGCAATCAAAGTATTATAGTATATAATATCCATAATTACTGTTTGCTTATGGATACATAGATATTATTCTACAGGTTTTGTCATGGTAAAAGCATGTGTCCAAAAGTTAACTAATCAATAGTCTGACATTATTTCTTACATGAATATTCATCAAGTAAAGGGCTAACCCTTCCCTGCATACAAACACCTTTTCACGTCTCTGCAAACAGAGTAGACCCTGATCAGATGACTCTTGTAGGAGCTGTCTGATCAGAGTCTGTTCTGTTTGCTTATTGTATAATGTAGGTCTGATTCTACAGTTTCTGCCAGAACCGGACGACTTTTACACCCACCGAAGGGATATACTTTCAACTACAATATTCAGTGGACACTATTCATGAACATCAAAATTTGGTCACATTGTATGTAAAACAAGTGGAATCTTATTTTTTAATTCTTCACAGACTGGTTGTCACATACGAGTGGACCCATGTATCTTTCCTCCTCAGACCACCTGTTTAGTCATGTGACATCTGTCTGAGACTGTGTGCCCTTAAAGTTACATCATATTATTAAACATACTTCCTAAGCCTCTTGATTTACACTAACACCGTTACTCTCAAGTGCTCCCTTAACCCTTTCCCTGTTGAATAATCATGTAAGAAATAATGACATCAACACTATTTATTTGCTGTATTGATAATGGCATATCTTGTACACAGAACTTTTGGTGTTGATAAAAACTGTATAATCTGATCTATTGTAATCACATCAGCAAACAGAGCAGACCCTCATCAGACAGTTCCTACAAAGGCTTTGTAATCTTGGTCTACACTTTGCAAATGGCAGAAAAACCAATTATAAATGTTTATTAGGTGAATTTTTATAATGGTATATGAACACAATTTTTTCACCATAGCAGAAACTGTAGAATCACATGAATCAACTCTCTAATTCCATTTATAAGCAAACAGAGCAGACCATGACTATGACTGCTCCTACAGGAGCTATTTGATCTGGGTCTACCTTGTTTGCAAAGTAAACTACTTTAAATATTCGTTTTTCCCTTGTACAGTGGTCATGTGGAACAGCTTGCCAGCATCTGCTGTTATGCAGCCAGATCTAGAGGGGTTCAAATCAGTACTATCCCCCTCTCTTATTTCAAACCGCCCCTAAAGGTCTGGAATCGTGTGTTTCACCTGATTTTGAATTAAAATTTAATCCTCATCTTGTTTTAACATCTATCTCTCTACACTCTTTCTCTCTGTCCCACTTTTGAAGTCTCACTTTCACAACTTTTATAGCTTTTATTCTCGCACGGCCTGCACCTTTTCATGCCAGTAATACGCGAAAGCGGAGTCGGGCATTATACAAAGATAGATAGATAGTGTGAAATGGTGTTTGTATCAGGTAAAGGGTTCACTGAAAGAACTGGGAACAGTAAAACCTCTCTATAATGACCACTAAATTACATCAAGTATTTTGTGTTAAAGGCACGTGGCTGCTTTAAAAGCAAGGTGGAAGTAAAACAGAATGTTCCTATAGGAGCGTTCTGTTTTACTTTCACATTGCTTTAGCAGCCACCTGCCCTAAATACGAACTAATTAACACCATTTTGTGGCCGTTATAGAGAGGTTTTACTGTATTTATCAACCATACTCTACCCCATTATTTGCCTTTCATCAGGATCAAAACTGTCGGTCATTTGCTAAAAGTTTAACCATTTACCCCATATATTTATAAGCCTTTTAACGCCTTTCCAATGATATAATTAATAGTAATTAGATACCGTATTTCTCCTTGCTATAGCGCCCTCTCTAATAGTAGCTCCCTCCCTATAATATACGCTTCGAAAAGCCATCGGGGGGATCAACTTACCCCACCCACCTCACCTCGATGTCAAACAGTTGGCGAAGAAAACGAAAACTCAATGCATCATCACTAGTAGTAATTAGGGAAAGCAAATTTACAATGAAACTATTTCATACTGTTGTTGCATACCGTTAGGTTATTTTGTTTCTCTTCGACTTGTTATGTTTGTAAAAAGCATTGGTATCTGATTATTCGGTGCTGTAAACCATGTATACATGTCACTTCTGCAAGCAATTCATTTAACACCGACTCACCTACATATCGCTCTTTAATTCTTATTTTAAAACTGTCACTATTTCCCATACCTAATGGAAAGGTGATTCTGTTTTCTCCACTTGCCTAACGGATTAAACCAATGTTTGTTCGTTCTCGATTTCCGTCTGCGTCCAGTTTCCCCCATTTCTGTGTAGTGCATATTCTACAGTAGTATTTTACAAGTATTACGGTAAAGCGGAAGGGTCTTCGAACATTTCCGTTTAGACCGTACCTACACACCCGTAACTTCCGTTGATAATTTTACTGCAGAGCAGTCTAGCGGAAGTTGAACCTTGAAAGGTAAATACGATTCTTACTTTCACTTTAAAAGTCATAAATCTACCGAAGATTAAGTTTGAAATAAATGATTTCTGTCAACAAATGAACCAAGTAGGATGTCTGCTGGTTATTTCAAGTCTTATATCGGCGCAAATATGATTAAATTTCAGAGTACGCAATGTATCATTCTTTAGCCTATACAGTCTCTACCATGACGGACATAGTAAAAACTCCGAATTTTTGGTATGAAATAAGAGCTCCCTCTCTGCGTTTTGCATCGCGCCCGGGAGCGTCTATAAGAGGATATACGGTAATTGTTATAATAGCACACATGAATTTTTACTACAGCATAAGCTGTAGAATCATATCTATATTATGTCATAAGCAAACAGAGCAGACTCTGATCAGACGGCTCCTACAGGAGCCATCTGATCTGGGTCTTCTCAGTTTATAAAAAGGTGTATTTATGGAGTAAAAGGTTGATCCTTTCTGCACTAAGGAACTTTTTTCTGCAGCCATGCTTCAGTTGATAGTTTGATTCAATTCTAAAAGTATATTTTTAGCTCATCTGTTTTGAAGAAATCACGAGCTGTTGTCGTAACTCCGGCGTCCACGTTGTCATCGTCGTTATCGTCTGAAATCTTAACATTGACCATAACTTCTTCGAAATTTCATTTACAACCTTCATTTTTGGTGTGCATGTTCATCTTGACAATGATGACAGATGAGCGTTGGCACCCGCTTGCAGTGCTCTTGTTTTGCCACAGTGTGAGTGTCCTTTCAATTTTTTTTCTGGACCTTGTACCGTTATTTTGCTTGGACATATTTCAATGTCTTTTGAAACATATCATAAGTGTATGGTGTGTCACGTAAAAGAACCATAAGTCTGTAACATTTTTGAATTGGGAATGGGTCTATTTGATAGACCTGTGTAGATGCCAGAAAAAGGCTTGGCTTAGTCATGAGTAGCTCACTTTTCTTTTTTAGCTCACCTGAGCAATGCTCAGGGTGAGCTTTTGGGAGACTTGAATTTCCAGTGTCCGTCGTGCATCGTCAGCAATTTGCTTGTGAACACTTTCGTGGTCACAATTTTAGTCCAATCTTCATGAAACTTTATCAGAATGATTGTTTTTATAAAATCTCGGATGAGTTCGAAAGTGGATCAAGTGGTGTTCAAAACTAGGTCACTAGGTCAAATAGTAGGAAAACCTTGTGAACACTCTAGAGGTCACATTTTTAGCCAAATCTTCATGAAACTTGGTAAGAATAATTGTCTTAATAAAATCTCTGACAAGTTCGAAAGTGGATTATGTGGGGTCAAATAGTAGAAAACTCTGTAAACACTCTAGAGGTCAAATTTGTAGCGGGATCTTCATGAAACTTAATGAAATTGATTGTTAAGATAAAATCTCGAACAAGTTTTAAAGTGGGTCACATGGGATCAAAAACTAGGTCACTAGGTCAAATATTAGGAAAACATTTTGAACACTCTAGAGGTCACATTTTTAGCCAAATCTTCATGAAGCTTAATCAGAGTGATTGTTTAGACAAAATCTCAGAAAAGATCGAAAATTAGGCATGCAGGGTTATAAGCTAGGTCAAATAGTAGGAAAACCTTGTGAACACTCTAGAGATCATATTTTTAGCCAAATCGTCATGAAACTTGGTCAGAATGATTGTTCTGATAAAATCTTGGACAAGTTCCAAAGTGGGTTACATGGAGTCAAAAATTAGGTCACTGGTCATATCATAGAAATATCTTGTTTACACTCCAGCGGCCAGATTTGTAGCCCAATCTTCCTCAAACTTGCTCAGAATGTTTTTACTTGGTGATATCAAGATTGAGTTTGATCATGGGTGAGGTTGGATAAAAAAAAAAATAGGTCACTATTTCAAATCTTTGAAAAATCACTCTAGAGGACACATTTTTAGCCCGATCTTCATTGGTCAGAATGATTGTCTTGATAAAATCAATATTCTAAATCTTTGAAAATGTTGTTCTCCAAAACTACCGTTCATGATCCACTATCAACAGTTACAAATATTGTCCCTTAGGTCAATATTGGCCCCATCCTAGGGCTACCCAGCTATAATATTAAATCTATCATAATCAGGTGAGCGATTAAGGACCATCTTGGCCCTCTTGTTTTTATATGGTTTTTGTTTGATTATGTGAATCTCTGATTTACATTTGGTCTCTACAAAGGAATAAATTTGCATTACATTAGAACCTGCCTTAAGCAACCATTAAAATCGTTGGCCATAGCTCAGTCTTGAAAAAGCAGATGGATGCTAAATGCAGGGCACAAGACATGCAGAAAACTTCAATAAGAGCTTTCTGCTTTACTTCCAACTGATATTAACCCTTTACAGTTTACTCTATAAATACACCTTTCTACGCTTTTGCACACAGAGTAGACCCAGATCACAGGACTCCAATAGCTTTTTTATAAATATTTTATTATACGCCCACCTAATAAAGGTGGTCGTATATTGTCGTGGCCCTGTCCGTCAACATTTTGTTTGTCCGCTGTTTTCTGGGAAAACTATTTGACAGATATTAATGAAACTTCACACAAATGTTAAATGCATCAAGATCTGAAGATGAGTTGATTCTGAGGTTCATTTGATTTTTCATTTCAGAGTTATGGCCCTTGTCCTTAAAAAAAAATGCAAATAGTTGTCCACTGTTTTCTGGGGAAACTATTTGAGAGATATTAATGAAACTTCACACAAATGTTTAATGCATCAAGATCTGAAGCTTAGTCGATTCTGAGGTTCATTTGATTTGTCGTTTCGGAGTTATGGCCCTTTTACTTAAAAAATAATGCAAATACATGCAAATAGTTTGTCCGCTAGTTTCTGGTAAAACTATTTGACATATATTAATGAAACTTCACACAAATGTTTAATGCATCAAGATCTGAAGCTGAGTTGATTCTTAGGTTCATTTGATTTTTTATTTCAGAGTTATGGCCCTTGTCCTTAAAAAATATGCAAATAGTTTGTCCGCTGTTTTCTGGGAAAACTATTTGAGAGATATTAATGAAATTTTTTTTAATGCATCAAGATCTGATGCTGAGTCGATTTTGAGGTTTATTTGATTTTTTTGTTTCGGAGTTAATGCCCTTTTACTTTAAAAAAATGCAAATATATGCAAATAGTTTGTCTGCAGTTTTCTGGCAAAACTGTTTGACAGATATTAACCCTTTCCCTCATATAAACATGTTTTCACGCATTTGCACACAGAGTAGACCCAGATCAGACGGCTCCTATCAGGTATACGGCTCTGATCAGGGTCTGCTCTGTTTGCTATTAGAATTTGATAGATCTGTTTCTTTACTTTCTAAAATGTTAACAATGTTCCACCTTCAAGAATTCTTTATAACAATTTTATTAATGAAATTCAATATTCAGTAGGTACTGGAAATTGGCCTAAATTTTAAACAGGGAAAGGGTTAATGAAACTTCATACACATGTTTAATGCATCAAGACCTGAAGCTAAGTCGATTCTGAGGATCATTTGATATGTTGTTTTGGAGTTATGGCCCTTGCACTTAAAAAAATAATGCAAATCTATGCAAATATGAGGATGGCCATAACTTTTTCATTTGAAATGATATTTACTTCAATTTTTTTATATGGTTAAACCTTAATGTGAATTTTCACATAAATTGCGGGGTTTTGATGTCATTTTATTCTAAAGTTATGGTCCTTGAACTTCGTGTGTTCGTTGCTTTGTTAGTCGGTCAACTTTTAGTTTGTCTGTTGTTTTCTGGGAAAACTATTAAAATGATATAAATGAAACTTAACACAAATGTTTTAAGCAACAAAATTTGAAGCTGAGTTTCTTTTGAGGTTCATTCAGTTTGTCTTTACAGAGTTATGGCCGTTTCACTTTACAAAAATCTGCAAAAATGAGGATTAGCTGTAACTTTTTTATTTAATAAGATATTCACTTCATTTTTTTTTTTAAAAAATAGTATCACCTTAATATGGAAATCAAGATCTGAAGCACAGATTAGAGAATGTCAACACCTATAAGGTATGTTGAATCAGAGAAAGTTTGCAAGTGGGCGTATTATGTACCGTATGCGGTACTCTTGTTTTGATAGGTAGCTTAAGGACATGCAGCTCTGCAAGTATCATTCATATTGATGTTAGAACACCAGAGTTATGGCCCTTTTTGCGAAAAATGTAAAAGTTTTGTCCGTCCGAAGCCGTATCTCAGAAACTCTTTGGAGTTCTACTATGAAACTTTGTGTAAATGTTACGTACTATGAGGAAATGCTGCCATGTCTTTATCACTTATATTGATCTTGGAATACCAGAGATTTACGTTTGTTTGTTTGTCAAGAACTGAACCTCTTTGTCTTGAGTCAAATCTCAGAAACGGTTTGGAGTTTTTCTTTGAAAATTAGGGAAAATTTTAAGAACTATAAGGAAATACCACGCTGTACCTGCCACTTATATTGAACTTGGAACTTGGAGTTATGGTCCTTAAGTTTGTAAAATACTTAACCATTTTGTCTAAGTCATATCTTAGAAACTGTTTGGACATTTTCAACGAAACTTTGTGTATATGTTTGGTACCATAAATAAATGAGGACCTGGAAGTATCACTCTCATTTATTGTAGAGCACCAGAGTTATGGTCCTTTGTAAAATACTTAACCATTTTGTGTGTTTAAGTCATATCTTAGAAACTGTTTAGACATTTTCAATGAAACTTTGTGTCAATGTTAAGTACCATAAATAAATGAGGCCAGTATCACTCACATTTATTTAAGAACACCAGAGTTATGGCAGATTGTTTGCGATTTTTGATTTTTTTGGTCCCCCTAGTCAATAACTTGGTTAACCCATTCCCCCATAGGCTATTTTTAGATCCAACCTCTTTTAATAAATATACCGAACAGGAGCATTAACTAGAGAAAAGGAAATATTTTAGAATCTTGTTGCTCTGAAACCATTGCTATGAATAGAGCATTTGCTCCTAAGGAGCAAATTAATGCTCTATTTATCAGAATGGTTTCAAAAAGTAACTTTTACAGTGATGTAGAAAGGCGTATTTATGGAGGAAAGGGTTAAATTCATCAAATAAATGTTATTTATGTCATTATATTTCTTACATGTCAATATTGAACAAGGAAAGGTACTCTAACAGTATGCATACTTCATTTTCATGCCAACTGAAATCAGTTGAGACACTGAATTAATCGGCATGACAGACATCAGCAACCAAACATTCTTGTTTATCATAATTATAGATTTGCCAAGCCCACCCTATTTTCTATGCGTGACTCAGCCTCAGATAGTGTTTTAATCATTTCTCTCGTACAAACACTTTTTCAGGTCTTTGCAAACAGAGTAGACCAGATCAGATGGCTCATATAGGAACCGTTTGATCAGGGTCTGCTCTTTTTACTTATAATAGATCTTGCTCAACAATTTCTACAAGTACCAGTAATTACTGTGTACATGTGAATGTATTATATAATTATATGTCAATATAAAAAATTAGCTTGTAAATATTCATGTTATTAATTTGTCTTACATGAATATTTAACAGGTAAAGGGTTACTCCTCACAAGATGTATATTCCTGCAAGTTACTCCACATTAATAATTGGATTTAATTCTTGTAAAAGAAGTATAAAAGGAATTGTTATTAACCCTTCACTCCATAAATATGACCCTTTATGCTTTTGCAAACAGACATAGATCAAGGAAAGGTTGACCCTTTCCCTGTCCTGTATTTCAATACCGAATGTTCATTAACAATATAGTTTTAAAGAAATAAGGAGGGAGGAACATTGTAGCCATTTTAGAAAGCATTAGGAAACAGATCTATCAAATTCTATTAGCAAACAGAGCAGACCCTGATCAGACGGCTCCTCTAGGAGCCGTCTGATCTGGGTCTACTCTGTTTGCAGATGCATGAAAACACGTTTATATGAGGGAAAAGATTAAGATGAAGTAGGCTGCAGCAGAAAGCAAGACAAAAGTTACATTATTTAACCCTTTCCTTGTTCAGTATTCATGTAAAAAATAACTATGAATATTTATTAACTGATTTTTTATAATGTAAATTTTTTAAAGAATCAGATCCATATCATGTCAACAGCAAACAGAGCAGCCCCTGATCAGACGGTTCCATTAGGAGCTGTCTGATCTGGATCTACTATGCAAAATACAGTTAAATATGAAGAGCGCCCTTTCTGTAATACGTTTTCCTTGCATAAATAAACCAACTAAATTTTTAATACTTTTGAATACCTTAATTTTCAAAGTGGAATGGTCAATCATGGTTTATCATCGAGTCTGTTGAGTCTGTTCGGTATTAATGGAAGACAGTGCAGACCCAGATCAGAGGTCAATGATCTGGGTATTCTTTGCTAAAGCCAGCCACTTGTTTCCTCCTTTCAAAGTGTTAACCAGTAAGTCTTAACCCTCTATCTGGTGTCTATTTACCCATTACATCATAGGCTATTTTTAGATACCTCTTTGAATAAATCTACCAAAAAGGAGCATTAACTAGAGAAAAGGATTTTTTTTTAGAATTTTGTAGTTTGAAACCATTGTGATAAATAGAGCATTTGCTCCTATAGGAGCAACCGAGCAAATGCTCTATTTATCACAATGGTTTCATAAAATGACTTTTACAGAGTCGTCAATATGAGGGAAAGGGTTAATGTAAGAAATAATTACATTTACTATCTGAACTTGTTCAAGAACTCTGGACGTTTTATTTTGGGTTTGGCAGAGATAGTACAGACTGTAGAATCAGATATATTCTGTAATTCCAAAGGCAAACACAGCAGACACTCATCTATGTCTGCAAAGTCATTAAAAGGCATCTCTATCAGGTGTAGGGTTTAGTTTTAACTGTATTTTCATCATTGTAAAGTGTGTAGACCCAGATACATATAGATGGTTCTTGACCATGTTCGGCTTCTTGATCATTGTCTGCAGAGCTTTTCACTCATTTTGTTCTCCAGTTAGTTCACTAAATACAAAACTTTATTTAACCAGGTGTGGAGAATGGATTGGCCCGTGATTTAAGGTTAGTGTGCAGAGAGATAATAACCGATTACAGCCTATGCATACGGGGTGCTCTGGATGGAAGCCTCTCTTCCATGTGGTATTGAGTCTCGATAATCACTCTCCACTTAAATACATGAAAAACAAATTTACTTAGGCGCCAGGTAAAATACAATTTGTTGCGAGGTTAGCGCTCATATTTCACTGTGTTATATGCTTCGGTGAACATCTCTGAGGTTTTTTTCCCTCTCCCAGTACGTTTGCGTTTTCGAGCAGATTGCTATTCATATTTGGCCGTAAGACAGGGGGTGGGATTTCTTTTGAAAAATGTTTGACATTACGATACAATTGATACAATCACTGTTATAAAGGCGGGGAAGTTCACCGGTGATTACTGACCCAATGAAAAGCACCTATGGAGTGACTAAGTGCTCTGGTGTATTCAAGCCACCTTTGATATGTCTGATAGGGCTCGGAGCTGTCGATTAAACCTCTGGAATATGATGTTCATGGGATAAGTTTGGCAACCTCTGACAGATTTATCGTGCTCTGGAGTGATAATACAGGAATATATTTTCAGGTGAACATTTTTATTTGTGCTTTTTTTATGGATTTAAGAAATATGTGGCCAAGTTACACTAAAAAAGTTAACCATGTGTTTTTGTTTTGTGCTACTGGCGAAATTGTAACAAGCCATCATATTCGAATATTTGAATCATAGTGTGCTCATAGTCATATATTTTCTGCTGCAACATAGTCATATATTTTCTGCTGCAATATTCTGAATTGTCAGATTTATTGCTTATCCAGATCAGGCAAATGCCAGAAGTGGAGTCATAGCCTTACAAATGTAGATTGAAACATGTACATGTATTAGACATATGCTTTGTTTTGGTTGTTATCCCTCTCCCTCATATGAATACATTTTCACGCATTTGCAAACAGAGTAGACCCAAATCACACAGCTCCTATACGAGTCGTCAGATCACGGTCTGCTCTGTTTGCTAATGGAATTTGATAGATCTGTTTAAGTTTCTAAAATGGCTACGTTGTTACATGATTTCCAGATTTCATTATAGTTATTTTGTCCATGAAAATTCATTAGGTATTGAAATTTGGACTAAGTAAAGAACAGGGAAAGGGTTAAAAGGGATGTAGAGTAGATGCTGTCAGCTAACATTGCTTTAGTTACCTGAAATGTAAGATTTGCCCTAATGTATATATCTTAAACCGTAGTTATGATGAGCAGCAGGTACTTACAGGTTCTGGGATATTTCAAATAATATAAACGCACACTGGCTGTCAAATCAGAGACTCAGGTATGATCATGATCTGACAATGTGTTGTTAGTGTAGCTGTTAGCATCTTACTTCATTGGTATGCCTTTTTATACCTTTTTAAACAGTGTAGACCTAGATCAGACAGCTCCTGTAAGACCCATCTGATCAAGGCCTGCTTTGTTTTGCTTTTACATAAATGCAATGTCAGAGTTCTGAATCTACAGTTTCTGAAATGGCCAATAAATTCCATTGTTCACTGTCCATTATAAATATTTATGAAGTCATGAATTCTTGCATTGATATTCATGAGATAAAGGTTTAAATCCTGCAACTGGTCAGTTGGATTACTTTGGTTTAACTTGAGCCACAGGGTATTTTTTTTCTAAAATTTAATACTTTACTTCATAGATAATTATGCCTTTTAACCCTTTCCTCAACAAATACGCCTTTCTACGTGTATGTAAAAGTCACTTCTTGAAACCATTGTGATAAATAAAGCATTTGCTCCATAGGAATAAATAAAGCATTTGCTCCATAGGAGCAAATGCTTTATTTACCACAGTGGTTTCAAAACTACAAAATTCTTACATTTTCCTTTTCTCTAGTAAATGCTCCTTTTCTGTAGATTTATTAATAGAGTTTGGGTCTAAAAATATCCTATGAGGTAATGGGTTAACACCTATGCAGAGTAGACCTAGATCAGATGACACCTGTAGGATCCTTGATCAGGGTCTTCTCTGTTTGCCTATACCATTATAAATATTAAGTTGATTAATGTTTCTACATGCATTATTGCTCACGTGAATATTAATGGAGGAAATTGTTATATCATTCGAAGACAAAAACTGTAGATTTACAGAGAGGCTGTAACTTAATTATAAACATTTCAAATTTTTTACAGGATTTTTCAAAGTTGGCTAAAAATAATCTATTTATCAAACATATTTGATTTGTTGGCAGACCTCACTCAACCCTTTTCCTATTGCATATTCATGTAAGAAATAATAACATCATGAACATTTATTAGCTGAATTTTTAAACTTAAATAATTATGTACACACTATAAACTTTTGGTATTGATACAAACTGTATAAGTCAGATCTATCATACTTTCATAAGCAAACAGAGCATACCCTGATCAGACAAGTACTGTTGTAAAGAGAGATCATGACATAATTATGGTTGATGGAGAAATAAAGGAACTTTTTGTGAAAGAATACTTAACCCTATGAATATTTATGAAAGAATTAATGACATCATGAATATTAGTTTAAAAATCTATTCATACAATTGAACATGAACAGATGAATTTCTAGCCGTGGCAGAAGCTGTAGAATATCTATATATTATTTCATAAGCACACGGAGCAAAGACCTTGATCCTACAGAAGCTGTCTGATCTGGGTCTACTGTTTACAGAGGCGTAGAAAGGTGTATTTATGGAGTAAAGAGTTATTTATTTACTGTTAATTAACCATGATTATTTAGACAGACAAACGTACATGTAGGTGCATAGTACTGCAGACCCCAATTTAGACAATTAAACAACTCCTCAAGGAGCCACTTGATCAGGGTCTACACTATCTCTAATTCATAGTTACCAAATTCTCACTCGCGTTTTATCATTCAGCTTTACAAACTGGTGGACAGGAGAGACCCAGGATGTTGTAACCCTTTCCCTGTTCAGTATTCATGTAAGAAATAATTACTTCATGAATATTTATTAGAAGAATTTTTTTGCTTTGACAAAAACTGTAGAATCAAATCTATAGCATGACAAAAGTAAATAGAGCAGACCCTGGTCAGATGGCTCCTTTGGGAACCTTCTGATCTGGGTATAATCTGTTAGCAAATGCATGAAAAGGGGTTTATATGAAGGAAAGGGTTAATACTTCTAATATTTTATAGGGTAATTATGTAGTATGTACAATTCAACATGATAGACAGTGTTCAACATGATAGCCATTGATCAGTGCTCAAGCAAGAGGGCAATTTGGGAGAAAAAGTCTCCCTAACTTTGCTGACTTCTCCCTGTTTTGATTTAAGGGAGAAGTTTTAAATATATAGAACATAATTATAGGGAGGTATAAAATCGGGACCAAAACTTCTCCTTCAATCCTTGTAGGAGAGCTACAGCTTGAGGCCTGTTGATAGGCAGTGTACAGACCCTGACCTGATTTGTTCTTACTCTTTGAAATTTTAAAAGTGGAGTTTTCAAAGTGAAATTATCCTTACTTTTCCCTAAGCCTCTTCCCCTTTAAGTGTGAAAGAATTCAATGTGCAGAGCATTTTGGATAATAAATGGTGCAGGCACAGATCAGAGGGCTCCTTCAAAAACTCTTCTGATCTGGTCTACACTGTTCCAAGTGTTTCCCTCATTCATTTGGTGGATAACATGACTGTGTATTTGCAAATTGCGGAAGGCACATTTTCTTGTTGCATAGCTCAAGGTTTACAACAGTGTACAGGATAAACAATTGTAAATTGTCTTCATAGAAGGGCTCTCAGAGCTGCTGTATGAATTATTGCAAGGGTTAACCCTTTCCTCTATAGGCTATTTTTAGGCCCAACCTTTTCTAATAAATCTACCGAAAGGAGCATTTACTAGAGAAAAGTTTAGAATTGTGTGGTTTTGAAACAATTGTGATAAATAGAGCATTTGCTCCTATAGGAGCAAATGCTCTATTTATCACAATGGTTTCATAACGTGACTTTTACAGAGGTGTAGAAAGGCGTATTTATGGTGGAAAGGGTTAACCATTTCCCAGTTGAATATTCATGGCAAAAGTAATACCGGTATTAGCATGAGTGGTTATTAGCTGAATATTTACAGTTCTTTTATGTTGGTACAAACTGTTGAGTTAGAGCTATTATAGTTTGATAAACAAATTAACCCTTCTCCCTGTTCTGTATTTATTACAAAATTCAATATCTACTGAATATTCATAGGCAAAATAGTTCTAATGAAATATGTTTAGATGGAACATTGTACCCATTTTAGAAACTAGAGAAACACATCGAACAAATTCCATTAGGAAACAGAGCAGACCCAGATCAGACGGCTCCTGGAGGAGCCGTCTGATCTGGGTCTACTCTGTTTGCAAACGCGTGAAAACACGTTATATGAGGGTTAAACAAAGCAAACCCTGATCAAACGGCAGCTACAGGGATCATCTGATCTGAGTCTACTCTGCTTGCAAAATCATGGAAAAGTGTTTATATGAAAAGAAGAAATAAGGAATATGTTCTTTATCATGAATATAATTATTCTTTTTACCAACTGCATTCACTTAGAAATTGTCCTGTAACCCTTTATGCCATAAATATGCCTTTCTACGCCTTTGCAAACAGAGTAGACCCAGATCAGACGGCTCCTACAACCAGGATACATCTGATCAGGGTCTGCTTGGTTTGCTTATGATACAATATAGATATGATTCTATAGTTTCTGCCATGGCTAAAAAATCCTGTGTTCATGTGCTATTATTCAAATCAATCATATTAATATTCATGATGTTATTTATTTCTTATGTGAATATTCATGGAGTAAAGGGTTAACTGGGTACACCATATTAACCCTTCGCTTGCTATTCACGTCAATATACCTACCTGTAAATAGTGAAGACCCAGATGAGACAGCTCCTGCAGGAGCTGTCTCATCAGGGTCTGCACTGCTTACAAGTTGATTGTGCATCCAGTGCACTCCACAGCAGTGTGATTGCACAGCGAAATACTTGTTCACAGTGAAGATATATGTAATTATACAACAGGGCATGGGTAAAGAAGAAGAAATGTATTTTAAAATTCAGCAAGAGAAGGGTTAACCTTTTACCATATAGATACGACTTTTTACACTTTTGCAAACAGAGTAGTCCCAGATCAGGATCAATGGCGGTGCTCTTTTTGGTTTTAATCCTTTCCTCCATAAATACGCCTTTCTACGCCTCGGTAAAAGTCACCTGTCAAAACCATTGTGATAAATAGAGCATTTGCTCCTATAGGAGCAAAATTAATGCTGTATTTATCACAATGGTTTCAAATTACAAATTCTAAAAAATATTCCTTTTCTCTAGTTTATACTCCTTTTCGGTAGATTTATTCAAAGAGGTTGGATATAAAAATAGCCTATGAGGGAAAGGGTTAAAATATGTAGATCTGCTTGTACAGTTTTTGCTATGACCAAAAAATAATATGTTCATTTACCCTCACAAAAAAGCAGTTTATTCATATTTCTTAAATTCAAGAGGGAAAATATTAAGTACCATAATTACTGTAAATATTCAAATACCCAGTCTACCCACTGAGTCTCCACCGGTTTGAACAACTGCATAATTTAATTTTGCACCATTTTGCTAACTTTAACCTGGTCCCTGTTCTATGTTTATTCTAAATTTCAATACCTGTACTGAATATTCATGGACAAAATAGTTAAAATTAAATATGAAGGGTGGAACATTTTAGTCATTTAAGAAATTTAAAGAAATGGATCTATCAAATTTCAATAGCAAACAGAGCAGACCCTGAGATCAGACGACTCCTCCAGATGCTGGATGATCTGGGTCTTCTCTGTTAACATTTGCATGAAAATGCGTTAGTGAAGACTGATCAAATGGCTCCTTCAGGAACAGTCTGAACTGGGTCGTCTTCTATTTGCCTTTAACCCTTTCCTCCATAAATACGCCTTTCTACGCCTCTGTATTAGTCACTTCTTGAAACCGTTCTGATAAATAGAGCATTTTCACCATAGGAGAAAAATGCTCTATTTATCACTGGTTTCAATCCTACACAATTCTGACATTTTCCTTTTCTCTAGTAAATGCTCCTTTTCAGTAGATTTATTTAAAGAGGTCGAGTCTAAAAATAGCCTATTAGGGAATGGGTTATGTTTGTCTGATTTTCGGGTAGTTACGGTAATTTTATGAGCCGACATAATATCAAGAAATATGCTGTTTGCGATCTACCAGATAACTAGTTTCTAGCATTTGAATTGGCTAATAAATACAAATGTAGCTGTCTGCCAAACTTTTCATCAGCTCAGTTTTTCTTCCATTTCTTATCAAAAACCACTGAATCAATGTGGCCAACAGTTTGTATCATGATGGAATACCTGAAAATCAGATTTGGTAATAGTGGACTAAGGCCTTTCTTACTATATATATTCCTATAGGAGTCATCTGATCTGGGTCTAGATTGTTTTCAAATGAGTGAAAACGCTATTAGATATGAAGGAAAGTTTTGACCCTTGTTTTCAAATGAGTGAAAACGCTATTAGATATGAAGGAAAGTTTTGACCCTTGTTTTCAAATGAGTGAAAACGCTATTAGATATGAAGGAAAGTTTTGACCCTTTCCTCCATAATTACACCTTTCTATGCCTCTGTATTAGTCACTTCTTGAAACCATTGTGATAAATAGAGCATTTGCTCCATTTGAGCAAATGCTGTATTTATCACAATGGTCTCAATACTACACAATTCTGAATTCTAACATTTTCCTTTTCTCTAGTTAATGCTCCTTTTTGGTAGATTTATTCAAAGAGGTTGGATCTATGGAATTCACCCAATATGAAATTTGCAAGAGGATTTTGAATAACAAACCATGCAGACCCCAGTCAGAGGGCTCATAGAATCTGATCTGGGTTAACGCAGTTTGCAAATGCAATAAAAAGCATTTCCTGCATTCAGAGGGTTAACAGATCATTAGAATTATTTTCTCATGTTGAGTTTCATTTATTCTTTAACCTTTTCCCTGTTGAATATTCATGTAAAAATTATTTGCATCATGAATATTAATTTGCTGAATATGTGCACAGGAATTAATTTTTGGTACTGGTAGAAACAGTTGAGTCAGATATAATTTCAAAGCGAACAAAACAGACCCTGATCAGACAGCTGCTACAGGAGCTATCTGATCTGGGTCTATGCTGTTTGCAATGTGATAAAGCTTTTATCTTAAGGAAAGGGTTAAGTCATCTTAAGCAATTTGCAAGAAGAAAAAAATAAATGAACATTCCTAGTCAATGTTTGGTAGCTAAGATCTAAAAGTTTAGACTGTTTTAACAATATGTGCAGGATAAATGTAGACTAGATTTTGCCACACTTTGTGATTTATGACATGTAACAGAACACCGCAGGGGAACAAAGGTTAGGGAAAAGATATCTCCATATGTAATGTAATACACCTCTAGATTTAGGCTGGTAAAAACTTTGACATGGAAAACGTGCAACTCTTTAGTGCTGAAACATGGATCTAGGATGTTAATAGGAAAACAGGCAAACAGTGAAGAACCAGACCAGAGGGCTCCTGAAGGATCAGTCTGATTTTGACCAGACTCTGCACAGATTTCTTTACAAATTGTTTTCCAAATGCCATATCAACTCAGAAAAATGCTTAAAGAAACACCACTCAAAATGAAAATTAAATACATTTAAAATAAATATATGGCGGAGTTCACAAAGAAATACTGGTTAAAATGCCATAACCCTTTACCTGATAGAGACACCTTTTCATGCCTTTACAAACTAGAGTAGACCCAGATCAGACAGCATCCATTGGACCAATCTGATCAGGGTCTGCACTGTTTGCTTTTGGGATTAAATGGATCTGATTCTAGCATCTGACTTGAGCAACAATTAAGAATTGATGTAATTAATATTGCTGATGTCATTATTTCTTACAGGAATGGTCATTAGGTAAAGGGTTAGTAACAATGTGTTGCTGTTGATTTGGAACATGTACAGCATTGGTATTAACCCATTCCCTCATATTTAGGCCTTTTGACACCTCTGTAATAGTCACTTTTTGAAACCATTCGGCATTGTGATAAATAGAGACATGAGTGTTCATTACAAATTGTTTTTATATAACGAGTTTACTTTAATAATATGACACAAGCTTTAGCGTGTGTAATATTTATTATAGTAAATAACCAGTTTCATGAAAATAATTTGTAATGAACACGAATGTAAGATTCTTTTTATCACATAACCCTTAAAAAATGCCATAGAAAGTGAAACAGACTATATCTGACAGCTGTTTCGGCCATTGTTTACAGCATAGTTAAGTTGGATTCCAACTGCTCATTTGCATAAAAAATGTACTAGTGCATTTCTGTGATTTACGGTTCTCTGTGTCGTCACTCCCACACGGCAGATTATGTTATAAATAAAGCATTAATTTTGCTCCATAAAATTCTCAAAACTTTTAACCCGATAATATGGAAAAACAAGTTTACTGGCATTTGCAAATAGTTCAGACCCAGATCAGAGCTCTCTGATCAAGGGTCTGCAGAGTTTGTTATTCAGAATCTTGCAAATTACACCATTTCATACTGAATGGACTAGATATCCTTTAACACTGGACTATTTCACTTTAAAATAATTACTGTAATTATGGTATAATTTGGTGATATTTATTTATTTTTCATTCATTATTGTTCAAATATTACCAAATGTATTCAAGTATGTTCTTAGATCACATGCAGAGTCCGTGGCATTTACCCTTTCCCTCATATTGGTGCATCATAATGCCTCTTAGCTAATAGCTCTATATAAGTCACTTTTTGAAAACATTGTGATAAATAGAGCATTAATGCTGCAGTAGGAGCAAATGCTCTATTTATCACTATGGTTTCAAAACTACACAATTCTAAACAAATTCCCTTTCTCTAGTAAATTCTCGTTTTTGGTAGATTTAATCAAAGAGGATTGGTCTAAAAATAGCATATGAGGGAAAGGAATAAAGTGAAATTCTCCTTTTATTATAATATGAAAGTTTCACATTGAGATTTTACCTTTGACCCATTGTCATTTTGCCTTGAAAACTTCTTGAGAGATTTAGATTAAAAAAAAAGTTGAAGAGGAATACCAGTCCTGTTCATTCAAAGACACTTGAGTTCAAAGTAAAATTCAAGAATGGACATGGCTTAGGCATTATTTTATTTTTTTGTCAGCTGGCCAACGGGTCCAGTCCAACTGTCAGATTGAATGATGGTTATTTTTGTAAGACAAATTAGTAAATTATTCTAGAGTCACCTCAGGTGTTAAGCAAGGGGCCATTTCTAGCCCTGCATGATTCATTAGGCATTAAGCTGGTCATTTTGGTGTCTGCAGGCAATAAAGGAGCGACTTGTTAAACATTATCTAATTAATCTGACTTTAATTTATATTCCTTGTCAGCCTAATTATTTTCTTTGTGTCATATGAAAGTAAAAGATAGCCACATTTTCTGAGTGATTTATTGCATCTCCGTGTATTAGTGTTCTAGTGTTTTGCAAATTGCCATGAATTATAAGATGTGTGTAGTTTTCAAAGAGTGCATATTTTTTTCATGAAAATTTTAACTATGGCTGAAAGGTTCTGTCTGATACAACTTGTACTGCTCCTGTAATTGGAACTTGAAATGTTATACTGTGTCACTCAGAGGAGTGTGTATGTGTAGCATTATATTTGATAATGATAAAATGGGTGAACCCCCCCCCCCCCCCCCCCCCAAAAAAAAAAAAGAAAAGAAAAAAAAGCACAACAAAAACATCAAAAACCAACAACAAAAATCCCCCAAAACACATTTTAGAAAGTATAGAAAAATGTTCTATCAAATTCCATTAGCAAACAGAGCAGACCTTTGATATAAATGAGTATTATATGCACTGTGGCTTATGGAAGTATTGTCTCTTTTCTTAAACTGTGTCCCTGTTGCATATTCATGGAAGATATTGAATGATATCATGGAATATTTATTAACCCTTTCCCTCATATAAACGTGTTTTCACGCATTTGCAAACAGAGTAGACCCAGATCAGACGGCTCCTAGAGGAGCCGTCTGATCAGGGTCTACTCTGTTTGCTAGTGGAATTTGAAAGATCTGTTTCTTTTCTTTCTAAAATGGCTACAATGTTACACCTTCCATGTTTCATTATAACTATTTTCTCCATGAATATTCAGTAGGTATTGAAATTATGACTAAATATAGAACAGGGAAGGGGTTAACTGAAGTTTTATAATGACATATTTACGGAATTAATTTTTGGTACTTGTGGAAAGTGTTGAGTCAAATCTGTTAGAATTTCATAAGCAAATAGAGCTGATCCTGATCAGACAGCTCCTCTGTTTGCAAATGCGTGAAATGCCTTTCTTCTCCTCTGTAACTTCTTGAAACCATTGTAATAAATAGAGCATTAAATTTTGCCCCATAGGAGCAATTGCTCTATTTATTACAATGGTTTCAAAACTACATGATTATTAAAAAAATCTTTTCTCTAGTAAGTGCTCCTTTTCGGTAGATTTATTCAAAGAGGTTAGGTCTAAAAATAGCCTATGAGGGAATCGGTTTATATGCAAAAGAGGAGGGGTGTCTTATAATAAAGGAAGCCAAATTAGAACAGTTAACCCTTTCCCTCATATAAACGTCTTTTCATGTATTGGCAAACAGAGTAGACTGTTTGCTTTTGACATCATATAGATATGATTGTACAGATTTTGTCAAAACAAAAAATCCCTTGAAAATTTTACCATATAAAAATTGAGCTGATAAATACTCATGTTGTCATTATATCTTACTGAATACTGAACTAGGAAGGGGTTAATTAAAAATCAAAGGGTTTAATAAAAAACGAAAAAATGGCACAAGAAACAAAAAAATAATTATTGAACCCTGCAGCGCAGGTAAACAGGGATTTGGCATTTTAGAGATTTTCAAGTAGCTTTGGTTTAGTGAATCATAATGGAAGAGACAAAGTTGGCCATTGCCCAAGACTGTCAGAGGTTGCACTACCTGTAATGACAGAGACAGGTTTTTGCATGTGAAACACGCTAGACCTGCTAACTCTTTGTATATTGAAAGTGGAATATACATAGTGCATACCGTAAGTGTTTAACCCATTCCCACTTAGGCTATTTTTAGACCTAACCCCTTTGATTCAATCTATCAAAAAGGAGCATTAACTAGAGAAAAGGATTTTTTCAGAATTGTGTAGTTTTGAAACCATTGTGATAAATAGAGCATTTGCTCCTGTGGAGCAAATGCTCTATTTATCACAATGGTTTTTACAGAAGCGTCAAAAGGCATCAATATGTAGGAATGGGTTAATGGCTGAGTCCATTCAGTATGAAAAGGACATACTTTGCAACAGGATTTGAATGACAAGCAGTGCAGACCCTGATTAGAGGGCTTCAGTAGTGTAGGAATCCTCTGATCAGGATAAACACTTGGGTAAACATGATTTGCAGATATCAGTACACTTGTTTCTCACACATAAAGGGCTGAAGCATGCTAGACTTGTTAGCATTGTTTCCTTTGTGCGCATTGTTATATTTTTACCTAGTGACTTCAAATATTGTGTGGAACAAAAATATGACAAAAGAATGATTGAATGCTGCATTCAGATTATTGTTTCTTTTTCATGTCTTATTTCATTATGATGAATGTAAACATGTCTTAATTCTCTCTCAAAATTGTCAATTTCAATGGATGCTTGTCTGTGTATCAGTCTGACCATTTTAAGATCTAGAATTGAAACGGACAACAACTTTTGCAGATGAAAGTGATCAAATGGTTTCATTTATTTACACCCAAGTATACGGACAGACAAGCTTAGGCAAACAGTGCAGACCCTGATCAAACTGATTCTGAAGAAGGCATTTGATCAGGGTTTACATAATTTGCTACTAATGCAATCTAATTCAAAGTTATCAAAATTGTGCCAAATTGAATAATTCTGCTTTATGAACCTGTGAAGAGAGAAGATTGGGTGTCCGAATACATAGGGTAATTCTGGGAATAGATAACCATAGAAGACAGTCTGGATACAGCTGAAGTGCTGAGTAAAGCTGTCTGTCAAGCTGTCTGCAAATGCAAGTAGGGTCATGAAAAGCAGGATAAGGGTTAATTAATTCTTAAACCCATTCCGTCATATGCTAGTTTTAGACCCAACCTCTTTGAATAAATCTACGGAAAAGTTTAGACCCAACCTCTTTGAATAAATCTACGGAAAAGGAGCATTTACTAGAAAAAAGGAAAATTTAAGAATTGTGTAGTTTTGAAACCATTGTAATAAATAGAGCATTTGCTTCATTATAAGGAGCAAATGCCATATTTATCACAATGATTTCAAAAAATAACTTATACAGAGGCGTCAAATGTCATTTAACAATTTACAAATCAATGGAGCAAATTAGGGAATCAGGTTTGTATATATCATTTAATCAAACTGAGCAGACCTTGATTAAAAGAGAGCATCTAGAGGATCTACTGGGTCTGCTCTGTTTGCCAAGCAGCATTATCAAGTAACAGGCTAACCTATTACCACATGAATATTTCTACAAGAATTCATGATTTCATGATTATTCATTAACTGATTATTTATAATGGCCATTGGCTGCAGCAAAACTGTAGAATTGGGTCTTTTTTTAACCCATTCCAGATCCTCTTTGGCTATTTTTAGATCCAGCCACTTTGAATAAATCTACTGAAAAGGAGCTTTAACTAGAGAAAGGGAAAATTTTAGAGTTTGAAACCAATTGCAAATGCTCTATTTATCACAAAGGTTTTAACAGGTGGCTTTTACAGAGGCATAGAAAGGCGTATTAATGGAGGAAAGGGTTAATCTACAGAAGCTATCTGATCTGGGTCTACTCTGCTTGCAAAGGTGCCAAAATGTGTATCTATGGGGGAATTTTAGTTAAACTGTCAAAATATGCAAGTTTAGGTTTTATCTTCATTTCAAAACAAAGGTGATTTTTTTTGTTTCTTGGTTTTTTTGGTCATAAAAAAAAGAGTTTATCGTAAGGGTTTTATGTTAGGAGGAGGAGGAGAAGTTATGAGAAGTGCGGCAGGTACACACAGCCCCAGGGGACAGGCCAAACCATCAGTCATCCATCTTCTCATGTGGCAAATAGCTGACATTGACTGGAAAATAAAATATAAAAAAAATAACACCGATATTGGCTAGATGCTGAATAAAACAAGAATATAATTAATCCCCACATCCAACAATTTCACACTGATGTAATGCTCGCATATCCCATATTATGCAAATAGCAACATGAGATTGGTGTTATGACTGCAGTTTATCCCTCAGCTCAATACAGTAAAAACCCACGTCTAATGTGACCACCAATATGAGGTCTAATTATCATTGTCTTAAAGGCAGGTGGTAGCTTAATGCAGGATAAAAGTTATGCCCAAAGCTTTTGCATGAGCTTTGTGCATTAATTCATCCTACCTACATTAACCTTTTCCGCCATGAATATTCATGTAAGAAAATATGATGTCATGAATATTAATTAGATTAATTTGTTATCAAAGCACATGGACACAATGAATTTTTGGCCATGACAGAAACTGTAGAATCATGTCTACATAGTCATTATATCATAGGCAAACAGAGCAGACCCTGATCAGACGGCTCCTGTAGTAGCCGTCTGATCTGGGTCTACTCTATTTGCAAAGGTGTAGAATGGCGTATTTATGTACTGTAGTAAAGCTTAAGAGTTAAGGGGCAACCACTTGTAGATGTAATTTCTTTTCCTTTATGTTACAGTCGTGATGTGATACTGTAGATGGCGGCTGCCAATGTAAAACTACAAGAAGTGCACCGGGGCAGTCCCGGTCCTGGCAAGATGGCTGCCGGTATGGTGGACGGCATGAACAAACTGGGTGGCAAGTCTTTTACTACCATGCAAGGCCAGAACATGATGGAGGACCGAAAAAACAAAGATAAAGACATGAACAGTCCCCATAGCAATGTGAGTACTACATTGTATAAACTGTTACAATGGTTCTTTAAAAATTATATAGAATTGGTAATGTCAGCACTGTGTCATGGACATCCTCTTGACCATTTCCCTGTTGAATATTCATGTAACAAATAATGATATGAATATTTATTAGCTGAATTTTTACAACGGCACATGAACACAGGATTTATTAACTTTGCAGAATCGGTAACCTGCTCAGACGGCTCATGTAGGTAACGGGTTAACCCTTTCCCTCATATTGACGACTTTTGACGACTCTGTAAAAAACATTTTGTGAAACCATTGTGATAAATAGAGCATTTGCTCCTGTAGGAGCAAATGCTCTATTTATCACAATGGTTTCAAACTACAAAATTCTAAAATTTCTCTTTTCTCTAGTTATTGCTCCTTTTCGGTAGATTTATTCAAAGAGGTTGTATCTAAAAATAGCCTATGAGGTAATGGGTTAAGGCTAAGCATTCACCTGCTTTTAAGACTTCTATGTTCAATAAATGAATGGTTGCTTAACCCTTTACACCATGAATATTTAGGTAAGAAATAATGATTTAATGAATATTAATTAGATTAATTTCTAAAATGGTATATTAACCCATTCCCCCATAGGCTATTTTTAGATCAAAACTCTTTGAATAAATCTACCAATGAGCATTAACCAGAGAAAAGGAAAATTTTAGAATTCTGTAGTTCTGAAACCATTGTGATAAATAGAGCATTTGCTCCTAAGGAGCATTAGGAGCAAATGCTCTATTTATCACAATGGTTTCAGAACTACAGAATTCTAAAAAAAATCCTTTTCTCTATTTATCACAGTGGTTTCAAAAAGTGACTTACAGAGGCATAGAAAGGCGTATTTATGGAGGAACGGGTTAACAGATTAAATTTTTGCCAAAGCAGAAACTACACAATCACATTCACATCTATATTATTCTATAAGCAAACAGAGCAGACCCTGATCAGACAGCATTTACATGAATCATCTGATCTGGGTCTACTCTGCTCTTAAAAAGGCATAGAAAAGCATATACAGTAAAACCCTGTTAATGCGACCACCTAAAAGAGGTATAATTCTGGGTGCTTGATGCAGGTGGTAGCTTAATGCAGGACAAGAGTACTTTTGCCCTGCATTAATCAACCACCTGCTTATAAAGACACCCATGTTTATTCATTAAACGGTCGCATTAGAGGGATTCTGCTGTATATGCAGTAAAGGGTTAAGACAGGTTCTGCTGTATTTATACACTTTGCTATATAGACAGTTTTACACCTTTGCAAACAAAGCAGATTTAGGTCAGACGGCTCCTTTGGTACAATGCATCCAGCTCCCTAATCAACAGGTTGTGAGTTTGAATCACAGCAAAGGCTCAAACATTCCTGTGGTGTATTAAAGTAATATCTTAGTTAATGAATTTAGGACTGTCTGATCAAGGTCTGCTCTTTTTGCTTATGGAATGATATAAATCATTAAATTATTTCTGACATGAATATTCATGAAATAAGGCTTATACATTGATTTTTCTCTTGCAAGCTGCAGACTCCACTGTTGTATTGTAATCAAACAAGTGTTTAACACCAATCAGACAGGTGTGAGAAATCTCAAAATTCTCAGCAAATCTCAAAATATGTTGCTAATTACATTCACATTAGGGCTGTATTGTAGGCCAATCATCTAGTAGAATACCCTGAGCCCTTCAGTCTACTTTGCCTATTGACGAGGCTTGTTTGTTTAGGGGCTAGCATCAAAGGTTGTTATTTTTCCTTTTATAGGGCTCAGCTTGGGATACCAGCAGATTGATAATGCTGAAAAAATAATGTTAGTGCACTGCAATTTGTTTTGTTTTCCAATAAAGAAAACTAAAAGAAAGCTGTAAAACTGTGGAAGAGATGAGACATGTGCCTACTAAATTTTATGCAGATATTACAGAATTATTTCATTTGATAAATGGCAGATTGATGAATAGAAGATTAATTTTTCAATCCAGTTGAATATTCATGTTAGAAGTACAGTAGAACCTCTCTATAACGGCCACTAAATTACATCAAGTATTTTGTGTTAAAGGCAGGTGGCTGTTTAAAGCAAGGTGAAAGTAAAACAGAACGCTCCTGTAGGAGCGTTCTGTTTTACTTTCACCTTGCTTTAAGCAGCCACCTGCCCTAAATACCAATTAATTAATACAATTTAGTGGACGTTATAGAGAGGTTTTACTGTAATAACATCATGCATATTTATAAGCTGTACAGTAACTGTTGTAATAGTATTTTTGGTATTGATAGAAACTGTGAGTGAGATCTATTATAATCTCATTATCTGACAGGCAAGCAGAGCAGACCTTGACTATTCTGTTTGCAAAGGCGTGAAAAAGTGTTTATGCGAGGGAAAGGTTAATGGATTACGGACAACGTTAACCCCTTTGTTTAGGAAAAATGATTGTGTTGCAGTAAAAGGTTTATAATCGATGTCTAATTCATGCATTGCAGTTACTTGCACTTGTTTTTAACCCTTTCCCTGTTTAAAAGGTTAATCTTTTACTCAATTGTTCCATTTGCAAATGCATAGAAAAGCATATTTTTTGGAGTGAAGGGTTAATGCCTTTGCAGACTGTAGATCCAGATCAGACAGCTACTGTTGGAGTCGTTTGAATGGGGTCTGTGCTGTCTTGGCTTATATATGGAATAACAGATCTAATTCCACAGTTTCTGCAATGGAGAAATATTCCTGTGTTCATAATTTATGCGATTATGAAAAAAATCATCTAATCAATATTCATAATGTCGTAATTGCTAACTTGAATAATCATGTAGTGAAGGATCAAATACTTCTTGAGTTACAGTATAACCTCTCTATAACAGCCACTAAATTACATCAAGACTAGTGTTTTGTGTTAAAGGCAGGTGGTTGCTTAAAGCAAGGTGAAAGTAATACAGAACGCTCCTAGAGGAGCGTTCTGTTTTACTTTCACCTTGCTTTAAGCAACCACCTGTTCTAAGTACCAAGTAATTAACACAATTTAGTGGCCGTTATAGAAAGTTGTTACTGCATCTACAAACTGAAGTTGGCGACTTTAAAATTGGAGCAGACAACTTTTGGTGGGAATTATGAAATAAAACTTCATGCCCTGTTTCACATTAAATTTGGTTAAAAAACCGAACTTTATAAGTTTTAACCTTAACAGGGTAGACCCAGATCAGATGGCTCCTGTAGGATCTGTTTGATATGGGTACGCTGTGTTTGTTTGGGGAATTGTATAAATCTGGTTCTACAGTTTCTGTCATGACCAAAAATTCCAGTGTTCATGTCACATGATATGCCATTATAAAAGTACAGCCGATAAATATATCTAATACAAATATTTATCACCAGTTTTCTTAGGCAAAACATTGATTGGAACTGGTATTTCTGTTCCCCTAATAACAATATGGGCAACTTGTGTGTACTTTTTGAAACTGCCCAGGTCCAGATTTTAATAACTGGACATCCTAGAGTGTCCAAAAACTGATGAATTCTTTTCAAACTAAAGTCAAACTAAAGATGGTTGAAAATTGGATAGAAGACCAGACTCAAATTTTAATCTGCAAGTCAAAGGTTTTATTTTCTCTGACCAGCTGTCACATTTTGCCTACAATATTCTTTTCCTATGTAATAGACAAAGGCCTCACTTGCCTTCAAAAATGGATTTCTCAAAGGACAAGTGACTGTGTTGCAATAGATAAAAATCAACTTTTCCCCAGGGGGCCCATCTATAGAGTATAATTACATTAATCATGTGAAGGCATTTGTCTGCTTTTCAAAGAAACTTCTCCATGAGCAGGTGTTGCATTTGTTATGGATGAATTGGTGTGTTCGATTGGCTGAGAGCCTACACTCACATCCAATCAGAATGAACGGTGCAGCTTTCAAATAGAGCTAGACTCTTTGTTTGCCTGGATGTGTTTATCAGTGAATGAATGAAGTGAAAAAGAAAGATAGAATTGAAACTTATCAAGGATTTATAGATAAAATAGAGGATATATCTAGATACATGTGATACTTGAGCAGGGATTCAGTCTAGTTTTGTGTGGATAGATAATACAATAGTGTAGAGATTTGCTGTGATTTGGTGGTTAGTACACACACATTGGTCATGCTTGGGTGATCCCAGGACAGTGATAGGAGTCTTGTCCAGTTAAGTTTACACTTTTTGGGGACTATTCTATACATTCAAACAAACTGTGTAAAACTGCTATACAGACCAAGATGTAAATACATGCTGTATTGTCTAATGAAAATTTAATAACCCATGGTAGCTGGCTAGTGCTAACAGTTTGCTTGGAGCTGGGTTATAGCAGTGTGGGGGTTTCAAATGCTGTATGGTGATATTATAGCTCAAGACAGGATATTCGGATTCAGTTCCTGGATAAACATTGTGATTGTTAGAGAATAAGCTCATATGCAGCATGGTCGTATTTTTGTGACGGACAGGAATGTAAAATGGTGTACAGTTCAGTAAGTCCGGACTCAACTCAACAGGACACAGAAAACAAGAAGCCGGAGCCACTGTTCAGCTGTAAAGATGTCAAGAGTGTGAATCCTTTAAAAACTATTACCCACCCTAGTAAAAATGACTTGTATGATTTCTGCAAACCTAATACTGCAGCATTTGGTGTGTATCGTGATAGAAATAAAGATGGCAGGAGTCCGTGCAAACCAAAGCTTTTGGTAGATGGTTCGAGACCCCACCAAAGACTAGGCTCATGTAAATCGCTGAAGCGATCTCGCGATAACGACAGTCCAGTCTCAGCATTGGAAGAGGTAACAAAATAATAAGTTTTGTGAAAGCAAAGGAGATTGGTTAAAACTTTTGGAAAAGTTTTGGGACAGTAGCGTATCTTGAGTGTTCTTTTCATGCTAGGAAGTTGAATATTCATACAGTAAAACCTCTCTATAATGGCCACTAAATTGTGTTAATTAGTTGGTATTTACTATTATTTAGGGCAGGTGGCTGCTTAAAGCAAGGTGAAAGTAAAACAACGCTCCTATTGGAGCGTTCTGTTTAACCTTCACCTTGCTTTAAGCAGCCATCTGCCTTTAACACAAAATACTTGATGTAATTTAGTGGCCGTTATAGAGAGGTTTTACTGTGTAAGAAATCCTGACACTAAAAATATTTTCATTAGCTGAATCGTTCTAATGGTGTATGAACATAGTTTGTTTTGGTATTTGCAGAATCTGTAGGATCAGATCTATATAATTCCATAAGCAAACAGATTAGTCCCTGATCAAATGGCTTCTACAGGTCTCCTATGTTTGCAAATTGTGAAAAAGTGTTTGTGGTGAAGGGTTAGTTCCTTGAATGTTGGTTGAAAGTACTGTACCAATACTGTAAAAACTGTCTGAAGTGACTGTATAGAAATCTTTATGGATTTTTCTTCATGGAGCCGTCTGATCAGGGTCTGCTCTGTTTGCTTATGAAATCTGAGGGTAATCTGATAGATCTGTTTAATTAGATTCTAAAATTGTTACAATGTTCCAATAGGTATTGGAATTTGGAATAAAAAGGGAACAGGGAAAGGGTTAACAACTTAACATGAATAACCTGCTACTCTACAGATACGCCTGTTAACAACTTTAGCAAGCAGAGCAGACCCAGCACAGACTGTTCCTGTAGGAAGTCCTATAATAGCTGTCTGATAACCCTTTCCCTGTTCTATATTTATTCCAAATTTCATTACTAAACTGAATATTCATGGACAAAATGGTCCTAATGAAATACTAAAGTTGGAACATTGTAGCCATTTTAGAAAGAAAGAAACAGATCTTTCAAATTCCACTAGCAAACAGAGCAGACCCTGATCAGACGGCTCCTATAGGAGCCGTCTGATCTGGGTCTACTCTGTTTGCAAGTGCGTGAAAACACGTTTATATGAGGGAAAGGGTTACGGGTTGCTCAGTGTTTGCCTATGGTGTGTGCTATAAATAGAATTACAGAGATCTGATTCCACAGTTTCTGTCATGGCCATAACTTCCGATATTTATATATATGTCACTGATTATAAAAATTCAGCTAATGATTATTCATGAAGTCTTTATTTCTTACATACACAACTAAGGATTAATGAACCGTCTGCTATTTATGACTTTTAGTTAATTCAATAACAGTTCTTTTAACCCTGTCGGCTGTGCCTGATGGAGACACCTGTACAAAGTGAGTAGACCCAGATCAGACAGCTCCTATATGAGCCATTAGATCGGGGTCTGCTCCGTTTGCTTACGGAAAGTTACGATTATAGTCAAAACGTTCCACAGTTAAAACATACACCAGGTCAAAATGTACTAAGATTGAGTTAAAACATACCCACATGGAGTCAAACCGTACCCACATTGGTCAAAATGTACCCAAGTTCCAATTATATTTGTGGGGATCCATATTTGTGCATGTATTTTGTTTTTAAAATGCAATTGATTTGTTAAAATGTTATACATCTATTCATGCATGCTATTTTTTTTAAAGGGAATTGTACCAAATAAGTTTTAACTATCAAATATCAAAATTAACCTGGGAAATAAGAATGCTAACCCTTTCTATCATATAAACATGTTTTCCTGCATATATGCAAACAGAGTAGACCCAGATCAGGCTGCTCCTATAGGAGCCGCCTGATCAGGGTCTGCTCTGTTTGCTAGTTGAATTTGAAAGATCCATTTCCTTACTTTGTAAAATGGCAACAATGCTCCACCTTCCATATTTCATTATAGCTATTTGTCCATGGATGAATATTCAGTAGGTATTGAAATTTGGAATAAACATAGAACAGGGAAAGGGTTAACTATCAAATATCAGAACTAGCCTGCGAAATAAGAATGTTGAAGCATTCAACTACATGTTACTTTTTTTGTACATTTGTAAAGTGTGAGCTCTCAGCAGTATAATCTATTAATCACTTTCAATTAAGGTAACCATCTTTCACACCTTAAACATTTTAACATTTATAACAGAACATTTCTGTTTAGTGTAATATATCATGTTGTACTAAAATTATTTTTTTTTAATAAACTTTTAAACCAAATTGTAAATAATTACCCGAGGAACAAACACATTCTGAAATTATCCAATAAAATATTACTTGGGTATGTTTTGGCCATAAAAAGGGGTACAATTTGACCAAGTCGGTATGTTTTTATATTGCATGGATATGTTTTGACCTTTGACCAGCTTCCTTTATTTATAATGTGATAGATCTGGTTCTACTCAACTGTTTCTGTCACATGCAAGACTTTGTGGGTTCATAATGTCATTACAGAATTTCTGCTATTAGTAAACATTTATTTCTTATATGGCTGAGCAGTCCTTCGGACTGAAAGTAGACTATAACTATAGTTACTTTAACTTCAGATGCATTGACAAATGACAGTCCTAGTTAGAGTAAAGCTAAATCGATTGTCTCCAATACCAGTTCAAATTGACAATTTGGTAACAACAAATATGAAAAAAACACACTAAGACTTAGAATGGCCCTATGTCCCTTTAGGCCATATTTCACAAGATGTACAGGTGGTTATAGGTTTGCCTGTCACTTCAAAGAGACCCCCTTATTGGTTAGATACATAACAAGCAAGCTCGAGTGTGTGCCCAGTCCATCAATATCATATGCTGCTGATTACTGGGGCCATAAAACAGTCCCTTATCTCCCTTGCTGGACCCTTGGGATAAGCATCTCGGATGCTCACACTGAAGGTGTTGAATGAGTGACAGTCGACCCCTGATTGGTCAGTGCTGATGTATGAAATGATTCTGAAACAGATAACAGCATTTACTTCCTTTCTCAGCTGTCAACTTAATGATTGAAAACATGTTCTCTTGCAATTGTATCTGTTACAGATCTTTGGAAATTACACATGTATGTAGATTGGATCCAAATTGGTCACGATATTATGTTAGTTTGACAAGAGTTTATAGAAAAAACTGAAAAATTACAGCAACTTACCGATGAAACAATTCATGTGAGGCTTAGTTAACCCTTTACTCATGAATATTTATGTAAAAATAAGACACCATGAATATTAATTAGATGGCTCATTAGACATGGCAGAAAATGTAGAATCTATTTTATTTCCTATCCCTTTCCTTCATAAATTACCCTTTCATGCCTTTGCAAGCACTGAGTAGACCCCCTACCTTACAAATTTTCACAGCCAAACAATAAAGATGTGTAAAGGGTATTTTCGCTCCAAACATTTTTAACCCATTCCCGCATATTGACGCCTTTTGGCGCTTCTGTAAAAGACACTTTGTGAAACCATTGTGATAAATAGAGCATTTGCTCCACTGGAGCGAATGCTCTATTTATCACAATGGTTTCAAAACCACATCCTTTTCTCTAGTTAAAGCTCCTTTTTGGCATGGCTCAGTGGTAGAGCGTCCGCCTGCGGTACGGAAGGTCGTGGGTTCGATCCCCGGCCTCGACAGACCAAAAGTCGTTAATAGTTGGTACTAGTAGCTCCCTTGTCTGCGCTCAACATCAAAAGGTGTAGTTCTAGTACTGGTCGGCCCGGTGTCAGGATAATGTGACTGGGTGGAATGCCCTTGCCATGTGCCCGCGGCAGGGGTATTTCAGTGAGGCAGCACTATAACTTGTCTCATGCGGGTGCTGTCTGCATATAACTGAAATACTGTTGGTCGGACGTTAAACCCAACTCACTCACTCACTCAAAGAGGTTAGGTCTAAAAATAGCCTAAGTGGGAATGGGTTAATATAGTTACGGGACTTCGAAATGTTCTTCACTGTATAAGTGTATTTACTTTAAAATCCATGTTTTCAACTCGTCATACACCAGCAGGAGGATGTTCAAACTTTCACTGATGGACAACATGGATGTGAAGATTAGCATAAAGACTAGGAATTTTTTGCTCTGGCCATTTTGTCTAGAGATATGGGAAGTTTTCTTCACTATATAACATTAACCCTTTACCTCATGAATATTCATTTAACCCTTTCCTCCATAGGCTATTTTTAAACCCAACCTCTTTGAATGAATCTACCTGAAAGGAGCATTTATTAGAGAACCGTAACAATTTAGAATTGTGTAGTTTGAAATCATTGTGATAAATAGAGCATTTGTTCCTATAGGAGCAAATGCTCTATTTATCACAATGGTTTCAAGAAGTGGTTATTACAGAGGCGTAGAAAGGCGTATTTATGGAGGAAAGAGATGGTAAATATTAATTAGATTAATAATTTATTTATAGAAAATGGATACAGGATTGTTTGTACCATGACAGAAGCTGTAGCATCAGAACTAGATATTATTTCATAATAATGGTCTTACTGTATGCTGCATGACTGTGGGCTTGTACCAGGCCATCTGATCAGGGTCTGATTATAGATCTAATCGGGGTTAACCCTTTCCCTCACATAAGCACATTTGCATGCATTTGCAAACAGAGTAGACCCATATCAGACGACTCCTTTAGGAGCTGTCTGATCAGGGTCTGCTCTGTTTGCTTTTGACATGATATAGATCTGATTCTACACCAGTCCTTGTCATACTCATATAGCAAAAGATTTCCCTGAAAAGCCTACATTGTAAAAATTCAGCTAATAATTTGTATTCATGGTGTCATAATCTCGTACATGTTTGAATATAAGTATACAAATGTAAATTGAACAGGGAAAGGGTTAAATGAACATTTTCATGGAGTAAAGGGTTAAATGGTTGTGAACCTTTAATTCTGAGCATTTTGATCTAGATTATAGATAAGGACATTGAGCCAATGGGCATTTCATCAAGATCCAAGCCACTTGACACTCGGCATTGTTTTTATAATTTTGACAATAAAATGCATGCAGTATTTCATTTTTTCGATGACATGCATGTAACTCAGTCTGAGAGTTTTGGATATCTGACAATTTAAATTGTCTCCTTTACCTGATAAGTATTCATGTACAAAATAAATTAATGACATCATGAATATTGATTAAATTAATTTCATATGAACAGATGATGAATTTTTGACCACTACAGAAACTAGTCCTGTCCAAAGCTCTTTTATAAGTTCATAAGCAAACAACAGAACCTAATAAGTGTGCTCTTACTGGAACCATTTAACCATTTCCCTGTTCTATGTTTTTCCCCAAATTTCAATACCTACTGCATAATCATGAACAAAATAGTATGATATATATATGGAAGGTGGAACATTTTAGCCATTTTAGAAAGTAAAGAAATAGATCTAAAAGACTTTCAAATTCCATTAGCAAACAGAGCAAACCCTGATCAGACGGCTCCTCTAGGAGCCGTCTGATCAGGGTCTTCTCTGTTTGCAAATGCGTGAAAATGCACTTATATGAGGGAAAGGGTTAATCTTGGTCTACTCTGTGTGAAAAGGCATAGATCTGTTGACCTTTTCCTTCATATAAACATGTTTTCACGCATTTGCAAACAGAGAAAACCCTGATCAGAAGGCTCCTATAGGAGACTGTTCTTTTTGCGAATGGAGTTTGATATTTCTGTTCCTTTACTTTCTAAAATGGCGAAAATATTCCACCTTCCATATTTCATTATATTAACTATTTTGTCCATTAATATTCAGTAGGTACTGAAATTTGGAATAAATATAGAACAGGGAAAGGGTAAAAACAAAATCATTGATACATGTAATATAACTTAACCCTTACAATGCCAAATTTTCAAAATTCAAACTGGTTAAGCTCATTGTGAATATTAGGGATTTTTATAAAGAAAAGTGTAACACTACAAATAGTGCATACCCTGATGAGAGGGCTCCTCTAGGAGCCCTCTCATCTGGGTATATACTGTTTGCAAAGGATATTAGCGACTTGTGTCCGGCATTGTTAGGGTTAAGGATGCAGTTTGCCTTCTGAAATATAGCCCATAGCTATTGAATGTTTTTCTACATGCATACCATAACCTGTGCAGATACCACAGCACAAGAATGTCTATAAAAACAAATCTAGAATTGTCCTGAAGATATCCCATTGACACATTTTTCTTGATCATCTTGTTTATACAACCATCAAGTTACTTGATAAATGTTTTTGTTTTCTGATAGAACAGGCTTGATATACATCAAATTTAGTGTCTAGGTAAAAAAGAACAACAAAAATATGTCATTCTATTTATGTGTACAAATAATGAAATATTGCAAGAATTTAAACCCTTTTCTTCTTACAATTACAAAAATATCTTTTATAATAAATAATTCATGGGGTAAAGGTTTACCCGTAACCCTTTCTTCCATGAATATTCGATACATGTGAGAAATAATGACGTCATGTTTGTCCTAATGGCACACTGACACCGAAATTTTTGGCCATGGCAGATACTGTTGAATCATATCTCTATATTATATCATGAGCAAACAGAGCAGACCCTGATCAGATGGCTCCAATAGGATCCATCTGAACTGGGTCTACTCTGTTTGTAAAGGCATAGAAAGGCATGTTTATGGACTATAGGTCTGAAAGTGAGAATTTAAGTACTCGGTTAGCTTATAAATCTGTTCCTCTGAAAGGGTTTTTGACTAATTTTGTATTTGGTCAGATTTTTTTCTGAGGTTTTGCAGAGTTAGGTGCTAAAGTATTGAAGTCTTAGTGTGATCACAGACTTTTTTCTCTGACCCACGTCAGCCATTTCCTGTGTAAATTTCACAGCAATTTGTGATTACTGTCAATTTGATTTGTATAAATCAGCCGCGGTGACACCAAGACACTGGTTTCTTCTTTTTCAACCACATTATTTTCTTTTTCCTTCTCACATAATGTGTCTTCAGATTTTGAATATTTTAATCCTTTATCAAGAAATACCATCACACCGTGTGCGAAAGAGGCTTGCTGGCCTTTTATTTGCAATGAAAGCCCTTTTAATAACAGAATTTCGCAAATGATTTACATCAATTCTGTCCATGAATGAATTCGTTCTTCATTGTCGGAGCGTAGCCACTGTTTAATTAAAATGTGACCCTCCATTTTTAGCGGATACCTGAGCCTATGGTGATTTCAGATCGTAAGTGGGTAGGGACCTGATTATTTGGGATTAATTTCTGTAAACTTCGCCGCCCCGAAATTGTGGGTAAGCAATCAACGTCTTTGTGTTAAATGACAAATGAAGAATTTTGTGATAATGGTCCGAGCGGAGATTTCAATGGACTTTAGATATGACCCTCTCATATGGGCTAAAGTAAATAAAAACGTTTTGAATTAAAAACCCTTGGCTAGTTAGGTTTTGTTTTCATTTGAAAGTTTTCAAGGGGTTGGAGGAGATAAGAGCAGATATGAGTAATAAGATTGACATTTTTTTGTCACCCTTAAGTGTGGCTAGGCCTTGCAGTAAACTGTGAGAATTTCTTATAAATGGAAATATCACTATTTGTTGTTAATGTTTATAGATTTCAAGTGACCACTGTAAGAAAATATAATCATTATAGACATGTAATAGCTATATATATGTAGGATAAGAGTCATTAAAAAGCTCCCACATGATCTCCTTTGGGAGCTTTTTACTTTATATTGTTTTAAAGACAAACATTTAAAGATCAGTAACTTAGATATTATAATATGTAAATCCTCTCTATAATGGCCACTTAATTGTGTTAATTAGTTAGTATTTTGGGCAGGTGGCTGCTTAAAGCAAGGTAAAAGTAAAACAGAACGCTCCTATAGGAGAGTTCTGTTTTACTTTCATTTTGCTTTAAGCAGCCACCTGCCTTTAACACAAAATACTTGATGTAATTTATTGGCCGTTATAGAGAGGTTTTACTGTATAAAATGTTCAAGGTACTTGTTTGCTTGTACATTCAAATTGTAGAATAAGATCTATACAATTCCATTTATAAGCAAACAGATAAGAGCCAGATCAGACAGCTTCCTTTGAGCTCCATTTTATTAACCCATTCCCTCATCTCCTGGCTATTTTTAGACTCAGCTTCTTTGAATGATTCTAGAGAAAAGAATTGTTTAGTAGAAAAAGGGGAAATTTTGAGTGTTTTGAAACCATTGTGATGTATAGAGCGTTTGCTGCTATGGAGGAAATGCTTTATTTATCACAATAACTTCAAAAAAGTGACTTTTACAGTGGCATCAAAAGGCGTCAATATGAGAGAATGGGTTAAGTCTATATTATTTGGAAAGCTTGGCACTTATTTTGCCGTCTGATTCCTACTGGACGGATTGTGAACGTGGATAACGATAATAGCATAATCCAATTATAGCTGAACTGAGAATTAGAGGAAACCATGCACACAGGATTTTGATGATAAATGTCCATTGTTATGCAATGCTTATCGGCATGATTTACAATTCTAATATCATAAAAGCGTGTGACAGAAATGGCACGGTATGGTGAAAATGGAAACATGACAATTCTGATAGCGATCAGGCGCAAACGAAATGAACACTGATCTGCGTCACAGGACTTGAGCCCAGAAAAAAAAAATGTCAAACAATATTTGAACATTCCACTAAAAAAAGTCAGAATTCAAAAGGTTAACCCTGAATTTTTTTTCACACCTAAATGCAAAAAGTAGAACCAGATCAGACGACTTGTGTAGGAGCCATCTGTCCAGTCTGCTCCATTTGCTAATTTATGGAATTATATTTTTAGATGCTAGGGTAAAAAGTTAACCCTTTTCCTGTAGAATATTCATGTTAGAAATAATGACATTATGAATATTCATTAGCTGAATTTATACTATAGCATTTGTACACATGAATGCTATCAGACCAGTTACGATTTTGTAAGCAAACAGAGCAGACCCTGATCCAACGGGATCCGTCCAATCTCAGGGTCTCCTCTGTTTGCAAAGGCATATAAAAGCGTTTGTATTTATAAAGGAAAGGGTTTAGGTGAATCCTCATATATGACTTTCTTTGTGAAACAGTAGATTGTTCAAACGTAGCATTAGACTGTTCAAACTTAAGCATGATCTACATGAAACTATACAGGAAAGCTTGTTTGAACAACCCTCGGAAATTCTCGCTTGGTACTGCCAACAGGTGGGGGATTCAATTAGCTATGTGAATAATGATTTGTTTACAATTTTGAGCAGGATTTATAGCTGGATGTTTAATTAGTTAAGAGGGTGAGAGTGATAAATTACATTGCTCTCTCAATTTATCCTCTTGGTCAAAAGAGTTTGGTTTCAAAAGTATTGAGTTTACAAAATGATGATCAAAAAGCCATGGATCTTCGGACAAGTAATAGCTTCATAGCAACTCTAAACCCTTCACCTGATAGCCTTTTGATGCCTTTGCAAACAGAACAGTAAAACCTCTCTATAATGGCCACTTAAAATTAAATCATGTATTTTGTGTTAAAGGCAGGTGGCTGCTTAAAGCAAGGTGAAAGTAAAACAGAACGCTCCTATAGGAGCGTTCTGGTTTACTTTCACCTTGCTTTAAGCAGCCATCTGCCCTAAATACTAACTAATTAACATAATTTAGTGGCTGTTATAGAGAGGTTATACTGTATAGACATAGATTAGACAACTCTTGTAAGGATTGTGATGTCTATTTTGTCTAATCTATCTGATCAGGGTCTGTTCTATTTGCTGAAATTGGAATAATACTGATCTGGTTCTATAGGTTCTGCTATTGCAGAAAAAAATATTGTACTCATAATGTGATTTATAATATTCATAAAGTTTTAACTTTATACTTTATAGATATAAAAAATCATTATATCAGAGTCATTTTTTCTTACAATAAATATGAAACAGGGAAAGGGTTACTGTGTGGCACATACTGTTATAAGAGCTTTAGAGAGAGTCACACTTTGAATTATGATTTGTATTGTTTGTAGACAGGACTTACCCTTTGAATGCAGGGAAAGGAGCTACCAGTAGCTGGCATTTGCAAAAAGTGTAGATTCGGATCAGATTGCTCCTTGAAGAAACATATAATCAGGGTCTGCACTGTTTGTTATTTGATATCTTCAATTTTAACATTTTCATACGTAATATGCCCTAATTAAACAATTAATGACCCATTCCTTTTTAAAAAAATAATAAAAGAGCCAAGACGTCAGCAAAATGACATGGCGTGGGAATTGATATAAGTAGTCTGAGGGGCTGGAGCCTTGACTAGTGACATAATTTTCGAGATGTCAAGTGGGAGACCCTTATACAGGCGTAGGCACTTGTCCCACTAACCCAATGCTGAGCTGTGGATGGTGACTCATACTGGACCCCAAAGTAGAGTGGACCCACCTGAGGAGCATAGGACCATTGCATCATTGTTATAAGTCAGGCTTTAAATTGAATAAAATTTTAAAATGTCATAGGTCAGGAAATAGACAATCAGGTTTTGTCATAGATTTTGTTAACCCATTCCCTCATATTGACACCTTTTGATGCCGAGCTGTAAAAGTCACTTTTTGAAACCATTGTGATAGTTAAAGCATTTGCTCTATAGGAGCATGAATGTACTTTGCAATGCATTTTCAAACACTAATGGCAACCAGTTGAAAATTGAATAGCTGTATTTTCAGTCACACAAGTTGATTTGACATTACATGCATTTACTGGAATTGGAATCAACTGCTTCTGGGTGCTCTCTGATTGCGTATTTATGGAGCACAGGGTTAATATTCTTAATCCTTAACTCTATAGATATACGCAGCCTGCGAGATCAGATGCCACTTGTAGAAGCCATGAATTCAGTGTTTGCTGTGTAGTATAGTGTAGTATAGATCTAATTTTGCATTTTCTGCCGTGGCCAAATTTTTTAAACAAAATTTGGTGTGTTCACATATTAAATATCTATTATGATTTAAAAATTAATAATCTGATACTTAATCATGTATGACGTCATTGTTATTTATATTGATATTCACGAAGTAAAGTATTGATATAACCCATTACCTCATAGGCTATTTTTTAGACCCAACTGCTTTGAACAGATTTACCGAAAAGGAGAATTTACTACACAAAAGGGATATTTTAGAAATGTGTAGTTTAGAAACCATTGTGATAAATAGAGGATTTGCTCCTGCAAATGCTCTATTTATCACAATGGTTTCAAAAAGTGACTTTTACAGAGGGGTTGGAAGGCGTCAATATGAGGAAACGGGTGAATGAGGTCTCAATGCACAACCAGTAACATCAAGCAACAAAGTGCCAAGTTGGAGAAAGAACTGAATTTTTCAAATATCTTTCATAAAGATTGAAATTTGATATATTAATTCTGGCAGTTTGTATGTAGAATGCTGTAATATTTGTTTGATGAGTTGCAGTACCATTCAGTCTGTAATGTATGTCTGTAATGAATGGAGTTCAGGCCGGAAAACTCATTCATCTATAAATACAGGGAAAAAATGTGTGTCATTTCCATGTTTTTGGTAATTTTCTTGTCTGCAATCTAAATATAGGGTGAGCCAATTTTCAAAGTTCAAGCAGCATTTGTATGTCAAGTGTGCATACTGTTCATTCATAGAAAAGCCAAGTATTGGCTCATTAGGTAATTAAGTCTGACATTTAATAGTGATTGTATGCGTAGAATACAAACATAGTAATGAATGAAATACTGTCACATGATGTAAAGTGCCGGATTAATTACCAAAATTAGTGCTTATTCACTAATTTATTTGCTGACAGTTATTATGAAACGCAGGTTTTTATTGACACAGATAAAGTGGTTTGATAGTTCAGAGTGAGGGATGGGTGTTGATATTGTATTACAGTAAAACTTCGCTAAACCGAACATTCAATTTAGTATAAATATTGGCCTTGGAAACAGATGGCGGCCTAATACATGGTAAAAGGAGGAGCTTTCTGCATGACTTTCACCCTGCATTAAGCAGCCACCTGCCTGAAAGTATCTAAATCCTTCTCAACTAGAATTCCGGTTTAGAGGGGTTTTACTGTATACTGGGTTTTGACAGTTTTGGGGTTCATACAGTAAAACCTCTTGAATATTCATGTAAGAATATTCATTAGCTTAACTTTTATAATGGCGTCTGTATACTGGATTTTTTGGTACTGGTAGAAACTCATATAAATGCCTTTTCACGCATTTGCAAATAGAGTAGACCCAGATGAGACGACTTTTAAAGGAACCGTATGATAAGGATCTGCTCTGTTTGCTTATTGTGTAGTATAGATCTGATTCTGGTTTCTGTCTGAGCTAAAACATCCTATTTTGCCATTATAAAACAATCAGCTAATGAATATTCGTGACATCATTATTTCTTACATGAATATTCAACAGGGAATGGGTTATGGTGATAAGAGTTAAGGAGCCTTCTGATCTGAGTACAATCTGTTCTTCATGTAGTGATAAACTTTTTTATCTTTTCAGCTGATGGAGTACCGTGAGGCTCCAGCCAGTCCGTCGGCCTCATCGGTCACTACGACGCTGTCCTTAGAGAACTGTGGCTCTCCTGATACGCCTAACTCTCCGCCCCCTCAGGAGCCCCAGGAGATGGACGATGAGAGATTGCCCAATGAGCTCCTAGATGAGCTGTGTGAGGACATTGGCATGAAGGAGGGGATGGAGCTGGACTTTGTTGAGTTCTTGATGGAGCAAGATGTAGTAGATCCTCATCAGTACATGACCGATGAGGCTCTCAGGTCCTCGGGGTTTCCAACCCCAACCAATGCTTCGCAGTCCAACAGCACTCTACATACACCAACCAATAAGAGTTCTAGTGATCAGCATAATTGGAATAGCAGGAACTGTGGGTCGCCATCATATTCAATAGCATCAAGTACAAATGTGACTGTTGCAACATCTAGTGGATCAAGTAGTCCTGTCAGTAAACGATTTCACTTGTCTAATTCAGGACCTCCAAGTCCACCCACAATTTCACATACAGCAAACAATCACGTGTTTAAGGCACCGGCAACCCCACCAACTCCACGAAGGCCTATACCAACATCCCAAGGTGCTATGTCACCTAGATCAAATCTGTCAGTAAGCTCAAACCAAAGCAGTCATAGTGATCACAGTAACCATAGCAACCATTCAAGTGTTCATAGTAGCCAAAGCAACCAGTTAAATCAAACTTCAAATCTTCCTCAGCGATGTTACTCTCCACGGAGCGCAAGCATTGGGGCTCCTTCACCACAACTACCACACAGTACCACCGGGACCTCAGCTTTCAACAAACCCCCACCCCAGTATGGCCAGTATCCAGGTCAAGGTCAGAGTCAAGGACAAGGCCAGTGTCAACAACAACCAGGGCAGAAAACGCCAGTCAATCAACCATATCAGAGGGCTGGACGACAAGTGCCTCCAAATGTCAATGTACAAAACTTTCAGCCTCAGAGCAGGTATATGTCTCCGGCCTCACAGGCCCATGGAGGCATGAACAATCAATCATGTGCTATGAACAGTTCAGCCAACCTTGGCCACATGACTAGTCAAGGTCAAGGACAACCACTTAGTTCTAATACTAACCGTCCATTAGAATCTCCATTAGATCAGGGATACTTTACAGACTCTTTAAGTTCAAGAAGTTTCGATTCAGCCACAACGACAGTGCCTTCAAATGTTGCTAATTCTGTGCATAGTATGAACTCTCAGCAGAAAGGAACACCTTCATCAGCGAAGTCTGTTCACTTTGCTGAGGGTATGAGTGCGAACTGTGTAAGGCAGACGGAAGGTCTGCCATATGAACCGTGCTATAGGACTAATGTACCAGACTGTGAGTTAGAGGAGTATAGAAACAGTATTCAGAAAATGCAGTCGAAAATGATGCCTCGTCTGAACCACCATGTCAAACCAGAAACTGCTCCATACACAGTGCCTAGTAACAATGGACAGACCACCATGAATCCTTTCGACTACTGCAATAACCAAATGCCCAATAACATGGGCAATGTGCAGCAATCATATAACTATGAACAAAAGTCTTCCGGCAATAACTTTGGGATGGACAATAATCAAAATCTAGTGATGCAGAATTACAATGAGAACATGCCCTCCCAACACAATATGTCTAACATGAACTGCCAAATGCCGTCATCCTGCAGTGGTGGACCCATGGGTCCAATGCAGCAGCCCCAAATAGACCCATACAGGGGACAATCTCAGTGTCAAATGCAAGGGCCATCAAAGGGTCCAAATATGTATGATCAAATGAATGTGCAAAATAATATGATGAAAAATGGAATGAATATGGGTGGGGAAAACAACTGTCAGTTTCCTGGCCAGTCTCAGGGTAATGCTGGGGAAAACTGTGGCATGATGGGTATGAACCCAGGAATGATGGGTAATCACTCTGGTGCACAAATGCCACATGGACAACAGTCAAGTGTGAATCAAAATTATAATAATGGCCAGAATTATCAGAATTCACAAGGAGGCTACATGGGCTCCCATCAGCAGCAACAACAGCGACAAATGCAGATGAACAATTCAGGAATGATGGGATTTGATCCCCAGTTTGAACCAAATCGAGGGGGTGGTAGCATGTCTGGTAATATGAACATGTCAAATAATATGGATAATCAGATGTATCCTCCACAAAATCAGGGAAATAGTGTGAATGAAAATATGGGGTGGAACCCTAATGGGGCCATGCCTCAGACTCCACAACAGCCCCACCAAATGAGTGTGGCCCCTCACTCTGCCCCAATGGGAATGCCAAATCAGGGTATGGGAATGGGTCAAGAACAATGTGGCCAGGTGACTGGTGTACCGTGTGCAATAGCTAATTGTGCGAACTGTAAACAAGGCTCTCCAAACAGGCCGCCAATGATGGCGTCACAACAAAGGTTTATACAGCATTTGATCACAGATAGGTCAAATGCATTTAGGTCACATCCATTGTTCCCATTACTCAGAGACTTAATTATAGCTGACATGAACTTTAATACACCCCATTTTCCTTACCAGTTAATTTCGAACTTACCAGCGGACTTTGATAGGTTGTTGCAGAATTTCCTTCACAGGAACCCGCCAGCTGGAAATTACCAGACCAACTTTGCTGTGGAAAGTGTGGTCATGGACGCTTTGAAGTATGCTCATCACTGCTTGATAGGTAAGTCAACTGTTCCCTCATATAAAGCCTTGTTCATGCCTTTACAAACAGCGTAGACCCACATCAGACAACCCTTGATAAGATTTGGTGGAGAAATGAGGATTTTAGTACAGTAAAACCCTGCTAATGCGACCACCAAAAAGGGGCATAATTCTGGGTGGCAGAGGCAGGTGGTAGCTTAATGCAGGATGAAAGTTATGGAGCTTTCTGCATAACTTTCGTCCTGCATTAAGCAACCACCTGCTTTAGACGACATCAGTGGCTGTTTATTAAGTGGTCGCATTAGCGGGGTTTCACTGTATTTGAGTATGCACCTGTATCTGTTGCTCTGATATCAATAAATTTATATGCATACCTTGCCAACAAGTTTTAGAAAAAATGATATATATGATAGTAGGGCTGAAACGAGTACCCGGGTACCTGCGGGTCGGGTAGAAACTGGCGGGTACCCGGGTACAAAATCACTACCCGTTACCCGATATGAAATCATAAGCAGAATTTAATTGTTAGTTTTCGTAACTGAGTGATAGAAAGAAAGCTAAAAACACGTTAAATATAGCATGTATTCAAGCATCCTTTTGTTTATGAGCAGATAAAGCTTGAACAGGCAAGTAGACATAAAAACAGACATATGAAACAAACCTCCGTTAACACATTGTTCGTTTGTATTCGACTGGTAAATGTGCATTCGTAACTATTCGTTGTATTCCGTAAGGGTTCGGAATATAGAAATAGCTGTGTAAGTTCAGTGTGGTAAATGTGTCTAATGTTGCCCCGCAGAGAGAATCAACCAATCAAATTTGAGGCCGGGGATTAACCATGACATTTGTTAGTGTAACCCTTTCTCAACGGAAAATATCAATATATAGTCTACATGTAAGGTGTATAACTGCAGACATTACCTTGATCTTGAATCAGTTATCTATTTACACAAGATTTACGTCGTAGGACAACAGAAGAATGATGGAATAGCCTACACTTTCAACAGTTATGTACAGTACAGACCTCGCGGAACTTTCGAAATCCGCGCATCACCGCGATTTCACTGATCGCGGGAGAGAGACAGCTGCCCGCGATAGCCAATAAATCTTGGTGAATAACGAAAATCATCGGGTACTCCCATCGCGTTTTATTCCGTGACGGGCCCGTGGTGAGTTTGATAAGCCAATGATGATGGGTCGTCGCGATTTCACTTACCTGAGTTTTCAAGGGGATGTATCCTCGGAGGTCTTTGAATCGTTGCCCTAACGTTTCGATCGCATATGTATTCATAAAAAAAATACAATAATAAAAAAGAAATCACTTGTTAATAATAAGGACTGTACCCGTTCTCCTTAAAGAAATCACTTGTTAATAATAAGGACTGTACCCGTTCTCCTTATTTTTTATGTTTGCAATGCTTTTGTGTAAAAATCCAAATAAACCACGTGACGTAGCTTCAGTGTGGTCATTTCGTCCCCAAACCTATTCGATATTTGTATATTTCGCAACACCAAAGTTTGAATAGTATATAAAGTATAATTATCAACACAAATGATTTCAATGTTGATATTTTTGTCTTATATCAGGAGTAATTCGCTTAGTGTCCATCTGTAATATCGGGAATTAAATGGCTTCCTTTAACCCTTTCCCTGTTCTGTATTTAGGCCAATTTTCAGTACCTATTGAATATTCATTAACAAAATAGTTTTAGAAAAAATATGGATGGTGGAACATTGTAGACATTTTAGAAAGCATGGAAACAGATCTATCAAATTCTATTAGCAAACAGAGTAGACCCTGATCAGACAGCTACTCTAGGAGTCATCTGATCTGGGTCTACTCTGTTTGCAAATGCGTGAAAACATGTTTGTATGAGGGAAAGGGTTAATTGTATGTACAGTGAAAACTTGATCGATCGTCCGATTTACAGAAGTGTCCGGGTTTTTTGTTTCGAAATTTTGCCGAGAAAGACAGCAAAATGAAAAAAGGAAACAAAACAAAACAAAATGAATTGCACCAATATTCTACTGACTGTTTGTGTTGCGTACGTATTCCTCAATTCCCATACATGAGTGTGTATGTGTAAGTCACGTCCATTATCACATTCGCATTTATAAACGTGTTGTCTAACTTTTAACTGTGTTACAAATATAGGTGTGGCATTTTCTCGCCAGGGTTTGACCCTTAATCTGCTGGTCGCAAGCGTCGTGCCATGATATGTAGGCTATGTAAACAAATTGGATCCTGATGAAAAGCAGAGAACTTGGAGACTGATCAATATGGATCCAATATGTCTGACACTCAGTCAACATTTTTAAAAGAAATAGATCTGCGAATTATTAAAATTTTAATAAAGAAGCAGACTTCACATGTGCAAACTTTCGTAACAGGCAAAGGGTAACAGGGTGTTGCAAATTTTAACTCGAGGTCACTCCCTTATCGTCCCAAGTGAGGATGTGGTTCCACATCCAAACAGCTTTTGTTGGCAATCATTCACCAGGATTAAGGGAAATACGGACAATATTTCAAAATCTATGAGCTGATATTTTTTGTGTGTATGTGTCAGCATCATACAGGTTAAGAAATAAAATGGATTCTTTAATTGTTGTTGATTTAATAACAAAAGTGGTACGTCGTAATTTGTTCCAAGAGTAGTGCAGGTAAGGATTGATGTAGCCTCTTTCATTAATGTTATTTGTTTTCACAGTTTTCCAGTCGGTCCCTTTTTCATTATATGGTCAAGATTTCATACCTAGCCAAACCGTTAATCCCTACTATTAATAACAATAAACGTCACTTCGAACAAGGAATTTAACCCTTTACTCCATGAATATTCATGTAAGAAATAATTTTATCACGTATATCAGTTGAATATTTTTTATACAATCACATGAACACGGGGAATAATGACAAAGGAGGAAAGTAAAGAATCAGATATATATAAACATGTAGATGTTATTCCATAAGCAAACAGAGCAGACCCTGAAAAGACGACTCATGTAGGAGCCGACTGGTCTGTTATACAATGTTTGCAAGGCGTATTTATGGAGAAAAGGGTTAAAAAAATATAGGCCTAGATATACATTTTGTATATGCAATCTGTTTTTGACTAACCGTTTTGTCGAAGTGACACCCGATTTTTCAGATCCCATCTGGATCCAAAACTATTTTTTTCCGAAATAAGAACAACATACAATGACAATAATGTATAAATTGACACAGCTCCCGTCAGTATTTTTATTCCCCGCAGATGTACTTTTTTGTGTAATTTTTAAGGCACTGTTCGTCCATTATTGATTCTGTCCGTTGGGGATTCCGTCCTTAACAGTTGGTCAGGTTCAAGTGAAGTTTTATTACCCTCATATTTATATAAAAAAAACTTTTTTTCACGTACATTGTATTTGCAAACAGAGTAGACCCGTATCAGACGGCTCCTGTAATAAGGTCTAATTCTGATACTTCGACTCTACTGGGCCCATTATAAAGAATAAAATATCTCATCTGGATCTAATCTGTTTGTAAATGCATAAAAATGTTCTAGAAGAGATCCTTCGAAAGCAAAACCAGTAATACAAATTTGAATAGAGAAAAATGCAGACTCAGTTTTATCACAAATCACGTCAGCAGACTAATGGTTTATCATGAGACGATCTGGACAGGGTTGATTCTACATAAAAAACAACTGCTGATGATAATTGTATGAATCACATAAACACATCGTAAAGCAGTAAATCAGATCCAATGGATCGTGTAATCCAGCTTCCATTTCCACTGAGGACACCCCTGAAAACAAAGGGAGAAAGAATGTCAACATTGGAAATTCATACACGTGAACTCATGATTCTTAAAGAAATTTAAATTTATTTCGCTATTAAATATGATATTAGCTCTATCCCTGATAAACATGTTCGCTTTATAAGGGTTAGTTCTGCACATGGCACCATCTACGATAATTTGCCAGGTCAGCAAAAATTTACCAAGATAAATAAAACAGCTACCGGTACTTATTGAAACTGTCCGCGATTTTTACAGTATGTATACTTACCCGTCTTACCTGTATTAATCGAGGAATCCACTAGATCTAGTTTTCACAACCGATATTATACAATTAATAAAAAAGAGTTGCAAGTTATAAAATGTGTACTGTTGGTTACTAGTTCACAGCGTCTGTCGCTATGCATTCGGATGGTTTTCACTGTATCGTCGAAAAAACTGAATTGGTGTCGTGTGCAAAATAATGCATAAAAACAACATAGTGTGGCAAATACAACTGAATTCAAGTAAACACGTTAATTTTTACACAGAAACATAATTCTTTTCAAATAGTTTAACAATTAAGACATGGTAACTCCAGTATTCTTCCCAACTGACAGACTAACACTCTACCTGTAAATCGTGATGGCCCATTGTGTTTACGATAAGGCGTGATGGCCCCAATCTCCGAAAACAACTCCATGGGGGTCACAGACTAACCGCGATAAAAAACTCGATAGTACAGTGGTCATGATGGGGAATCACGAACACATCTTGATAATTTACCACGAAAAATAAAAAATGCCCATCATGGTATCGCGGGTTTCGAAAGTTCCGCGAGGTCTGTACTGTACATTGAACTTTGCTTTCACAAACAATAAAACTTTCATTTTAACACGTTCTCAATTCCATGCATGGCCCGGCACATCTGTAACAGTCAGGTTTACGTCACGTTGCTGCTTTATTATAGCGAATTTCAAGCAACGATTCATATTTCATTTGAGAAACCAATAATAACCCAGGGAGGATACTACAGTAGGTACTTACCATACGTCTATACAGTACTATAGCGGTATCGGGTACCCGCGGGTAATTGCAGAACGGGTACCCGGGTAGAAAATTTGTACCCGTTTCAGCCCTATATGATAGTTATAAGTACAATTTTCTAATGGGTGTATGCTGAAGGTCTTTCTCTACCTAATTTATTTAACTAAAGCTGCCTCTGCTTATTAATCTGTCAACATTAACCCATTCCTCCATAGGCTATTTTTAGACCCAACCTCTTTGAATGAATCTACTCAAAAGGAGCATTTACTAGAGAAAGTAAAATTCCAGAATTTGTAGTTTGAAACCATTGTGATAAACAGAGCATTTGTTCCTATAGGAGAAAATGCTCTGTTTATCACAACGGTTTCATTAGGTGATTTTACAGAGGCGTAGAAAGATGTAATTATTCAGGAAAGGATTAACTTTGTTTGCCATGGCAGTGGTGGCTATGTCATTCAAACGTTTCATCTTTCTTTTCTGTAACACATGTTAACCCTTTGCCTCATGAATATTCGTCTAAGAAACAATTTTCTGTTTGAATATTTATATAAGCAAATTTCTTATGGTCTACTCTGTTGGCAAAGGCAAGTCAAGGACATGATTAAGACTTTACAGCACACCCCATGACATTTCATAGACTTGTTTGCTATCACATTGAGAGGCCACAATCTGAATGAAGGCCATAGCTGACATCCTGTATATTAACAAAGTTATGTCCCTTTTGGGCATTTTAATTATGTTTTTTGTTCAAAACAGCCATGCTCATTTTTGATATTGGTAATAATTCTAGGATCTGTTTGCATTTAGGTGTTAAAATATTTCATCGTATTTATCCCTTTGCCTGCTAAGCGTGACTTGACAACTGTTTGCAAACTGTTTGGATCAAGATGAGACGGCAAGTTATTTGGCATCTTATCAGGATCCAAGCCATTTGTCACTTAGTCTAAAGTTTCTCGAAAGTCAAATCGGAAGTATGAAGATAGTAACAGATCGAAGACATCATATTTTTTAGCAGGCTAAGGGTTAAAAGTAGATAAAGGTTGAGAGGTTGAGGATATCAGCAACTGCTGTCAGCATTATGGCCATTTCTGCATAATTTAATAGAATTTTAAGGTACAATGCAATTTGAATGACTATAAGAGACTAGAAATTTTACACGCCTCCATCACACATTGAAATATGCCTGATTTCTCTGGGGAATACCCCTTCTTGAGGAGAAAATGGTAAACGGCTGAATATGTTTGCTGTTTCTAACATACTATATTTCAGTTAATATAGAATTAGAATTTCCTTTATTGAATTAATTACTTTTATATTTTTCATGATGGCTGATTTGATCTGATGAGAATCCAAACTACAGCTCATACATTGACAATTAAGCTGTAACGAATTACTGGCTTAGAGCAGCAAGACTCTTCGCATGTTGTCATTTTTATGCCCCCCAGATAAGATCTGGGGGGCATATTGTTTTTGCCCTGTCTGTCTGTCTGTCTGTTTGTCTGTTTGTCTGTTTGTCTGTTTGTTTGTCAGCAACTTTAACATTGGTCATAACTTTTGAGCCAGTACAGATAGAGACTTGATATTTGGTATGCATATGTATCTCATGAAGCCGCTCATTTTGAGGGGTGACATGTAAAGGTCAAGGTCATCCTTCAAGGTCAGAGGTCAAATATATGGGTCAAATTACCGACTTTAACATTGGCCATAACTTTTGGACCAGTAGAGGTAGAGACTTGATATTTGGCATGTTTGTGTATCTCATGAAGCTGCACATTTTGAGGGGTGACATGTCAAGGTCAAGGTCATCTTTAGGGTCAAAGGTCAAATTGTCTGTTTTTTGTCTGTAACTTTAACGCAACTATAACATTGGTCATAACTTTTGAGTCAGTACAGATAGAGACTAGATATTTGGCATGCATATGTATCTCATGAAGCCGCGCATTTTGAGGGGTGACATGTCAAGGTCAAGGTCATCCTTCAAGGTCAGAGGTCAAATATATGGGTCAAATCACCGACTTTAACATTGGCCATAACTTTATGACCAGTAGAGATAGAGACTTGATATTTGGCATGCGTGTGTATCTCATGAACCTGCACATTTTGAGGGTTGAAATGTCAAGGTCAAGGTCATACGTCAGGGTCAAAGGTCAAATTGTCTGTTTCTTTGTCTGTAACTTTAACATTGGTCATAACTTTTGAGCCAGTACAGCTAGTGACTTGATATTTGGCACGCATATGTATCTCATTAAGCCGCACATTTTGAGGGGTGACCTGTCAAGGTCAAGGTCATCTTTAATGGTCAGAGGTCAAACACATGGGTCAAATCACCGACTTTAACATTGGTCATAACTTTTGAACCAGTACAGATAGAGACTTGACATATGGCATGATTGTGTATCTCATGAAGCTGTACAGTGTGAGGGGTGAAATGTGAAGGTCATTCTTCAGGGTCAAAGGTCACCAGCTTCAAATTGGCCCTAACTTTTGAACCAATAGAGATAAAGTCTTAATATTTGGTATGCATGTGTATCTCATGAAGCTGCACATTTTAGGGGGCGACATTTCAAGGTCAAGGTCATCTTTCAGGGTCAAAGGTCACCGACTTTAACATTGGCCATAACTTTTGAACCAGTAGAGATACAGACTTGATAGTTGGTATACTTGTGTTTCTCATTTTGCTGCACAGTTTGAGGGGTACCATGTCAAGGTCATATCCTTCATGGTCAAAGGTCACAAACTTTAACATTGGCCATAACTTTTGAACCAGTAGAGATACAGACTTGATATATGGTATGCATGTGCGCCCCATGAAGCTGCACAGTTTGAGGGGTGACATGTCAAGATCAAGGTCATCCTTTAGGGTCAAATATCATATCCAGGGGGCATAGTGTTTCACAAACACATCTTGTTATTGATGAGTTAATAATCCGTGCATGTTCGCAGTTGTCCACATGAAATTTTAATTAGCAATTTACTTAGGGACAAAAAAAAGGCATGTTTAACGTTTATTGATATGGATGGAAAAGTGTGTAAAGAGTCATAAAACTGCTTTAACAACATGCTCTGTGATTCTGATAGAAACCAGTCAAGCTGTGTAACCTTTAACCTGATAGAGACTTCTGTGCAAACAGCAGACCCAGATCAAATGGCTCCTGTAGGAACTGTGACGTCTAATCGGGGTCTGCTCTGTTTGCTTGTGGAATAATATTCAGAACTCTAGATAAGATGCATAACATTTTCAAGACTAGCTCCTTTATTTCTCCACCAAACCTTATACTGTGACCACTCTTTAGAATCGTCTCAAAGAGACGATTCTGAAGAGTGGTCACAGTATAGGGTTTCGTTGAGAAATGACGATTTTACTATTTGGGTACGCATCCTTATCTGTAGCTCTGGATATTGGTCAATCTGATTCTGCAATTTCTGCCATGACATGGCCATTAATTCCTTTGTTTTTACATCATTGTACATATTCAACTTATAGATATTCATCATTCATCATATAATTATAAAATACATGGATATTTATCATGTGAAGGGTTAAATTGCCACCATTACTAAATGGTGAGGTGCAAATTTCAATATGAGTCTAAAGTAAATGAGTTACTTCATGAAATAGTTGCCACGATGAAATCGGTGGTATTGACGGTTAACAGTGGATGGAATGTTACTTACCTCATTACATGGTAGATGTTTATTTAACCCTTTACTTCATGAATATTCATGTAAGAAATAGGGACGTCATGTTAAAATACTAAGCACATGCACACAGGAAGTTTTGGTCATGGCAGAAAGTCATAAGCAAACAGAGCAGACCCTGATCAGACTGCTTCTCTAGGAGCCATCTGATCTAGGTCTGCTCTGTTTGCAAAGGCATAGAAAGGCATATAAATTTAACTATTTATGGAATAACGGGTTAAGAAATAATGTAAGAAATAATGATGTCGGGAATATTATGTTGCCGGATAGAGATTTTGGTGAATCAGTTGATAGGTGTTACTGTGTGGCTTGGTAGCTCAGTTAGGTAGAGTATTGGCATGGTAAGCCAGAGGCCCTTTTTCACCAAGTTACATCTGTTAGAATAGCACATGGACACTCACAGGGAATTTTTAGCCATGGCAGAAACTGCAGTATCATATCATAATTATGCAAACAGATCAGACTCCTGTAGGAGCCGTCTGATCTAGGTTTACTCTGTTTACAATAGCATTGAAAGGTGTATTTATGGAGTAAGGAGTTAAACAAACAGAGTTGTCTGATCTGGGTCTACTTTAACCCATTCCTCCATAAGCTATTTTGAGACACAACCACTTTGAATAAATCTACTGAAAAGGAGCATTAACTAGAGAAAAGGAAAATTTTAGAATTTTGTAGTTTGAAACCATTGTGATAAATAGAGCATTTGCTCCTATAGGAGCAAATGCTCTATTTATCACAATGGTTTCAACAGATGATTTCTACCGAGGCGTAGAAAGGCGTATTTATGGAGGAAAGGGTTAAGTTTGCAAAATCTTATGCCATGACCAATTTATATTCCTATGCTCAGTGACAGTGCCATTATGCAAATTCATCAAATTGATATTCAACCCTTTAATGCCATTAGAAACAGATCTAGAGTAGACCCAAATCTAGGTCTGTTCTGTTGCGTTGTGTGTGTCTCATTCTAAAGTTTCTGCCTTGGTAAAAAAAATACTGTATTCATATGCCATCATAAGGTTCAACTAATTAATATTCATGATGTCATCACTGCTTGCTTGATTATTCATGAAGTAAAGGGTTTAGAGAATGAACGTTGTCCTTAGTTTTATTCTCGTTAGGTTAAAATTTATAAAATTATATATTTTCACATGTGAAATACTTCTTGTTATTTGCAGAGAAAATTCGACAAAAGCAGGACCAGGAAACAGATAAACACAGTAAATCCACGTCCAAATCACTTAGTGCTATTGAAGAGTTCTGTGAGAAGTTTGACCAGTCTGTCAGAAAAAGTTACATAAAGGTATGAGACTTGATGTGGGGCAAAAATGAAGACCCTTTTACATCTTCAAAAACTGAATAGACCAAGATCATACTGATCTTGATCAGGGTCTGCTCTGTTTGGTTCTGTGTTACAGATCTAATATTCTGCTGCTTGCTATGGCAGTAAATTCATTTTCATGGAACCAAGAAGTACGCCTGTGTACGCCTTTTCAAACAGAGTAGACCAAGATCAGACAGCTCCTATATGTTACAGATCTAATATTCTGCTGTTTGCCATGGCAGTACGCCTTTTCAAACAGTGTAGACCCAGATCAGACAGCTCCTATAGGAGCTGTCTGATCAGGGTCTGCTCTGTTTGCTAAATGAAATAATATAGATCTGATTCTACAGTTTCTGCCATGGCATAAAAATAAAATTGTCTGTGTTCATGTGGTACTCTAACAATTAATCTAATTAATATTCAATCATGATGTCATTATTTCATCCATGAATATTCATGGAGTAAAGAGTAACCATGGGGCCAGGTTCCAAGCTTTTTACTACTTTACGTATAAGAAATTCAAAAAAATTCTAAATGGATCATGTGCAATTTTCAACTGCATATTTTTGTTCCATGTGGAGGATAAATTTAAATGTTCTAAAGGATACAAATCCCAAATTAAATCCTGATCTGAATGAGACACCTTTTGATGCCTTTGCAAACAGTGTAGAGCGGAATTAGATGACTCATGTAAGAGCTGTCTGATCAGAGTCTGCCTTTTAACTTATGGAATTACAAAGAAAAATAATTGGGCAGTTTCTACCATGGCCAGAAATCAAGTAATTATTATTTTATGAAAAAAAAATCAGCTAATAAATAAGCATGATGGCAGTATTTCAGAAAATTTATATTATTTCTTACATGAATATTTTATCGAGTTAAGAATTAAGAAAGCCTGCATCTCTGGGTATTTTTTTCCATAGCAAGAAAGAAGATAGTGGTTCAACATTTGTACATTTAGATTTTATCACTCCACCAAATAGTTGGCCATAAATCTTAAAATACAATGTGTTTTGCTTTAACTCTTTCCCTGTTCTGTGTTTATTCCAAATTTCTATACCTACTGAATATTCATGGACAAAATAGTTTAAAAAAAATATGGAAGATTGAATGTTGTACCCATTTTAGAAAGTAAAGAAACAGATCTTTCAAATTCCATTAACAAACAGAGCAGACCCTGATCAGACGGCTCCTCTAGGAGCCGTCTGATCTGGGTCTACTCTGTTTGCAAATGCATGAAAACGTGTTTATATGAAGGAATGGTTTAACAACTTTACCTCATAGATGTGCCTTATTACATCTATGCAAACAGATAAACCAGATCAGACTGCACATGCAGGATCTGTCTGATCAAGGTCTGCTCTGTTTGCTTACGGCATTATATAGATCTGATTCTACAGTCTCCCTCATGACCAACATTTACTGCGTTCATACGCCATTATAAAAATCATTGAATTTGTACTCATGATGTCATTATTCTAACATGAATATTCATCAGGTAAATGGTTAAGTATTTAACCCTTTCCCTCTTATAAACGTGTTTTCACACATTTGCAAACAGAGCAGACCCAGATCAGATGGCTCCTAGAGGAGCCATCTGATCAGGGTCTGCCCTGTTTGCTAAAAGATTTTGATAGTTCTGTTTCTTTGCTTTCTAAAATGTCTACAATGTTGCACTTTCCGTAATTATTTATAACTATTTTGTCCATGAATATTCAGTAGGTATTGAAATTTGTAATAAACATAAAACAGTCGTAATGTCAAAAAGTCATGATCTAGATCAGATGATGAATAATTTTGTGTGTAATTTGCATTCAGACTGTCGACGAAATTTTACGATTTTGCAAATTGCGTGCTAAGAGTTTAGCTTCATAGGTTGCCCATTAGTCGGAACTTAGTCGGTTTGATCACTTTTCCAGACTGTTTTTGCTATCAAATTAGATAGGTACAGAGTGATGACAAGCTTGTTAGTGTTGCTGTTTTTGCCCAAACTCAGATGGTATTTATATCAGTCAGAGGAAGTGCACTGGAAACCAAAATATCATATTCATATTTGCTACTGGAGCAGTATGTGCTGCAGTTCTCAACTTGCCAGGGTCTTTAAGTTTTGACAATTTAGACATGCATGTGTTATGATATTAGCTGTGTTCTTCCCAGTCTCCCCTTCCAACTGGTTTGTATTTGGTTTGGCATTATTTTTATTATATATAACTGCTAACGGAACAGGATCCTTCACTTTTCTCTATAATTTTTCGGGTCAAATATTTTAGGTAACTATGGTTCAATTTGGAGAATATACTGAAGTATTTACTGTGGGTGCATGTGTACTTACTGGTATTTCATGATCACTGCCAGATTTATGATTGAAATACGGTCAAATTCCTTGATTTTCTTTAACCCTTTCTCTCATATTAACACCTTTTCATGCATTTGCAAACGGAGTAGACTCAATCAGATGACTCTATAGGAGTCATCTGATCGGGGTTTGCTCTGTTTGCTAATGGTAATGTATATTTGATTCTACAGTTTCTGTCCTATGTCTGTATGCCATTGTAAAAAATAACTGAATGAATACACGTGGTGTCATTATTTCTTACATCAATATGCAACAGGGAAAGGGTTAACCCTTTCCTCCATAAATACACCTTTCTATGCCTCTGTAATAACCACTTCTTTAAACCATTGTGATAAATAGAGCAATTCTAAAATTTTCCTTTTCTCTAGTTAATGCTCCTTTTGGTAGATTTATTCAAAGTGGTTGGATCTAAAAATAGCATATGAGGGAATGGGTTAGTCCTCTTGGGCAAATGGATCAGGGTCTACTCTGTTTGCTTATGGAATGATATATACCTGAATGGACAGTTTCTTCCATGTATTCCATTATAAAACTAACTCTGGACTAACAAGATGTATGATGTCATTATTTCTTACATGAATATTCATGAGAAAAGGGTTATGCAAATGGTACATTACCTACTGTTTTATTTGGACACTTACTGTTTAAAAATTGCTTGTTATCTTTCCTATTCTCAAGCTATCTTTTAGTGAGATTTATGACGATGTACATGTTTTTGCACTGTGTGCGTGCTCTGTTTCGGCTGTCAGATAGGTATGAACGAGAACAAAGCCTTCTCTTCAGTTTTTGAGGTGCGGAATTTTTACTGGTCACAATTCAAGGTCTTCTTTGGTGGTCCAATTTATGTATGCAAAACTGTTCATTTTACCATGTCTGAAGGGGGATGTGTTTTTTAATTGGTCTTGAAGATTTTTTCGTGACTAACTTAAAGTGCGTGACTGGCCTACATTCCTGGAGCTTTTGTACACGTTCATGCATGCAAATGAGTTTTGCTTAACCCTTTCCTCCATGAATATTAATTTAACCCCTTACTCTGTAAATATTCAATTAAGAAATAATGACCTCATGAATAATTAGATTAATTGTAATAATGCATTGACACATGATTTTTGTACTTCCTCGTAGAAACTGTAGAATCATATCTATTTTATATCATGAGCAAACCGAGCAGACCCTAATCAGAGTCAATTGTATTTAATTGCTTCTGAAATTATTTTAGATTTGACTACAATTTCTACCAGTACCAAAAAATACTGTATACAGTAAAACCTCTATAACGACCACTCAATTGTGTTAATTAGTTGGTATTTTGGGCAGATTGTTGCTTCAAGCAACGTGTAAGTAAAACAACGCTCCTATAGGAGCGTTTTGTTTTACTTTCACCTTGCTTTAAGCATCCACCTGCCTTTAGCACAAAATACTTGATGTAATTTAGTGGTCGTTGTAAAGAGGTTTTATTATGCCATTGTAAAATTCAGGAAATCAATATTCATGATGACATTAAATTTGGTTCTTACATGAATATTGAACAGGGAAAGGGTAAAAGTAGTGCAACATTTACTCTTCTTAAAAAGTTGTCCCATAATCGTGATCATGCAAAATAATTAAACACAAAATAGGCAGGATTTTTTATCTGTAAAAATTCAAATGCTAAAATCTTTCTGATTAAATGCACTTATGAAAGGCAAAAAAATGATTCCATAACTTCGCTGAAAAGTCCTTGTAAACCTTTAATACTTAGACCAGAGATGAAAAAGGTTTGATCAAGATAGGGCGCCATGTAATAGGTCTCGTGATTGGGATCCTATCATTTTGATAAGTGGCACGCATTATAATCAAGTCTTTAACCCTTTCCTTCATATAAATGCATTTTCACGCATTTGCAAAATAGAGTAGACCCAGATCAGACAGCTCCTAGAGGAGCTGTCTGATCAGGGTCTCCTCTGTTTGCTAATGGAATTCGAAAGATGTGTTTCTTTACTTTCTAAAATGTCTACAATGTTCTACCTTTCATATTTCGTTTTAACTATTTTGTCCATGAATATTCAGTAGATATTGAAATTTGGAATAAACATAGAACAGGGAAAGGGTTGAGAAATTCTTAGGTCTACAAAGGAGAATTAAAAGTAATGACAATTTTAGCACATGTCATTTGCATGGACTTGTAAAGCTTGGAAATTTGAAGATTAACATTTTGGGGAGGAGTTTTGGGGTAGGGTTGGGACTGAATGAACAATATCAGTAGTTGGAAAACATTGTATTAACCCTTTTCATGATAGAGATGCCTTTGCAAAGAGAGTACACATAGAAGATCAGGGTCTACTGTGCTTGTTTATGGAATAATATATATAAGATCTTCTCCAGTTTCTGCCAAATCCAAAACTCTCTGTGTTTCTATACCATTATGAAAATAAGTGATAAATATTTCATGTCGACATGAATATTCATCAAGGTTAATGATTTTTTTTTTTATCAGTGAAAAGTCTCCCGAGTGAAAAAAAATACACAGCTGGTAACATTGATTAGCATTAATTTTGCATTTTATGAAATGCGGGATCTGCTCATTGTGAGTTCTCCAAGCTTTCAAAATGTTTCTCAATTCATTCATTTTACAATAGAGCATCTCATGAGTTGTTTAAATTACTCCAAATTACATTCTCAAATTCTGAAAAGCTCTTTATTGCCTAAATTCCTTTGCAGCTTTTCTATTTATTTTCCATTAACCCGCTACTCCATAATATCGCCATATTGCGCCCGAGACCCAGATCAGAAAGCTCCATAACCATTTCCTCCATAAATACGCCTCTGTAAAAGTCCCTTAATGAAATCATTGTGATAAATAGAGTATTTGCTCCTATTTTCTCTAGTAAATGCACCTTTTGGGTAGATTCGTTCAAAGAGGTTGGGTCTAAAAATAGCCTATGGAGGAATGGGTTAAGGGGGTCTGCTCTGTTTGCTTATGATATAATAGAGATATGAATGTACTGTTTCTGTCATAGCCAAAATGTCCTATGTGCATGTTCTATTATAACACTCATTAATGTTTGTGATGTCATTATTTCTTACATGAATATTCAATAAGTAAAGTGTTAATCCTTTTGTACTAAATGGAATCTTGTGAAATATTGATAGACCCTTCCACTTCAGCATTCAAAGCTAGGTTAGTCCAGTCAGTATGTTGATCTACATGTATAATACAAACATACTGGCTGGACAGTCTAACTTCTCTGTCCTTTCAGTAAGGTCATTTGGCCTAAAGGTAAAGTGCAGTCAGTTGTCACTGTAGAAGTTAACCGTTTACCTGGTAGAGACGTCTTTTTATCCCTTTCCCTGTTCTATGTTTATTCCAAATTCCAATACCTACTGAATATTCATGGACAAAATAGTTATAATGAAATATAGAAGGTGGAACAGTGTTGACATTTTAGAAAGCAAAGAAACAGAACTATCAAATTATATTAGCAAACAGAGCAGACCCTGATTAGACGGCTCCTCTAGGGAGCCGTCTGATCTGGGTCTACTCTGTTTGCAAATGCATGAAAACACGTTTATATGAGGGAAAGGGTTAAACCTTTACAGACTAGACTCAGATTAGATGGCTTGTGTAGGATCCGACTAATCGGGATTTGCTCTGTTTACTGATGGAATTATACAGATATGATTTTAGAGTTGCTGCCTTTTCAAAATATCACGTGTTCATATGCCATTATAAAAGATAAGTTAACCCTTTCCCTCATATAAAACGTGTTTTCACGCATTTGCAAACAGAGTAGACCCAGATCAGACGGCTCCTAGAGGAGCCGCCTGATCAGGGTCTGCTCTGTTTGCTAATCGATTTTGAAAGATATGTTCCTTTTCTTTTTAAAATGGCTACAATGTTTCACCTTCCATAGTTCGTTCTAACTATTTTGTCCATGAATATTCAGTAGGTACTAAATATAGAACAGGGAAAGGGTTAATAGGTAATAATGATGTCATGATTTTGTTGTACATGTATTAGTGTACAAAATGAACGGATACTGTTCATGAATATTTCAAGAACATTTCAAGAATTGTTCATTTCTAAAATGCATGAAATGTTCTTTAAAAAAATACCCTGAATTTTGAAACTACTCGATGAACTGTTCATGAATGTTTAACCCTTTACCCCATGAATATTGATGAAAGAAATAATGACATTCATGAGTAGAATGAGTTAGATGTACTTTTATTATGGCATATAAACACACAAATGTTTGGCAGTTGCTGAAAGTGAAATCAGATCGACATGTATATTATTTCATAAGCAAGCAGAGCAGACCCTGATCAGACAGCTCCTATAGGAGCTATTTGATCTGGGTGTTATCTGTTTGCAAAAGTGTAAAAGGCAGATCTATGAAATCAAAACGTATTTTCAAAACACACTTTCGATGTCTTGTATGCATTTCATGAATAGGCAGCTCAGTTTCACCTTTCTTAGAGACAAATTTTTAGCTCTCAGATTTTCTTTTGAGTGGACAATTTAACCCTTTCCACCATGAGTTATTTTAAGAATTTGCTGCTGTATAATTTGGCATTAACGAGGAAAATGTTGTCTGTGAAAGAAACCTAAGTATCAGACCTATATTATTCCAAAAGGAAACAGAGCAGACCCGTAGGAGCTGTCTGATCTGGGTCTACTCTGTTTGCATAGGTGCCGAAAGTTGTATGTATGAGCAATGTGTTTTGGTTTAATATTTGAAGATTCAAATCATTCAAACTGGTCTGTCTTACTGTGACATGTGAGACATATTGCTTTGGGTCTAGAACCAGTCTATCTACAGGAGATAAGAATGAGGCAGACTGGGAAATAGGGGGAAAAAATTCTGAAAATAGCATTATTATAAAATTTCTGGTCCTTATCTGTCGGGTAATAGCTGGTAATTATATATCCAGATAGGGAGAAAATGTGGCATACACTTGAGTTACAGCTGCCTGTGTTGAGGGGAGCTCACAGACTGCAGGTTTTGAGGCTGAAGTGATCTTTATCCATGCTTATAAAACTTTTTAGTTGAGTCTGAGTTCATTCTCAAGCTTTTGATTGGTCAGATTTGAGTTCTCAAGCTTTTGATTGGTCAGATTTGAGCCAAAGGCTCAAATCTGACCAATCAAAAACTTTAGAACGAACTCAGACTCAACTAAAAGTTTTATAAGCATGGATAAAGATTTGGAACTAAAAATTGTCTGAAAGTTACAGAGAATATACTTTAACACTTGAAACAATCATAACATTCATTGTAATATTAATTGTTAAAACTTTCCAGCCTTAAGTTTTAAGTCTAACATTGAAGTCAAACAATGAGAGAGGGAGACGGTGAAGACCCAAGTCAACCCATTTCTTCATGAATATTCCTATAAGAAATAATGACACCAATTAATTTGATTTACGTAAACTGTAGAACCAGATCTATATTATTTAATAGAACGGCTCCTACAGGAGCAATCTGATTTGGCTCTATTCTGTTTGGGAAGGCATTGGAAAGCCTATTTATGGAGAAAAGGGTGAACAAATTTTTTTGTAAAACAGAAAATGTTTTGTTTGTTTACAGCCAGCAACTTTGCAGTTAGGTGGTGGCGTTGGTCCAGGTAACCCAGGGGTCACCAGCATGGACAACGGCCCACAGATGGGGCCCATGGTTCCCCCTGAGATGGGCACCCCAACAAAGGACATGAAGTACCCAATGGGCATGGGCAGCTTAATGGTATGTAACTAGACTTTTCTGTTCGCTCTTTGAATGCAGGTAACAAGTGTACTGGCATTTGCAGACATTGTAGAACCAGATTATAGGGCTCCCAGAGGAACCCTCTGATCAGGGTCTGCACTGAAAATTGTCGTTCAAAATCTTCTTACAAATTATACCCCTTTAAACGGAATGGATTCTATCATTAAACCATGACTGACAATTTCACTATGAAATTCAGCATTCAAAGGGTTAATGCTTTCAGCTGTTGTTTGCTAAAATTTCAGATTCTCAAAATACAGAAGTATCTCTGGAACTGGTAGTCAAAACACATCAAGACTACATTTTAAATGAAGAAAATTATTAACCCCTTACTCCATAAATATGCCTGTCTACAACTTTGCAAACAAAGTAGAACCGGATCAGACAGCTCCTATAGGAGCTGCGTCTGCTCTGTTTGCTTAAATGATATATAATAAATAAAATTCTACAGTTTCTACCTTGACCAAAACTTCCTGTGTCCATGTGTTATTATAACAATCTAATTAATATTCATGATACCATTATTTCTTACATGAATATTCATGGAGGAAAGGGTTAATATTCTTCTTGCTAGGAAGGCTGTGAAGAAACAAGAAAAAATAAAGTAGGTTAGAGAAGGCTGGCATAGAAAACTTAAAAATCTGTCAACAAGACAGTTTTATGGCCATCTGTAAAGATATGAGTAATAACACAATAAAACACAAAGACTAAAAGTGGCGGTTTAATGTATAAAATCAGTTGATGATACTTCTTTAGCCCTTTCAACACCTAAAGTAACGTTTGTCTGCAAAAATTGTCTTCTGCTTCAGTTCTAAAAATACATTTTCCTGACATTTCTACTGAACAAAACTGTTGGAATGTCAAACAGTTTAACCATTTGCTCCATAGGCTATTTTTAGACCCAACCTCTTTAAATGAATCTAAAGCAAAGGAGCATTAACTAGTATAGAGAAAAGGAAAATTTTAGAATTTTGTAGTTTGAAACCATTGTGATAGAGCATTTGCTCCTATAGGAGCAAATGCTCTATTTATCACAATGATTTCAAGAAGTGGTTATTACAGAGGCGTAGAAAGGCGTATTTATGGAGGAAAGGGTTAAATTCTTTAGAGAGGTACAGTTACTTCAGCATCTCATTTGGATTGAAACTGTGTGCAAAGGTCATTGCAAATTGGTCCATAGTGTTGAAAGGTACAGTGCTCCCTCTCTACAACAACACCCTTTGGGATACGAAGATTGTATGTGTTGTTCAGAGGGAGTTGTTATAGGGAGGGAAAATCAAACATAATTAGCTTGTTTGCAGATCCCCAGATAAGGTGTATTTCGAGAACCATTATGCCTCTATCAAACCCTATGTTGTGACCACTCTTTAGAATCGTTACCAAGTGACGATTCTAAAGAGTGGTCACAACATAGGGTTTGGTGGAGGCATAAAGAAAATACGATGGAAAAAAGCTGTTTCTGGAGCCTTGTTGTTTCGGAAATGTTGATATGCGTTGTTGTAAGGAGGGAATTGTTATTGAGAGGGCCGTTGTAGGGAGGGAGCACTGTACAAGACAAAGGCAGGAAAACAGAACAATCATTATCTTGGGATATTTATGTGGATCATCATTGTGATAGCCTTAAGTTCTCATGTTATAAATAACTTGAAATGTCCTCATAGTTGTATGTTGACCCATATTTTGTTAGAGATCATTCACTTTATGCATTGTATTCAGTTTTGAATGAAACTATTCACAGGAATTTTGAAATTAAACACCGATAAACTTGATACTAAAGTTTATCATCTTGCTTATATTGAGCATTTTATCTTCTTTCTTTTTTGGGGGATAGGGGAGGGGATTATACAGAAATCACTGATATGGATTAACCCTTTCCTCAATAAATATGCCTTTCTAGGCCTCCGTAATAGCCACTTCTTGAAACCATTGTGATAAATAGAGCATTTGCTCCTATTGGAGCAAATGCTCTATTTATCACAATGTTTTCAAACTACAAAATTCTAAAATTTTACTTTTCTCTAGTAAATGCTCCTTTTGGGTAGATTCATTCAAAGAGGTTGAGTCTAAAAATAGCACATGGAGGAAAGGGTAAAAAGCTCAATGATAAGAGGTAATGTTGTTTTGGAAAAGTTGTTAACTTTCTACCTGAAAGAGATGCCTATTCACATCTTTGCAACAGAATAGACCAAGATCGGATGACTCCTGCAGAAGCTTTCTGATTAGGGTCTTCTCTGTTTGCTTATGATGGTCTACAATTAAATTATTTCTGCAATGAATAAAGATTTTTTATTGTTCAAAGTGTCATTATAAAATTTCATCTAATTGATATTCATGCTACTTCATTATTCTTACATGGATATTCATGAAGTAAAGGTTAAGAAACATAAAACAGTATTTATGGGGCATTGTGTCCCAGGACACGTGATAGATGGTTGTTTTCTGGGCTAGATGTCCTAGTGTGCAACAATGAGTAAGCGTTTACTGATGTTTTGCCATTGTAGCTCAAGGCATACTTTCTGACCTTGGACAGAAGTGTAGGCCCTACATGTAATAGTGAATTTACAATCATCTACTTTAGATAAAACAACTTCTTGTGGTGGTGAGGGGGGGGGGGGGGATGTGTGGCATTTTATACGAAAAGGTTTGATCCAGATAAATGCAGAGTAAATTGGTGTCTCATTAGGATCCAAACCGTTTAGCACTGTGACTGCATTTCTGAAAAAAATATATAAAAAAGTTACTTTAAGAATTGCAGATGACAATTTTTGTCAGTGACAACTACTTGGCATGCAATGATATAACATTTTATGTTAGAGGAGACAAACACAAATAATGTTTGTTAGTGGGCAAGAACTTACATGTTTATTGAAACATTCTTATGTTGTTAACCCATTCCCTCTGATTATGGTGCCTTTTGGTTTTGCTCCATTAGGGCAAATTAATGCTTTGTTTATCACAATGGTTTCAAAACTACACAATTCTAAAAAAAATCCCCTTTTCCAAGTATATCCTCCATTTCAGTAGATTTATAAAAAAGGTTCGGTCTAAAATTGGCCTTTGAAAGATAGAGAATGGGTTAAAATTGCACATTTCTACATACATGTATTTAGCATAAACTGAAACTACAAAACGACAAACCTTTTATAAAGTTCATTTTGCAGTAAGTAGCCACCTGCTTTAAGGACATCCATGGTCATTTATTAACCGTTTCCTCCATAAATTTGCCTTTCTACGCTTCTATAAAAGTCACTTCTTGAAACCATTGTGATAAATAGAGCATTTGCTCCACATCAAAATGGTTTAAAAACCGTACAATTCTAATATTTTCCTTTTCTCTAGTAAATGCTCCTTTTCAAAGAGGTTTGGTCTAAAAATAGCCTATGAGGCAATGGATTAAGTTGTTTCTTTAGAAAGGTTATACTATACTTGACATTAGAATCATCCCAGTTATTTCCAACAAGATAGGGTCTGGCAGAGTAATATAGAAAATATCAAGACTTAGATTTTCTTAATGCATTATACTGCTCTTATAGATTTACTGCTCTGAATTACAATGTCTTCTCAAGTCTTTGAAATCAGGTTTTCTTTTGTTTCTTTTTAACCCATTATTCTATAGATATGCCTTTGCAAACAGTAGACGCCGATCAGACGGCTCCAGTAGAAGCCGTCTGATCAGGGTCTGCTCTGTTTGTTTATGGCATTAACTCTTTCCTCCATAAATACACCTTTCTACGCCTATGTAAAAGTCCCCTGTTGAAACCATTGTGATAAATAGAGCATTTGCTCCTATAGGAGTAAATGCTCTATTTATCACAATGGTTTCAAATTACAAAATTTATCACAATGGTTTCAAATTACAAAATTCTAAAAAAAAATCCTTTTCTCTAGTTAATGCTCCTTTTCGGTAGATTTATTCAAAGAGGTTGGATCTAAAAATAGTCTATGAGGGAATGGGTTAAATAGGCCTGATCTTATAGTTTCTGCAGTAGCCAAAGTATCCTGTGTTTGCTTTTGGAATGATATAGGTATGATTCTACGGTTTCTGCCAGAGCCATACATTTCTGTGTCCATATACAATTATAAAAAATAATTTAATTAATATTCATGGTGCCCTTATTTCTTACATGAATATTCATGGAGTAAAGGTTTAAGTTCTTAGTTACGGTACAGTAGTTTAACACTTAGCCCTTATATTGTTCTGGTGATCATTTAACCAGACACAAACCCTAACAATCGACCAATCTGTACAGAAAGTAAAAGTCTCCCATAAAGATAAAGTACAAGTTTAAGCACTTTCGCATTAATGTATTTCTTAATAAATATCATAAGCTGGAAGTTACGGGATTTGGCTGAATGTGAAATATCGATTAAAACTTTAGATTAGAGGGCTGATTCAGAGTTTCAATAAAGATTAAATCTTGATTTTAATACGACCATAAAGTATACTGTGGTATCTTTGTTGACATGGGGGCTGGAAATCAGATATTTTGTCCGATGGACTTGAATACAAACCTGATCTTTTCAATAGATACAATTGTCTGCTGGGGCGGAGTACCTCATGAACTTCTCGTTGTATTTACCCTGTTAATTAGTTCCACGTTCTCAAATTTTCAAATTGCGTTTTTAAAAGTAGCTTAAAGTTTACAAAACAAGATTTGTTAGGTCAGGTAAACGAGTTCGGTCCAATTTGTACAGTCACGAGTCAGAAATTAAGATTAAGTAGAACACGTACTTATCCAAGTCTATTTGTCTTATTTTTATTTCTGGTTCAGGAAATAGTATACCTGAGATTATCTCTTTTGTGTGTTACCTGTAACCCATTTCAACCTGTACAATAGAACCTGTCGTGAGCGACTTTGAAGTGACTGAGCACAGATCTTAAAAAGCAGGTGGTTGCTTAATGCAGGGCAAAAGTAATGCAAAATGCTCCTATTGGAGTTTTTTGCATTACTTTTGACCTGTATTAAGCTACCACCTGCCATACAGATACATAATTTTTTTTTACCTTTTTGATGATCGCTTAAGACAGGTTCTGCTGTATTTCATAGTGAACTCATCCAAATAGGTATCTTAACCCTTTCCTCCATAAATACGCCTTTCTGCGCCTCTGTAAAAGTCACTTAATGAAACCATTGTGATAAATAGAGCATTTGCTCCTATAGGAGCAAATGCTCTATTTATCAGAATGGTTTCAAACTACAAAATTCTAAAAAAAAATCCTTTTCTCTAGTTAATGCTCCTTTTCGGTAGATTCATTCACAGAGGTTGGATCTAAAAAATAGCATATGGAGGAATGGGTTAAATGAATCTAGTTGTCATCATATGGGTGTATCTGTAGACTCATCCTTATATAGCATATGGAGGAATGGGTTAAATGAATCTAGTTGTCATCATATGGATGTATCTGTAGACTCATTCTTTGCACAATAATTTGTCAGACAAACAGAAGAGACTTTGATTAGCCCTTCCGGCCAGGGTTTACACTATTTGCCCTTGTCACTATTAAGGGACACTAGGAATAAGTGGGTTAACATTGAGATAATTTCTCTTATTTCATTTTAATGAATGGTGGTATATATATTTCCCTTAAATTTTGAAAATGATTTTTTTCTGGATTTTTCGAAGAGCAATCTATGTTGTTGGAGATGTCAGTTTTGCTGTTCTCAAGGTTACTCCTCTATCTGATGAATATTCATGTAAGAAATAATGACATTTATAAAATATAAACATAGATTTTTTTTACCTCGGCAGATCTGTAGAATAAGATCTATACAATTCATTGAGCAACCAGGTCTACTCTATTTCCAAATACAGTAAAACCTCTCTATAATGGCCAATAAATTACATCAAGTATTTAGTGTTTAAGGCAGGTGGCTGCTTAAAGCAAGGTGAAAGTGAAACAGAACGCTCCTATAGGAGCATTCTGTTTCACTTTCACCTTGCTTTAAGCAACCACCTGCCCTAAATACCAACTAATGAGCACAATTTGTTGGCCGTTATAGAGAGGTTTTACTGTATTTGGAAATGTGTTTATACCAGGTAAAGGGTTCATTTGGATACAAGCAGTAAATTGAGGTGAACTAAGGTATACAAAGGTAAGGGATGGTTTGTTTTTAATGTTTGTCAATTTAAGCAATTAAAATCTCAGACTGTCTGTCTCTTTTCACAAGCCAGACTTCAACCCCTGCCAAACTGAAAGTGCTTGGGGTAAATGAAAAGAAAACAAACTTAAAATTGGAGAAGGCATGTAACATTGTTTGATTTTTCTGGATAATTAGGTCTCACCTTGCAAATCATGACCTGACTGACACTATTAACTCTTTCCTTCATGAATATTCATGTGAGAAATAATGATATCATGAATATTAATTAAATTAATTTATTACAATAGAACATGGACACAGGATATTTTGGCCATGACAGAAACTGTAGAATCATAATTTTTTATTATGTATATTATATCATAAGTAAACAGAGCCGACCCATATCAGACTGATCTGGGTCTACTCTGTTTGCAAAGGTTTGGAAAGGCTAGGATGAAACTGCTTAGCTCGAGGTCAAGGCTGAAGTTACAAATGGACTATTCCAAAATTCAAACAGGTCACGCTTACCATGAATATTCAGCGATATTTTGGAAGAAAAATGTAATATGACAAACAGTGCAGACGCCGATGAGAGGGCTCGTAGGAACGTCTCATCTAGGTCTGCTCAGTTTGCAAAGGACATTACTTGACAGTCTGTCATTTGTTTATCACATCCAAGGTAAAAATCACAGTAGATTAGTTTGAGCTGACAACTTTATTGTTACATAAACCTGCAGATGTAACAAAACAGACTAGTCTTAGCTCTCCAAATAACGGCTGAGGTAAAATGATTGTATCATGGTATAATGATTGTAAAAACAGTTCACCCTTTACCTCATGAATATTCACTGAAGACTTAATGACATCATGAATATTTATTTGCTGGAACACAGGAATTTTTGGCCATGGCAGAAACTGTAGAATCAGTTGTGTATAATTCCATACGAAAACCGAAGAGATCCTGATCAGACAGTTCCTACATGAACCATCTGATCAGTGTCTACTCTGTTTGCAAAGATGTGAAAAGGAGCCTCTGTCAGGTAAATGGTTAAATTAGTAACAAATCAAATGGGAATATTATACTGCATGAATTTCAGCGGTGAATTCATGATTATTTTTTTTTTGATCCAGATGAACCGTTGAGTAAATTTTCACATCTCATCAGGATGTAATTCAGTTTCTCATCTTGATGTAAACTGTTTATAAAGGTCTTTAGATTAGCAGTTGCTTGATGTACAGTCAAACCATTTTTAAGCGACCATCGAGGCACTTACTGATTAAACAGGAATCTTAAAAAAACACAGGTATTTATTTAATGCAAGACAAAATAAATGCCATTTTTAGCTCGTCTGTTTCGAAGAAATCACGAGCTATTGTCGTAACCCCGGCGTCGTTGTCGTCCAAAATCTTAACATTGACCATAACTTCTTCAATTTTTCATTTACAACCTTTATTTTTGGTATGCATGTTCATCTTGACAATGACGACATACGAGCGTTGCACCCGCTTGCGGTGCTGTTAGCTTGTCTGTTTGGGTTGTTGTTTTTTTTAAAAAAATCAAGCTATGGTCGCAACTCTAGCGGCAGCGATTGTTGTTGTCCGGAAACTTTAATATTGGCTTTTAATTCTTTACTAATCATGCAAATCTTCTGAAACTTCACACACTTGTTCACCATTACATGGGCTACAATCTGTACAAGGGCCATAACTTTTTTAGGCTTTTTTTTCTTCAGAATTATCCCCCATTTAAGATGTCTCGAGAGACGAGTGTTGGCACCTGCATGCAGTGCTCTTGTTATGTCTAGTATCCATAGGTTCTGTACATGTCATGGCCAAAACTTTATACTTTGTTTAACCCATTCCCACATAGGCTAATTTTAGATCCAATCGCTTTGAATGAATATACCCAAAAGGAGCATTTATTAGAGAAAAGTAAAATTTTAGAATTTTGTAGTTTGAAACCATTGTGATAAATAGAGCATTTGCTCCTATAGGAGCAAATGCTCTATTTATCACTCCTATAGGAGCAAATGCTCTATTTATCACAATGGTTTCAAGAAGTGGTTACTACAGAGGCGCTTCTAAGAAAGGCGTATTTATGGAGGAAGGGGTTAAATGCCATTATAAAAAGTCATCAAATCATTATTCATGTTGTCATTATTTCTTACATGAATATTCATGAGGTAAAGTGTTAGGACCCAGAATTAAACTTTGTAATGGTCTCTTAATCCATGGAAGTCATTATGACATCATGTCTGTTCTGGGTCTGTTTTGGCTGCAAAGGCTTCAAAAGGCTTCTCTATCAGGTTATGGGTTAAGACATGATTGAACCCTTTCCCTGTCCTGTGTATATCCAAATTTTAATACCGAGGCTACTGATGGACAAAGTAGTAATAATGAAATATGGAAGATAGAACATTTACAGTAGCCATTTTAGAAAGTAAAGACACAGATCTTTCAAATTCCATTAGCAAACAGAGCAGACTCTGATCAGACGGCTCCTATAGGAGCCATCTGATCTGGGTCTACTCTGTTTGCAAATGCATTTATATGAGGGAAAGGGTTAAATACTGTACCTACCAGGCCAGGTTCAACCCAGTCAGTTGAAAACTTTTACCGAGATGCATTTGCAGGCACTCACCTGGTTTAAGGCTTTTCTGGTTGGCTGGGCCGACTCTAAATTGAGTACCCTGGAGTTGGGTCGAGCCCATTGTTATGTGTCATAACATATTTGGGACCATCCCAGGGCTAATTTTTGGTCTGGGGCCCTTGTGAATGGATGACTAGTAAGTAATGTCTGCCCTAATTACCATAAGTATTTGGGAACCCAGTCCCCCCCCTCTCCGTGGGCTTGTACAGCTAAATGACTCAATTTTAGAATCATGTTGATAAACTTTAATTAGACTGATATAGTAGTAAATAGTGTTGACCCGGATCAAACTGCTCATGAAGGAGCAGTTTGATCTGGGTCTGCACTATTTACCTAAGTTTGTCTGTGGGAATACGTAGGGTGCTTAGGGTATCCTTGAGGTGACATACTGTAGATCACACCTGGATATCATCGTAGGTACTTCAATCGTAACATTCTGGCTAGTCAGGGATTATCATACTGTTTCAAATTGGTTGAAGATATATTGGTAAGAATTCGGAAAGACAAAATAAAATATACACATTTTAACATATACATTAATTATGAAAACTATTTTTGCTCACCCAAAGGGCACATATACAGCCTTGGTTTCCGTTTACCTGTCATATGCTTGTTGGCCAGAGGAATGTGAAATGTTATCGGCTGAAGTGGTCTGGTAATTTTTTGACAGTCAGGTTTGACTTACTGCTAAAGTTCAGGTCCCTCGGATTATCAAGGAAAATCTCCAAATTTGACTGCAAGCAGACAAGACTGACAAAACATGTCATTTTGATAGCAGAGAAACGGAGGCATGCAGTTCAGCCACTACCGAATTGGCTAAAAATGGCATGAGAATAAGATGGTAGAAATTTCGAAATGTTAACCCCATTATACTTGTTAGAGAGTCCTTCTTAAAATGATGATTTTAGTACGCACTTATATCTGTAGCTCTACAAACTATTTAACCAATTACCTCATAGGCTATTTTAAGATCCAACCACTTTAAATAAATCTACCAAAAAAGGAGCATTAATTAGAGAAAAGGAAAATTTTAAAATTTTGTAGTTTGAAAACATGCAAATGCAAATGCTCTATTTATCACAATGGTTTCAACAGGTGATTTTTACAGAGGGGTAGAAAGGCGTATTTATGGAGGAAATGGTTAATTATTTTTCACTTAGATGTAGTCATTTTAGAAATGGAAGAAATGCAGCAGAAAAGAATTTTTGCAGACCAAAGTTACTTAGTGTTGAAATGGCTGAACTTGCTAAGAGAATGATGCTGAAGGCAATATCTATCACAAGATAACAGTTTAACTATTTACCTCACAAATAACCATGCAAGAAATAATTATTGTATCAATATTAATTATAATGAATTTTTATAATGGCTTTATGAAAAACGGATTTTCTTGATCATGTCAGGGACTGTAGTGTAAAAAGAGACCTATATTGGTTCATTAGCAAAATGCAGACCTTGATGAAACTGCTTATACAGGAGCCATCTGATCTGGGTCTTTTCTGTTTACAAAGGCGTAAAAATGTGTGTATGTAGGGTATAGCGTTAAAATCTTGTGAGATTAGTCAAGTTAGAAGTTTACATTTAAATGTCAAGGAGACTGATAAGCGCATGTCATGGTGATTTGTAGTTGAAAGATTAGTCACGTTTGTTGTGCTTCAGTGAATGAGAATAGATGACCAACAGGGTTGGGAACTGTCTCTTCCTCTAATCCTTTGATTGAGGGATGATTTTCAAGGTGGAATATTCCATTATTTCATAACACTTTACTTAATGAATATTCAGAGCAAGAGATAAAGGTGTGTTACCTCAAGTACTAAAATTGTCCTTTCTCCACCAAACCCTATGTTCTGACCACTCTTTAGGAATTTCTCTAGGAGACGATTTTTAAGAGTGAACACAGCATAGGGTTTGGTGGAGAAATACAGAAGTTATTACTAAAATGTTTTAATTTAAGCAAATGAAGCAGATAGCTCCTAGCTACATGTATGAATGCCTTAGAGAGGTTTTACTGTAATCTGCTTTTAGTCATCACATTTTTAACCCATTCCTCATAGGCTATTTTTAGACGCAACCTCTTTGAATAAATCTACCCAAAAGGAACATTTACTACAGAAAAGGAAAATGTCAGAGTTGTGTAGTTTTGAAACCATTGTGATAAATAGAGCATGGAGCAAATGCTCTATTTATCACAATGATTTCAAGAAGCGGCTATTACAGAGGGGGAGAAAGGCATACATGTATTTATGGAGGAAAGGGTTAATTTATATTTGAATCACGGTAAGAAAGAAAAGCATAAATGGTAATGGAAGTGGGTGTTTAGTATGTAGGTAGAGAAAGGTTGAGAGGGACACCTGTGTTTTCAAACTTAGAGGAAAAACATTAATTATCAAGGCTTATCTCCCCAGTATGTTGTTGAAGGATTAGGAACTGAGATTACCAGAGGACACGTGGGGGCATGGAGAAGCAGCAATTAACTTTAACTAAAAAACATGAATGAAAACCCTTATTACCTCAAATATTTGAACAGACAAACTTAGGCAAACAGTGCTGACCCAGATCAATTTGCTCCTGAAGGAGCAGTTTCATCTGGGTCGGCACCGTTTGTTACTATAACAGTCTAATTTAAAGTTATCAAAATATTGACAAATTGACTTATTCATCTTTAGAAACCCACCTAGTGGAGGGATTGGGTGTCCAAATATTTAAGAAAATTAGGTTTTTCCTTTAGTGTTACTTTGAGGACATCATTTATATAGTTTTGTTTGGATCCAAATGTGACATTGAGTAACTTTGCAGCTCATGAGAATACCGTCTGTTGAACTTACTTTGTGGCTCATAAATGTTTTGAAAAGCCCTCAGTTTTGTGTCTCATAAATGATTGGAAAAGTAGGAGAGGAAAAGTTTAAAGAAAAGGCTAATTTTGGCGGGAGGTGATTGTTTACCTTGCGTAATAGAGTTCTAGAGGTGAAACAAGCTTAATGGTATTTTGACAATGCACTGTGTTAACCTAGTCTTGTGAATCTTGTAAACAATTTATTTTGATTCAAAGCCAATTACTGTTACGTTATTAGAAGAAATGTTGTACTAAATTATGTAAACAAAAAACAGTGTGAATTTACACTAATTACCCTAAGTATTCCGACAGCTAATCTCCTATAACCTTTTACCTGGTTCATAATTATGCTCCATTGATATGCCTTTCTACGCCTTTGCAAACAGAGTAGACCCAGATCAGATGGTTCCTCTGTTTGCTTATGAAATTATGATAGATATTACTCCACAGTTTCTAGCAATAACAAAATTGTGGACAGAGTAAACCCAGATCAGATAGCACCAGTAAGAGTTGCCTGATCAAGTTTTGTTCTGTTTGCTTTTGAAAAAATATAGCTCTAATTCTATAGGTTTGAGTCATGGCCAGATTCTGCTGTTTCTATCATGATCTAAACTTCCCCTCAGTATGCCATTATTACATTAAAGCTAATTAATGTTCATAGAGTCATTATCTGTCTGAATGTTTATCAAATGATGGGTTAACCCATTCCCGCATATTGACGCCTCTTGACGCTTTCTGTAAAAGTCACTTTATGAAACCATTGTGATAAATAGAGCATTTTGCTCCACAGGAGCAAATGCTCTATTTATCACAATGGTTTCAAAACTGCACAATTCTGAAAATTTCCTTTTCTCTAGTTAATGCTCCTTTTCGGTAGATTTAATCAAAGAGGTCAGGTCTAAAAATAGCCTAAGTGGGAATGGGTTAATAATAAATAGTATAGTAATGCAGAAAACTCTGTTGGGGATTACTGCAGTCCTGAAACTTTCTGGGTGATTCTAACCCGTAACTTCATGAATATTCATGTAAAAAATAATGACATCATTCATACTATAAGATGATTTGCTATAATGGCATAAGAACACAGGGAAGTTTAGCATGGTGATGGACTGTAGAATCAGATCTATGTTCTATAAGCGAACAGAGCAGACCCTGATCAGATGGCTCTTACAGGAGCCATCTGATCTGGGTCTACTCTGCTTGCAAAGGTGCCAAAAGACATATATGTAGTAAAGGGTTAACTAAAGCAGACTGGGTGAAAAAAAGGGGAAAAGTTACTGAGGTTGTTGAAAAGTGAACCGAAACATTTCCACTGTTCTTGTTTATCTGGATATCTAAATGCTGGAAGAAACAGTGCCGCATAAATAAACATTCAGCGAAAAAGCTCAAGTTCAGACAGAGAAAATGTTTGGGCCCACACACCTTGTGGTAGAGGTTATAAAAGCTTCTATTAAGGCTTGGAGTGATTATAGTAATCACACAACATAAATTTCATATCAGTTTTCAGATTGATTTCTAGGGTAAAACAGGGTTTTCGTGGGTAACATGAGTCTGGCTGCGGAATGACTGACACAATCTAACAGCCATAGGGTGAGGGTCTAGCAAGATACAGGCCTCCTGGTAAGACATGTAGGGCCAAACTCAAAAAACATATTGTGTTGAATTAGTCTTGGACAGCCAAGAACACATACCCTAACCAGATAGCTCCTGCAGGAGCCGTCTGCTCTGGATCAGTTCTGTTCATAAAGGTGTTAACCCATTACCTCATAAGCTATTTTTAGGTCCTACCTCTTTGAATAAATCTACCGAAAACGAGCATTTACTAGTGAATTGAAGTGGAAATTTTTAGAATTGTGTAGTTTTGAAACCATTGTGATAATTAGAGCATTGGCTCCTATGGAACCAATGCTCTATTTATCACAATGGTTTCAGAAAGAGACTTTTACAGAGGCGTCAAATGGCCTCAATATGAGGGAATGGGTTAAACCATTCCCTCATATAAACGTTTTTTCATACCCTTGCAAACAATAGATTCTAATCATATGGCTCCTTGAGGAACCATCTGATTAGGCTCTGCTCTGGTTGCTTATGAAATTACATAGATCTGATCTTAGAGATTTTGTGTAGGCAAAAATTTCCGTTAAAAACTTTACCTTATAAAAAATAAATTAATCATTAATGAATATTCAGTATAATTTATGGTGTTCATTTGGGAAAGGGTTAAAAAGCATCTCTATCAAGTAAAGGATATGCCCATGTCATGCTTAGCATGCTCTGACCTGGATTACAAACACTGAGTAACTGAACTTTTCACCAGGATCCAAGCTGTGTTGCACTTGAACAATAACTTAATTTCTCAAATTTGAATAAATAATAAGTGAGTAGATTTGTAATAAATTTGTAGCAGGCCCTTATTTTCACAGCAGGATAAGGGTTTAACTTTCCATCATATAAATGCCTTTTTATGCCTTTGCATACAGAGTAGACCTAGAGTATCGTGTTTGTACTCATGGACATTTCCGAGATCATTCTAATGAGTACCTGGGGTTTTGGTGGAGAAAAGAGATTTAGGTAGATCAGTGCTTTTTTAACCCGTTCCTCCATAAATACGCCTTTCTGTGCCTCTGTAATAACCACTTCTAGAAACCATTGTGATAAATAGAGCATTTGCTCCTATAGGAGCAAAATTATGCTCTATTTATCACAATGGTTTCAAATTACAAAATTCAAATTTTTTCCTTTTCTCTAGTTAATACCCCTTTTGGGTAGATGCATCCAAAGAGGTTGGATCTAAAAATAGCCTATAAGGGAATGGGTTAACAGAACAGTTTTTCTTACAGTTCTGTTTAGCAACTGGTCTGAATATACATTGTTTGCAAACTCCTGAAAGTTCACTGTCTTATGATATGGCCCATGTAATTTTCAGTATCAGATCTAGCGTAACTAATGATTTTCTAGGTCTGGCCTGAATATGAGTTTATCTATGAGGGTCTGTCTTTTAAATGGTGTGTAAAACAGATCTCTGTTAGGAAGTAAACCTCAGGGCCATGTGGCTTCAAGGGGCTACCCCTGAATAATGCTTTCTCTTAGACAATCTTGAAATAGAAAACCATATTTTTTTTCTAAATGGCCGTGGTCAAGATCAAATGTCTAATGATAATTGTCGATAAAACACTATTTTCTCATATTTGCAGAACAGTAAAGCCAATACTGAAAAAAAGAAATGTTATAAATGCATGAAGTGCTTGCATTTTGGTTTGGTTAAAGGTTCATTATAAGAGAAATGATACAAACTGAAAAATGACTCATTTTGTTGAACCCTTGTAGTGCATAGAGACACATAGATAAACAGTTTGTATGCAGATCATGTGTTTTCCAAGCTTGGTTGTACCTGGAACCCAAAATATTTAACCCTTTCCCCCATAAATATGCCTTTCTACGCTTCTGTACAACCATTGTGATAAATAGAGCATTTGCTCCTATAGGAGCACATGCTCTATTTATCACAATGGTTTCAAAACTACACAATTCTAAACGTTTCCTTTTCTCTAAGTAAATGGTCCTTTTCGGTAGATTGATTCAAAGAGGTTGTGTCTAAAAATAGCCTATGGAGGTATGGGTTAAACCTTTACCTCATGAATGTTTGTACAAGAATTCAGGATGCCATGAATATTACGTAATAAATACACCTTTTTACGCCTTTGCAAACAGAACAGTCCCAGATCAGAGAGTTCCTATAGGATAACACGGATCTGAATTCCCTTATTCATAGTGCCCTTATAAAATTTCAGTCAATTAAATTTAATGTTCACAATGTCATTATGTTTTGTATGACTCTTCATGGAGAAAAGGGTTAACTGATTATATGTTAACCCTTTCCCTCATATAAACGTGTTTTCACGCATTTGCAAACAGAGTAGACCCAGATCAGACGGCTCCTAGAGGAGCCGTCTGATCAGGGTCTACTCTGTTTGCTTATGGAATTTGATAGATCTGTGTCTTTACTTTCTAAAATAGCTACAATATACCAGCTTCCATATTTGATTGTAACTGTTTTGTTCATGAATATTCAATGGGTATTAAAATTTGGACTAAACTAGAACAGGGAAAGGGTTAATGGCTAATGAGTACAGGAATTTTGACCTTGGCAGAAACACATGTATGAAGTTTTGGCCATGGTAGAAACTGTAGAATCAGATCTATATATAAATAATTCCATAAGCAAACAGATGAGCTAGCTCTACAGGACTGTTGACCAGTTGCTCTAGATCTAAAGATATGCCTTTGCAAACAGAGTAGACCCAGATCAGACGGCTCCTATAGGAGCCATTTGATCAGGGTCTACTCTGTTTGCTTATGAAATTTGATTAATCTGCTTCTTTAGTTTCTAAAATGTTCCACCTTCCATATTTCATTATAACTGTTTTGTCCATGAATATTCAGTGAGTATTGAAACTTTGCATATACATAGAACAGGGAAAGATTCCGTTGATATGAAACACACACACACAGTAAAAATTTCTAATAAAAATGTGCCTGTTTCCATGAAGGAATTTTAAAATTTCTTCACTTATCTGCCCTATGTGTGGGAAATACATTTCACAGGAGCAATATTGGAACATGGTTTAAATGAAAGCCATATGGCAAGCATTTAGTGATGGGGGTTCCTTACAATAGGGCTGGGTAAATTCAAGGCCCTGAATATGTTGTGTTCTGGCTTGCCTGTATGTCAAGATTGTTGGATCTAAGTTGTATATTTGAAATAAATTAGTACCTAGAAATGATTGTTTAGTTTCCATATTAAAATTTAGTCATTTGATGAAACAGAGATTGGAATTAAACAAAAAATATTGGCCAAATATTTGTACTGAAGTGAACTAATTCATAGCAAGTCAAGGGATAGTACGAAAATATATTTTACTGTAACAATCTTGAGAGGGGGAATAGTGTGACTGGAAAAAAACATATGTTTTGTCAGGTTTTGACAGATGCTTCACAAAAGTTTTACAGAAAGGCAGAAAGTGGAAAAGAACCAGCCAAGTTTTAAATAGCCATTGTGGATAGAAAATTGATCAGGCACCCTTTCACTGTTGAATATTCATAATTATAAGAAATAATGACATCATGAATATTTATTGGCTGAATCTTTATAATGGCATGTGTACATAGAAATATTTGGTATTGGTAGAAACTGTAGGTCTGTTATAGTTTCACAATCAAACAGAACAGATCCTGATCAGAGGGCTACAAAAGGAACCGTTTGATCGGAGTCTTAGTACTCTACTCTGTTTGCATAGGCATGATAAATCATTTATATGAAGGAAAGGGTTAAAGACCAACACAATGCAGTCCAAAATCTGGGTCTATACTGTTTGTAAGCACCAGTGAAACATTAAGGTTACTATTTCATAAGAACTAGTAAAATGTCGGGTCATTGAGCAAAATGAGGAGAAGCTAACAAAACAAAAATGAGGAAATTATTGCAGAACAAAGAAAAACAAATTATTGTATATCTTTATTTAACTGCTTTTATTTAAATACTTGAATTGCACTGATCTAATGTGTGCTTTTATTTGTTAACGATTACCTTTGCAAACAATTTGGATCCAGATTGGATACAAATAACTCGGTGTCTCGTCAGGATTCAGACTGTCTGAGACCCTGATGATAATTTTTGAAATGAAATGTAGGATATATCAACTTTAAAAACTGAAGTACACCACATTCTCACAAATTGTACCCTTTCATACAGAATGGACTCTATCGTTGAACGATGATGGACCATTCCAATTTGAAAATTAAGCATTTAAAGTGTTAAGAAATTTACAGCCTCAACAAATGTGAGCTTCCCTTATCGGGGCAATAAACTAGCACATTGGAGAATGGAAATATGAGCTTATAGGCTTGTTGGTAGTGATTGTAAAAAATTTAATGTTTGATTCCTGATGGATTACCAGGGATTTTAATTAGACTAATCACCGCAGGAATCGATGCTTTCTCTTCAAGGTTTTGATTGTGCAGTTGCAATCAATAGCCATTATACAATTATGCATCACCTATGGAATCAACAGACCAAGTGGGAATGTCTGCACTGCTTAATATGTCTTGTGACACTTTATTCTATATATTATGCCTTTCTATGCCTTTGCAAATAGAGTAGATCCAGATCACAAATGGTTATTAGTAGGAGCAAAGTTGTCTTGATCAAAATTGAATTGCATTTATGATTTACAAGTGGTGCTTACTTAACCCATTACCTCATAGGCTATTTTTAGATACAACCTCTTTGAATAAATCTACTGAAAAGGAGCATTAACTAGAGAAAAGATTTTTTTTAGAATTTTGTAGTTGAAACCATTGCGATAAATAGAGCATTAAATTTTGCTCCTATAGGAGCAAATGCTCTATTTATCACAATGGTTTCACAAAGTGACTTCTACAGAGTCGCCAATACGAGGGAATGGGTTAAAACTTCCCACTACCATTGTGTATCGGACTTTATGAATATTGACCCTTTATCTCGTCAATACATCTTACACTGCCTTCGCAACTGAGTAGACCCAGTTCAGACATATTGCTTAACCCTTTCCTCCATGAATGTTCATGTAAGAAATAATGATGTCATGAATATCAAATACATTAATTTGTGTTTAATAGCACATGGATTCACGACATTCTTGTCCATGGCTGAAGCTCTCCCATCAGGAAGAAGTTAAGTGGGATTCAGGGAGTTGTTGTATCTCCCTTTATGTTCTATATATTTAACCCTTTCCCTCATATAAACGTGTTTTCACGCATCTGCAAACAGAGTAGACCCAGATCAGACGGCTCCTAGAGGAGCCGTCTGATCAGGGTCTGCTCTGTTTGCTAATAGAATTTGATAGATCTGTTTCCTTGCTTTCTTAAATGTTTCAAGTTCCATATTTCTTTATAACTGTTTTGTTAATGAATATTCAGTAGGTATTGAAATTTGGACTAAACTTAGAAGAGGGAAAGGGTTAAACTTCTCCCCTAGCTCAAAACAGGGGCAGAAGTAGCAGGGTCACCGAGACGTTTTCTCCCAAATTGCCCTCTTCCTTGAGCCCTGTCATTATTTCGTGGAATAAAGTTTTATTCATAGTTATTCATTTTGAGAAACATGTATATTAATCCTTTCCCTGCTCTATGTTTATTTACAAATTCCAATACCTATTAAATATTCATGGTCAAAATAGTTATAATGAAATATGAAAAGTAGAACATTGTAGCCATTTTAGAAAGTAAAGAAACAGACATATCAAATTCCATTAGCAAACAGAGCAGGCCAATAGGAGCCATCTGATCTGGGTCTACTCTGTTTGCATATGCATGAAAAGGCTGTTGTATGGGGGGAAGGGTTAAAAGAAGTAGTCATGTATGGGCAAACATGTCCATAGCTGTAGATAAGATTCATACTGATCTATCTAAATTTCTTTACAACGATCCATCTGATCCAGATCTTAGCTGTTTACATAAATGGATTAAATACCAGTGGATTTGTTACGGATGGTGTGAAGGAAGGTCTGCCATTAATTGAGACTGTGTCGGCCAATATCCGCATGTAGTAGAACACTTGAACCATAATAGAGCCACTTAAGTGTTGCATAAAAAGTAAGAATATTGCGGATGGGCTTCTGTTCTTCTACTCTTGCCATTGTCTCTACTTGTGGTAAGGGCCTAGGTCTGAATTGGACATCTCCTCTGCAATTAGTAGGGAAGGAAATATCAATTAACCCTTTGAATGCAGGGAAACAAGTTAACCCTTTACTCCATAAAAATGCGTTTCTTTGCCTTTTCGCAAACAGAGAAGACCCAGATCTGTTTGCTTATGTTATCAGAACTACAGATAAAGGTGCGTACCCATAAAATCGTCATTTCTCCAGCAAACAGTTGAAACTCTATACACTGTCATGTACTGTGACCACTCTTTAGAATTTTCTCGAAGGAGCAAATGCATTATTTATCACAATAGTTTTAAAACTACACAATTCTAAAATTTCCCTTTTCTCTAGTAAATTCTCCTTTTCGGTAGATTTATTCAAAGTGGTTGGATCTAAAAATAGCCTATGAGGGAATGGGCTAAGGAGCCTTCTGATCTTTTAACTTGTCTACATTATTTGCAAATGTCAGTTAACCCATTCCCTGATTTTGACGACTCTGTAGAAGTAGCTTTGTGAAACCATTGTGATAAATAGAGCATTTGCTCCTATAGGAGCAAATGCTCTATTTATCACAATGGTTTCAAACTACAAAATTCTAAAAAAATAACATTTTCTCTAGTTAATGCTCCTTTTCGGTATATTTATTCAAAGAGGTATCTAAAAATAGCCTATGAGGTAATGGGTTAACTTGTTCCTTGTATTCAGGGTGTTGACTTATGTCATGCAAAACAGCTATTAACCCTTTCCCTCATTAATATTCATGTGAGAAATAATAAATTCATGAATATTAATTAGCTAACCTTTATAACAGCATCATGAACGAGTGAATTTTTTACCATGGCAGAGGTTGTAGAACCAGATCTATATTATGCCATAAGCAAACAGAGCAGGGCCCATGCTTATAAAACGTTTAGTCGAGTCCGAGTTCGTTCTCAAGTTTTTGATTGATCAGATTTGAGCCTTTGCTCAAATCTGACCAATCATAAGCTTGAGAACTCAAATCTGACCAATCAAAAGCTTGAGAACGAAACTCAGACTCAACTAAAAGCTTTATAAGCATGCACCTAGATCCTGGATCTACTCTGTTTGCAGAGGTGTGAGAAAAGGCGTTACCATCAGAGAAAGGGTAAAGCAATCTCTTTAATGAGATGTGGCTTTAAATTTTCACAATGTTGACGTTTGATGAGATAGCATCTCCAGTAAAGTACAGGCTTTTCATTTTATCTCGGTTTCCCTGAAAAGTTATGCATGTTTAACAACAATAAGAGGACAGAACTGATTGGGTTTTCTTACAATTATAGAGCCTTTGAACCATATATTATGCTATGTTCATAAACAAATATGCCGAAAAGTAGGGCTTAACATAGATTGTAATGATTCTGTCTGCTGTATTTCCATATATGGAGAGCTTAGGACAAACTATGTAATCACTGTTTATGGGGCAAAATCGTGATACACTTTGCAAATAGTAAGGTCAATTCAGATGCTGATTATCTTCAAATTTTATCAGGATACAAAATTCTTGACACTCCATGTTTAACCCTTTACTCCGCAAATACGTCTTTGCAAACAGAGTAGACCCAGATCAGACGGCTCCTGTAGGAGGTCTGGTCTGTTTGCTTATGATACAATGTAGATTCTAAATTTTTTGCCTTGGCCAAAAGTTCCTGTGTCAATGTGCTATAATAACAAATTAACCAATTAATATTCATGATGTCATTATATTCATGGAGGAAAGTGTTAAGAATAAGAAATGAAACAAATTTCCAGTTTGTTGTTTAAAGAACAGTTTTAGATTTGCTTCTAACGGATGTACCAGAATTACCTGACATATTTGTACAGCCTATCTCCCATCATCACTGGTTTGTAAAGATGAATAATTCAATTCAGAAGCCCAGATAAGATGCGTAAATTCAAACATTTTCAAGAATAGCTCCTTTATTTGTCTACCAAGCCCTATACTGCGACCACTCTTTAGAATCGTCTCAAAGAGACGATTCTAAAGAGTGGTCACTGTATATGGTTTGGTAGGGTTTGGTGGCGAAATGATTATATTAGTATGTGGGTATCTGTAGCTCTGTTCAATTCACTGCTCCAATTTGCCTTCGTTTGTCTGTGGACATACTTAGGGTAATGAAGTAGTTACAACAGTCTTGTACTTCGCCTGATAAGAGACCAGCAGCTGAACCCTTTCCTTCATATAAATGCTCTTTTCATGCATTTGCAAACACAGTAGACCCAGATCAGACAGTTCTTAGGTCCGCTGTGTTTGCTTTTGACATGATATATCAGATCTGATTCTGCAGTTTTTGTTAATCCAAAACAAATTCCTTGAAAAGTTCAAATTATAAGCAAACAGAGCAGACCCTGATTAGACGGTTCCTCAAGGAGCCCTCTGATCTGGGTCTAGTCTGTTTGCAAAGGCGTAGAAAAGTGTATTTATGGAGTAAAGGGTTAAAATAAGCAGTGCTAGTGTGATAAAAGGTTTTATATCTGTTTCCAAACTATTTGCGGAGGTCATTAAATTTTCTCATTGTACCAAAAGTATGACCATTTGGTTGCTGTCATGTATGTACGTGTAGTTCAATCATACAAATGCAGTGTAGACCATGATCAACAACCATGTTGCAATGTGACAGTATCATGATTATCATTTCTAATGAAGTTGATGCTATTGATTCGGTTTAGGAATGAACAGTAGACCGTATGTGACGAGAAGCTGGGTCTTTACAATTATTAGGGTGTCCTGTTTCCTTTGACGCAGGCCAATTGGTCCAAGAATCCCCTGTACCTACTTGTGCGGAACAAAGCGCACGCCATCCATCCTCCATATTTCTATGCCTGTCATAGTAGATAATAAGGTGGCAAAAAATGAAATGGTATTATGCAATTATCTGCCAGCAATTGAAAAGCTATAAAAGCCATAAATGGCTCTACCAATAAACATTTATGGCTCTAATGTGCTATTTACACAACCAAGTTGTTATCAGACCGTGGCATTTTCCCTGCCTTATTTTGGTTATTTTCATAATTTGAAAGGCTGAACACATGGCGCTTATTCTTGAAATGTCATTGAAATCTTGTAGGCCCAGTGTTAACCCTGTTGAATATTCATGTAAGAAATAATGACATCATGAATATTTATGATCTGATGTACACAGGATTTTTTGGTCATGGTAGAAATTGTAGAGTTGGGTCTATCAGAATTTCATAAGCAGACAGACGAGTCTTACTCTGATCAGATGACTCCTATAGGAGTTGTCTGATCTGGGTTACTCTGTTTGTAAAAGTGTGAAGAAGTGTTTACATGGGGTAACGGGTTAAAGTGCTCTACGAGACTATGGTTTTTCTACTTAAATTTTTAACCCTTTACTCATTGAATATTCATTGCTTACAGACACGACCCACTATAAATATTCATTAAACATGTAAATAGATAGGTATACCTAATAACATAAAGCAGTTTGAGTAGACCCTGATCAGAGGGCTCTTACAGAAATTGTCTGATCTGGGTCTACATTGTTTGCAATGATGCCAAAAGGTGCCTATGCAGTGAAAAGTTGCACCAAAAACAACTCAGCAGTAGCTAGATCAAAACTAAATTTATTTATTAACAATCTAAATCTTTCCATTATTCCTCGTGAGTATGCTAAGAGGAATTTTTTATTTCTTAAGCAAGCAGTTTGGATCCAGAAGCTAAAGGGATGGCGAGTACATTGGCATTTCATCAAGATCCAAATTGGTTGCTCCAATTATACAAAACCCCTCTAAACCAGAATTCTAGTAGAGAAGAGTTGAGATACTTTAAGGTAGGGAGCTGGTTATGCAGAGTGAAAGTCATGCAGGAAGCTCTTAGAGGAGCTTTCTGCATAACTGTCACCCTGCATTAAGCTGCCACCTGCCTCCAAGACAGATATTTATACTAAATTTAACATCCAGTTTAGAGGGGTTCTAGTCTGCACTGTAATTTCAAGGAGAACTAGACGAGACTTGCAACAACAGATGCCACATTCTGCGGACAAAAAAATACTCATTGAACAAAATTGTAATTGAAAACATTATGAAGACCCAGATTAACCCTTACACTGACTTTTCAAATGGACTATTCCAAAATTCAAACAGGTCAAACTTATGGTGAATATTTAGGGATTTTTCTAAAGAAAAGTGTAACAAGACAAACAGTGCAGACCTAGATGAGAGGTCTCCTAGGAGCCGTCTCATCTAGGTCTACACTGTTTGCAAAGTACATGAATGACTCATGTCCCGCACTGTAAGGATTAAAAGTCTTCTAATACAGTCCACACCATGCCCAATGCAAATTCAAATGCATGTCAAATGGGTTTTTTCCTAGTCAAGGGTTTATAGGAGCCATCTGATCAGGGTCTGCTATGTTTGCTTTTGACATGATTTAGATCTGATCGTACAGTTTTTGTCAAAGCAGAAAATTTCTTTGAATAGTTTTACATTATAAAACTTCAGCTAATGAATATTCATGATGTCAATAATGAATATTGAACAGGGAAAGGGTTAAAGGTCTGCTAATACAGTCCACACAGTGCTCAATGCAAATTCAAATGCATGTCAAATGGTTTTTCCTAGTCAAAGGTCTAATGCTTTAATGCAACATATTTTTTTAATATTTCCCTATTATCATGCTAAGTGTCTGTGGTCTCGGAGGCATTGGTATGGTAAAATGCAAAACGCTGTAGGTGGTTGCGACCTCATCGTTTTAATATCAGTCAATATTGATAGAACACAATAATTTCGTGTGAGCTTGTTGAATATTGAACCAGTGAGAGCTTGGTGTTAATTTAATCAATTTCACACTCCAAAGTAATGTGAAATCAATTGTATCTAGGCTAGACTATGGTGTATTTTATCCCATATTGACAGGTAATCCAATTTGGTAGATGGTATCTTGTGTAATTTCTATTAAAGTTACTCAAAATTCATTGGTTGCAGCAGCAAAATGGATGGAATTATGGAAAGCAAGCAGACATGGAAAGTAAATCTGTCCCTGTTTTGTGACCGTATTTATAGCCCATGGTCTGCGATTGGTAAATCAAATGATATTTTTCCAAGATAATTCAGCTTTTGTGTTGAATTCAAATGGCTAATCGAAGTGCTTCAAAAAATTTAATTGTTACACCATGAATATTCATGTCTGAAATAATGTATGCATGAATATTAATTAGCTTCATATGTTTAATGGAATATGTTCAAGAAACAATTTGGTCATGATGAAAACTGTAAAAGTAGATCTATAAAGTTCCATAAGCAAACAGAGTAGACCCAGATCAGACAGCTCCAGTAACTTTAAACCTTTACTCCATAAACACGCCTTTCTATGCCTTTGCAAACAGAGTAGACCCAGATCAGACAGCTCCTGTGGGAGCTGTCTGATCAGGGTCTGCTCTGTTTGCTTATGATATTATCATATGCAGATCTGATTCTACAGGTTTTGCCATGGTCAAAACATTCCTGTGGCCATGTGTTAATATAACCATTGATCTTGTTAATATTTATGATATCATTATTTCTTACATAAATATTCATGGAGTAAAGGGTTAAATTTTACAGGCATAGAAGCAAATAATGTTGACCCAGATCAGGCAACTCCTTCAGGACTAGTTTTATATTGGTCTGCACTTTGTGTCCAAGTGTGTGTCTGAATATTTAGGGTAATTAACCTATTCCTCCATAAATACCCTTTTCTATGCCTTTGCAAACAGAGTAGACCCAGATCAGACGTCTCCTATAGAAGCCGTATGATCAGGGTCTGCTCTGTTTGCTAATGGAATTTACTTTCTAAAATGAATACAATGTTCCACCTTCCATATTTCTTTATATCTGTTTTATCCATGAATATTCAGTAGGTGTTAAAATCTGGAATAAACATAGAACAGGGAAAGGGTTAGGTATCAGTATCATGTTCAGTTGACATTCTTGGCTGGTATTAACCCATTCCCACTTAGTCTATTTTTAGACCTAACCTCTTTGATTAAATCTACCAAAAAGGAGCTTTAACTAGAGAAAAGGAAATTTTCAGAATTGTGTAGTTTTGAAACCATTGTGATAAATAGAGCATTTGCTCCTGTGGAGCAAATGCTCTATTTATCACGATGGTTTCATAAAGTGACTTTTACAGAAGCGTCAAAAGGTGTCAATATGCGGGAATGGGTTAATTTTACCAAAAAAAAATAGAACTAAAGGGAAGTCACTGTTACAAAAACAATGAATCCTTTTCACACTTGAGCAATTATTGCCCCTGCCCTGACCTACCTGGCAAATTCAGCAGTTTTACTCAAAATGTTAGCTTGAAAAGTTTACACAACTTTCTGTGTCATTGACCTAGTGTATTATTTTCAGTCAGTTTTAAAAGGCATGTGTTTGCTGGTCTCCATACAAATGCTGGTCTCCTTGTATAGTAGCGATGAATTGGGTGTTAAAAGATGCAGATTAGATCTTCTAGTTAGGAACAAAACAATGCAGCTCTTTTATAAGACGAGAAATTACACAGATGAAATATTTACTTTTAGAATTAACCTATAACCCTTCACTCCTTTGATATGCCCCTCAATTTCTTTGCAAACAGAGCAGACCTAGATCACATCTCTCCTATAGAGTCATCTGATCAGAGTCTGCTCTGTTCACATATGAAATAATATAAATATTATTTTACAACTTCTGTTACGGCCAAAGCTTCCTGTGTGTTCATTTGCCATTATAAAAGTACATGACATTGTCATCTTAATAACCCTTTATTCCATGAATATTCATGTAAGAAATAATGACATCATGAATATTAATTAGATTAATACCACATTGACACATAAATGTTTGGCCATAGCAGAAACTATAGAATCATATCTATATTATATCATAAGCAAACGGAGCAGACCCTGAACAGACGGCTCCTACATGAGCCATCTGATCTGGGTCTACTCTGTTTGCAAAGGCATAGAAAGGCTTTTGGAGTCATCTGATCAGGGTCTGCTCTGTTTGCTTATGACCTAACAGATATCATTCTACAGTTTCTGCAATGGTAAAAAAAATCACTTTTCATGATGGCTTAATAAAAATTCGTCTAATTGATATTTATACAGTCATTATTTCTGACATGAATATTCATGGGAGAATTTCTGTTGAAACAGTCTTGCATTGGGTAGGCATAAATTACTTAGGGCACTAACTTTTAACCCTTTCCCTCATTTAAACGGGTTTTCACACATTTGCAAACAGAGTAGACCCAGATCAGACGGCTCCTAGAGGAGCCATCTGATCAGGGTCTACTCTGTTTGCTAATGGAATTTGATAGCAATGTTTGTATACTTTCTAAAATGACAACAATGTTCCACCTTCCATGTTCCATTATAACTATTTTGTCCATGAATATTCGGTAGGTATTGAACTTTGTAATAAACATAGAACAGAGAAAGGGTTAAAGCAGCGGACATCATTTCATTCTGCAGCCTACACTTACTTAGCATGCTTAAAGTTAACACTGTGAAAGCATGTAACATTGACTAAACATGTGAAAAACGTTAACCGCTGATCAATAGCTTTGTTATTAACAACGTTTTCCATGTTTGTCGCATGAAACGCAGCTTAATCAATAGATTGTTAGTGTAGGTTTAACCCTTAAAGAGCGGGAACTGAGTATTTGAGACGTTTTGCATACAATGTAGACCCAGGTCAAAGGGTTCTTGAGGGAGCCCTTTGAGCAGGGTATACACTGTTTGTCATAATACATTTTTGATACAATTTTGTGTGTAAGTGATATTCAGCAATGGGAGGATGCAGTTTAATTATTCTGCAGGTTATGGGTTAAAAAGTATTTCAATGTTGGCGATGCAAAACACCAGAATTTAATTAAAATCCATGGGTTTCCATTTAATGGAGCCTACAATACTTATTTCAAAATGTGAAGATAGCGTGGCCAAAACACACACACTGGGGCTGGAACCAGCTGTGAGAAACTGGGCTTGGAGACATTCTGTTGTTTAGTGGTATTAGATGTTGAAAAGAAGTATTTAACCTCTCGGCTGCTGCGATTCTAACACTATGGATCCATTTCTGATGACCTTTGAAGTTGTTTTGATCCTGATGTGACACAGGGTAACCTGGGGTCTCATTGGATCGAAGCTCTTTGACTCTCTGAAAATGTTTTTTTTTAGATAAAATGGAAGAAGGTGCATCCCTGGAATTGAAGCAGATAACTAGTTTCGCGGAACAAATGTTATTTAGTGTTGAAAGGGTTAAGATAATTGAAAAGCTCTCAATTAATTTCTGAAATTATTGTTTCCTCGGGTTAGTTATAATTAAGATCGAAATATTGATGACAAAAAACTAACATGGATGTTTGAGTTGCTAATTCTTTGGCTATGCCATTTGATAAAAAATTGTTAACCCTATCATTCCGGGACATCAACTTGCATTAGCAAACAGTGTAGACCCATATAAGAGGGCTCCTCGAGGAGTTACTTAGGAAAATTTCTTTATAAAAGTGTTTGTTACTGTGTAGATTATCTTGAACCCTCTACCTGATGGGTATTCATGAAAGAAATAATGATATCATGAAAATTATTGAGCTGAATTTTTATAATTGCATATGAAAACAATGATTTTTGGCTGTCTGTAGTGGAAGTCACTTTTTGAAATGATTATGATAGATTTATTTCGGACGGTTCCCGCAGGAGCTGTCTTATCTGGGTCTACTCTGTTTTGATAATTTCCTCCATAAATACTCCATAAATACACATTTTTCACCTTTGCGAACAGTAGACCCGGATCAGACAGCTCCTATAGGAGCCGTCTGATCAGGGTCTACTCTGTTTGCAAATGGTATTATATAGATCTGGTTGTACAGTTTCTGCCATGGATGATACAGATTCCTGTGTCCATGTACTATTATAACAAATTAATCTTATCTAATATTAATGATGTCATTATTTCTTACATGAATATTCCTGGAGGAAAGGGTTAAGGTGTTTCTATCAATGAAAGGGTGTAGCAAATGACCAATTCAGCCAATGACAGTTTTTTTACCGGTAGTATGCAGAGAACTAATGCTAGTGTTCAGTGTGTGTTGTCCTGTTATTTGTTAGTTTGCCGGATTTGAAGAATTATTTTCTTTTGTGTATTTTCAGATGCCAGGAGGTATGTTCATGTCACCACAAGCCAAGAAGGGCCTGGAGTTTGGTGGTATGATGTCTCCTAACTTCAAGTCAATGGTGGACTTTGATAGTGCTAGTGACTGTGGCAGCATGGTGAGCAGTACCAGTCACCCAAATAAACCGGAGTCCAAGAAACATCCGAGTCTCCCCAAGGAGGTATGGCTGCAAAAGCTACTGTAAAATCTCTATTGTCATTCTTTAACCATTTACTCCATGAATATTCATGTATGAAATAATGGTATCATGAATATTTATCAGATTAATTTTTATAATGGTATATGGACACATACATTTTTGGCCATACATAAAGCAGAAACTGTAGAATCACAATTATTTATATAATTATTTCATAAGCAAACAGAGCAGATCCTGATTGGAGGGCTCATACAGGAGCCTTCTGATCTGGGTCTACTCTGTTTGAAAAGTAAAATGGAGTAAAGGGTTGAATTATCATTGCAGAGAGGTTTAACTGTATTTGTCTCGTCACTGTTGCCCATTTCAATCATAGTTGGATTGGAGGTTAAAGTGCTTCAAATGTAGTCTTAATCCATTGAACCCGAAGCTACTTTAACCCATTCCCTCTTAAGCTATTTAGTCCCAACCTCTTTGAATAAATCTACCGAAAAGGAGCATTTACTAGAGAAAAGGAAAAGTTTAGAATTATGTAGTATTGAAACCATTGTTATAAATAGAGCATTTGCTCCTATGGAGCAAATGCTGTATTTATCACAATGGTTTCAAAAAAAGACTTACAGAGGCGTAGAAAGGCGTATTTATGGAGGAAAGGGTTATATTAAAAAAACAAAATGTCTGGTTCAGTGCTTAATGTACATTTGCTTTCCATTTCTTAGCAATAATTGATCAGACTGTGTACTTTATTTAATAAATTTCAGGACTTAAGTTAACCCTTTCCATCATATAAATGCATATTCATGCATTTTCAAACCGAGTAGACCCAGATCAGATGGCTCCTATAGGAGCCATCTGATCAGTCTGCTCTATTTGCTCATGGAATTTGAAAAATCTTTTTAAAATGGCTACAATGTTCCACCTTCCATATTTAATTATAACTATTTTGTCCACGAATATTCAGTAGGTATTGAATTTTGAAATAAAGATAGAACAGGGAAAGGATTAAGAAGCTTATTTGTATCAATATCTGTATCTGTATCTCAGAGAGATGATTCTAATAAGTAAACACAGGCCGATATCTAACCCTTTTCCTTCATGAATATTCATGTAAAATAATGGCATCATGAGTATTAATTAGCTGAATTTTTATATTGGCTTATAAAGATGCTGGAAGTTTTGACCATGGCAGAAACTGTAGTATCAAATTTGTACATATTTCATATGCAGACAGACCAGACCCTGATGAGACAAGTCCAACAGGAGCTGTCTGATCTGGGCCTACTCTGTTTGCAAAGTCATTAAAAGGTGTATCTATGGAATGGTGTCTGGAATGAAGTTTTGAGTTTTCTGCTAAGCTTTTGATTTGTTGTAGGTTTATAATTTCATGACTGAATATTTTCCAGGCTGTTGCTATTATGTTGGACTGGTTACGACAGCATAAGGACAATCCGTACCCCAATGATGATGAGAAAGCCATGCTGATCAAACAGACTGGGCTTACTATCAACCAGATCAACTACTGGTTCACCAATGCCCGCAGGAGAATCTTGCCCAAATGGGCCCAGCAATGTAAAACCTGAACAGCAACTGTGCGACAATCAGAGATACAGAAACTGGGCTCCCTGTTAAGCCAAAATAGCGAGTACATGAGGACTTGCTATAGCACAAGAAGAAGATAATATACAATGGCAGTGATGTTTTCTCAAGATGGTACGAACTCATGATAACAGAACAAAGCAGAAAGAAATGGAGAATTGTCTATAAGACAGCCATGTTGAACATAGAAAGGAGATCTGAGCATAACACCAGTCAATACTGTGATAACCTTTAGGGCTCCAGATAAGAGGCATGTTGGTCGGGCTCCAGAGGTCCAGAAAAGATGCGTAAATTTAAACACTTTCAAGAATAGACCCATTATTTCTCCACCAAACCCTATACTGTGACCGCTCTTTAGAATCGTCTCAAAGAGACGATTCTAAAAAGTGGTCACAGTATAGGGTTTGATGGAGAAATGACGATTTTAGTATTATGTTAGCACTTTCTCTCCAGATAACGGGTTAAGCAATACTTTATCTTGCTGGTACTCAGTAAAATCATTTCTAATGAGTACCAGCAGGGTGGCGTTTGACAGAGAAATGTGGAAAAAGTACTTACTATTTACTAATTCTCTTCATACTCCTATCTGGAACTCCGACACCGAGTGGAGAAAAATTTGAGCTGAATCATGAAAAAAAGTTACCTTCAGCATTTAATACTGTTGGTCTGAGTTAATGCTACAGTAAAGTCTCGCTAATATCACGACTTAAATAGTGGAGAGAAAAACTGGTGGTAGCTTAATGCAGGACAAAAGTTATGCAGAAAGCTCCTATAGGAGCTTTCTGCATTACTTTTGCCCTGCATTAAGCAACCACCTGTATTTACAGAGTCCTATGTTTGTGAATTATGTGGACGCATTAGCAAGACTTTATTTTATTTGCAAAGCGCTGAATGTACCTTTTCTCATGACATAGCTTCAGTATACTAGTTGTAGTTAATTTAAGATAAAAGAGAGTGCCTTTGTAAGTCTTTCTTAGCAGGGTGTTTTACACCCAGGCCATTGGAGATACCTTAACCCTTTAACTGGTAAAAAAGAAATCTTTCAATGCGAATCCAAGCAGAGTAGACCCAGTTCATGTTGCTCCTGTAAAAGCTGTTTGGTCTTGGTCTGCTCTGTTTGCATATGAAATGATATAGATTGATTCTACATTGTCTGTCAAGGTCGAAATATCCTGGGTGCATATATCATGATAGATTTAGCGAATAAATATTAACATTTATCCTGCTATGGGCGGATGAGTGAATACTTATGCAAACAGTTTAGATCCAGATGAGACACCGAGTAACTCTGCGTCTCATCAGGATCCAAACTGTTTGACACCCTGATTGCATTTTGGTAGACAAACTGATTATAGGTTGAATTTTGAGAATGTTGTAGGTGAAAAATTATGTAAAAATAATTTGCTCAGCAGGCTAAAGGTTAATGATGTCACTGTTTCTGGCATGAATGTTCACCAGGTAAAGGGTTATATAACTGTGGACAGCTGTTACAATGCAATATGTGCGGATTTCATTGGAAGCTGATTATATGCAAATGATCATTTAATATCAGATACTGTCACATTTGCTTTGCAATTTCTTTTAATCGTCAAACATGATAAGATTTCAAGCGAGTCATTAACTGCATAAGTAGGTATAATCCAATAAGTAAGATGAGACTGAATGTTATCACTGTTGTTTGTAGCAAACATTTGTACATGCTGCATTTTCTAAATTTACTTTCAGTACATTTTAAAAGTCTTTAGCACTGAATATGTAATTTACTGTTGTAGAAGAAAAATTGCAATTTGCCTTGTTGGGGTCCAAACATTATGACACATTCATCATTGATTTCCTCAACATATGAATTTTAATGTGGTGTGTTTTTTTAGACATCTTTACCAAATGATGAGTCATGATAGACTCCATCCATTAGGAATACTAACACTTTCCCTCATATAAAATACCTTTTCACACATTTGCAAATGGACAAGAGCCAGATCAGATGTCTCCTATAGGAGCTGTCTAATCAGGATCTGCTCTGTTTGCTATTTGAATTTGATAGATATGGTTTAGTTTCTAAAAAGGCTACAATGTTCTGCCATCCATATTAAATTATAACCATTTTGTCCATGAACATTCAGTAGTTATTGAAATTTAGAATAACCAGTTTGTTATATAACACCACAAGTGACTACATTGCTATGACAGATAGTATAAAATCATATCTGAAATATTCTATTAGCAGACGGATCAGACCCTGATCAGATGGATACTACAGATGTCTGATCTGAGTCTGCCATTTGTTAAAAGGCATCAAAGGGCATGTCTATCAGGTGAAGAATTAATTGGTTGAAGGTGATACAGATTTGTTTTGCTAAACCTACCTTGTTCAGATAAATCGTGATTTAAGCCTCATTTTTGCATTGTAACAATCTGTCTAGGTATCTGATAACAGAGCTACAGATAAAGGTGCATACCCAAATACTAAAATCACCATTTCTCCACCGAACGCTGTACTGTGACCACTCTTTAGAATCGTCTCGAAGAGACAATTCTAAAGAGTGGTCACAGTACAGCGTTTGGTGGAGAAATAAAGGTGCTATTCTTGAAAATGTTTAAATTTACGCATCTTATCTGGACCTCTGGATAATTTTTTGTCGGATTTGTCAGTCTGACAGGCTTTTCGACAGCTCTGGTTTATAAGGATATCAGGGTTTTTGTGTTTATTAATGGTCTGCTTCGAGGGACAGCCAAATGAAAGTAAACTTTAGCATGTTAGGGGTCCATTAAGGATTACCTGCGCAAAATGTTTGGGTCCAGATGAGAGGCTGATTAACTTTGTGTCTTATTAGGATCCAAACTGTTTGACATTCAAATTTGCAGAGAGATAGTGTATTTGTATATATAGCTCAACTTGTCTGAAATCTAGCCCTGATATTTTATGCTTAACCCTTAACTCCATGAATATTCATACAAGAAATAATGACATCATGAATATCAATTAGATTAGTTGTTAAAGTAGCACATGGACACAGGGAAACTGTAGATATCTGTATTTTTCATAAGCAAACAGAGCAAACCCTGATCAGATGGCTCCTACTGGAGCCGTCTGATCTGGGTCTACTCTGGTCGCAAAGGCATAGTAAAGCATATTTATGTGGTAACGGGTTAACCCTTTACCTTATAGACACACTTTTTCACACCTTTGCAAACAGAGTAGACCCAGATTAGATGGCTTCTATAGAACTTGATGAACTTGATCAGGGTCTTCTCTGTTTACCTTATGGAATAATTATACAGTTTATGCCATGGTAAAATGTCTTCTTGTTCATAATGCCATGATATAAAGTCAGCTAATTAATATTCATGTTGTCATTATTTCTTGGACGATTATTCATGAAGTAAAGGGTTAAATTGATGAGCATAGTTCTAAAAGAAAATATTGAGAATCTTAGCATAATTATAGCTAGACTGTATTATAAAACTGAATGTTTTGGTTTAGCCAAAATTCAGAAAGTGTATTTTACAAGTGTTGTTTTACATATACCTTCATGAAGGTTGTCAGTGTTTACTCCCAAGAAAGCGTTGTATTTGTTGCTTTTAAGATTTTACTTTCACCTTAAATGATTTAGAATGAAACAAATTTTTTTAAGCATCTAATGCTTGAATTGAAGAGTCAAAGCTCATATGAATTCTATAATGACGAGAACAAATTAAATGTCATTGTTATGGCAGAAGTGATGTTTATTACGTGTGATCTTAGTAAGTTTTTTTCCGTATAATTTGATTGTTCTTAAATGTCACAAAGGAGTGGGAATGGAGGATATGCTTATTACTTTTTGTATTCAGACACCAAATCTCCCTCTCTACAAGTTAATGTTAATGGTCAATTTTGCACCCTTTTGATCACTTTAAATATAACTGACATTGTAACTGCTCCTTAACTAATTCCCACAAAGGCTAATTTTAGACCTAACCTTTTTGAATAAATCTACTTTAAAGGAGCATTTACTAAAGAAAAGGAAAATTGTAGAATTGTGTAGTTTCGAAACTATTGTGATAAATAGAGCATTTGCTCCTATGGAGCAAAATGCTCTATCACAATGATTTCAGAAAGTAACTTTTACAGAGGCGTCAATATGAGGGAATGGGTTCAGGAGCATTTTTAGTCCCCCACCGGTTACCGGTTGGGGGACTATAGGTTTGCTCGATTCCGTCTGTCTGTCTGTCTGTCTGTCCGTCTGTCCGTCTGTCCGTCCGTCCGTCTGTCCGTCTGTCACGCTTCTTGTCCGGGCCATATCTCCTACAAAGTTAGGCCAAATTCATTATAACTTCACACATTGAAGAAGCATGATGAGGGCTAGTGTCATGCACAAGGGTCATAACTCTAGCATCAATATATTTGGAGTTATTCCCCTTTTACATATTTTTTTGTCCGGACAATAACTCTTTATCTACTGGTTCAATTGATTTGAAACTTCACATATGGAACAATCATGATAAGGGGTAGTGTCATACACAAGGGCCATAACTCTAGCATCAATATTTTTGGAGTTATTCCCCTTTTTCATATTTTTTTGTCCGGACAATAACTCTTTATCTACTGATTCAATTGATTTGAAACTTCACATATGGAACAATCATGATAAGGGGTAGTGTCATACACAAGGGCCATAACTCTAGCATCAATATTTTTGGAGTTATTCCCCTTTTTCACATTTTCTTGTCAGTCCGTCTGTCACACTTCGTGTCCGGGCAATATCTCCTACAAAGTTAGGCCAAATTCATTATAACTTCACACATTGAAGAAGCATGATCAGGAGTAGTGTCATGCACAAGGGCCATAATTATAGCATCAATATTTTTGGAGTTATTCCCCTTTTTCATATTTTTTTGTCCGGACAATAACTCTTTCTCTACTGGCTCAATTGATTTGAAACTTCACATATGGAACACGCATGATGAGGGGTAGTGTCATGCACAAGGGCAATAACTCTAGCATCAATATTTTTGGAGTTACTCCCCTTTTTCATATTTTCTTGTCGGGACAATAACTTTTTATTTACTGATTCAATGTATGAAAGTAGGTACTAATACCATTCAGGTGGTCATGTATATACCATGGTCAACCACACCATGGGTGGGTGGGGTGGGGAGAGTGGAGGTTTTTTTCAGTCCGGTGGGGGACTTATGTCTTGCATAGCAATACAACATGCCCTTGTTTTTATCTTGGTTTGCACTGTTTGCTTGTCCAAATATTCAGGGTAATTATGTTAACTAACTAAATGCTTTCTAGCGATTGACAGTCTGAATGCTACATAACTGTTTTCAATCATCAGGATATTTGTACTGTGGCTCCGAGTGTGCATCCATGCATCATTTTGCACCATTTTCTGACAGGACAGCAAACTGCCTTACATGTGTGCCATAGCTTAGTAACTGTTCACATCATGATAACATCAGCTCAAAGTTTAATGTCACAATGATTAACAAGTGGTATTCTATAGAAGACGTGTTTATCTTAGTGTCGGCTGTTACCTATGTAACAACTTGTTTCATTAAGATCTACACTATTGGCTATTATATCGGTCTAATTTAAGGTATCAAAATGGTGCCTGATTGAATCATTCAAGTTTACAAACAGGTGAAGAAGGTATTGGGATTGCATACATTATTTCCAGTCTGCAGCTACTCGTTGAGAAATGTGTTTGAAGCTTAACCCTTTCCCTGTTCTATGTTTATTTCCAATTTCAATATCTACTTAATATTCATGGACAAAATAGTTATAATGAAATATGGAAGGTGGAACATTATAGACATTTTAGAAAGTAAAGAAACAGATCTATCAAATTATTTTAGCAAACAGAGCAGACCTTGATCAGACAGCTCCTGTAGGAGCCGTCTGATCTGGGTATGCTCTGTTTGCAAATGCGTGAAAACACGTTTGTATGAGGGAAAGGGTTAACCCTTTTTTAAACGCGTTTTCACACACCTGCAAACAGAGTAGTCACAAAGGTTATAACACTTTACTTCATGACTTGTCATATAAGAATTACTGACTTTATGAATATTGATTAGCTTAATTTTCATAATGGCCTACGAACTCGGGATTATTTAGCAGTGTCAGGAACTGTAGGATCATATTGATAAATTTTCGTAAGCAAACGGAGCAGACCCTTTTCAGACGGCTCCTGTTTGCAAAGGTGTAGAAAGGCATATTTATGGAGTAAAGGGTTTCTATTTGTGCGGAAAGTAACTTGATATTCCTAAAGTTAGATTCCTAAATACTGTGCCTTCTTGCTGTGACTTTCAAATGGTTGTTTTTGTACTGTTTAAGAAACTGTTTTAACTTTTACCTCATAAATATTCATCTAAGAACTACAGTATGCATATTAATTAACTGAATCATTGTAATGGCATTATAAAAGAGAACTTGGTACAAACTAGACTTTGATCTATATGATATGATAAGCAAATGGAGCAGACCCTGATTTGAGCGATCTTATCTGGGTTTACTCTGTTTGCAAAGGCATTGAAAGGTGTCTCTATAAAATTAAATAAAGAATTAAAGAGTTAAATAATTATAAATACATTTTTACTTGACACATATGCAGGCAATTTTTGCCAATCTGTTCATTTTACATATTTTAAGAGTTGTGTAAAATATAAATTGCATAAAATGTTTGTAAATTTTGGTAATTGAAAAAATGAACTGCAAGAAATGGATTTCTGATCAATGGCTTGAAAACAGCCTGGATTATTTTATACAATGAATTTACCAGCTGTAATGTGGTTGTATTTGTAATTTTTAAATAAAAAAAAAAAACCAGTTGGTCATACTTTACATCTGCAGTATCTGTATTTTCTTCAGATTGCTCTGTTCTCTATCGCATCTCGATACAGTAAAACCTCTCTATAACGGCCACTAAATTGTGTTAATTAGTTGATATTTAGGGCAGGTGGCTGCTTAAAGCAAGGTGAAAGTAAAACAGAACACTCCTTGATGTAATTTAGTAGCCGTTATAGAGGGGTTTTACTGTACACTTTTTAACTAAAGTATTCTAACTCATCTCCACTCTTTAGCGTTTTATAAAACTTAATGATTCAATTTGGAGCCATTTCGATAACTTTGAATTAAGACGACTTAATAACAAATTGAGTGGGCCCTGATTAAACTACTTCATCAGAAGTAGTTTGATCCGGGTGTGCACCGTTTGCCTGTGTATGTCTGTCAGAATGCTTTGGGTAAGAATGTTACATGCTTGTCTGTCTGGCTCAGCAATGATAAAGGCTAGTTTTCATAATGCATCATTCTGATCTGGTGGAAATATATAATTCGTTTCAAAAGATCTTTTGGAATGTGCCTTAATCAACCCGTCCTCGCCATCATTGTGGATTTAACACATGCCTTGAGGAATGTTGATACTTCATAAGCCTTTACTTGAATATTCGTAGAAGACTCCGCCCCATTATGAATATTAATTTATTTCTTGTATTGAAGAGTAAGGATATATATTGCCATGGCTAAAGTGGTTAGATAGGATGATCATGCATTCACAGGTCGTAGTTGTGCTTTCATACAAGCCTGTGTATATATTTGTGCCTCAATTATTCTTAGAGAATTGCCTTCATACAGTTGAAACTGCCTATAGCAACCATATAACCAGTAAACATGGGGGTTTACACGGTCATGTGCTTGCAGAATTCAGGACAAAAGTGGAGGAGCTTTCTGCATAACTTTTGTCCTGCATTAACCCTTTCACTGTTCAATATTCATGTAAGAAATAATGACATCATGAATATTAATAAGCTGAAGTTTTATATTGTGAACTTTTTTAGGAAACTTCTTGATCTTTATCTTGATCTTCAGATCTTTATTATTTCAAAAGCAAACAGAACAGACCATGCTCAGACGGCTCCTATAGAAGCTGTCTGATCTGGGTTTACTCTGTTTGCAAATGCATGAAAAGGTGTTTATATGAAAGAAAAGGTGTAGCACCTGTCTAAACCCCCCTGAATTAGACATAGTTTTGGTGGTCTCTGTAGACAGATTTTACTGTATATGTAAATGTGCCATTATTGCCTTCACTATGAAAGTGCTTTAACTCCCCACAATTTGCTGCAGTATCTGACATCATCTACATAAAAGATATGGTACTGTATTTATCCTAAATACTGGACACCTAATCTCCTCATTCCACAAGTCTGTTAAGCTGACAAATGTCAATGCAGCACTGTTTGGTCAACTTTAACCCATTCCCTCATAGGCTATTTTTAGATCCAACCTCTGAATAAATCTAACGAAAAGGTGCATTAACCAGAGAAAAGGAAATTTTAGAATTTTGTAATTTGAAACCATTGTGCTAAATAGAGCATTTGCTCCTATAGGAGCAAATAATCTGTTTATCACAATGGTTTCAACAGGTGACGTTTACAGAGGTGTAGAAAGGCATATTCATAGAGGAAAGGGTTAAAATGAACTTATTTCGCTGCAAATAGTGTAGACCCTCACCAAACTACTCGAGAATAGCAGTTAAATGTTGTTCTTCACTAGTTGTCAATATTTGTCCGAATATTTAGAGTAATTTTGGTACCATATCTGTCTAACCCTGTTACAATAGGACCTCATACCCATACTAGACTCAGTTTTAGAATAGTCCCTTCTGTCTCTTGCTGATTCTTGAGGGGTAATTTTTCCATGAACTGTAAAACATGGCAAACTATGTATACCCAGATCAGAGTGCTCCACCAGGACCCCTCTGATATGACTCTTCACTGTTTGCAAAGGCTATTTAACACTTTCCTCCATAAATACGCCTTTCTACGCCTATATAAAAGTCACTTAATGAAACCATTGTGATAAATAGAGCATTTGCTCCTATAGGAGCAAATGCTCTATTTATCACAATGGTTTCAAATGACAAAATTCTAAAATATTCCCTTTTCTCTAGTTAATGCTCCTTTTCGGTAGATTTATTCAAAGTGTTTGGCTCCAAAAATAGCCTATGGAGGAAAGGCTCAACTCCGTTCTCATATAGTAAGGGTTAATTTGAACACTTAGTCAGTTTATACTTGAGTCTTTAATGCAGCTTAATGCAGAACAAAAGTAATGCAAAAAGCTCCCAATGGAGCTACTGTATTACTTCTGCCTTGCATAGTTCCGATTGTTGTAGTGTACTGATTGTAGTAACTGTGACGGTCGGCTATTTATCATTTACCCCATGAATAAATGACATGAATATCAATCGGGATGAATTTTGTAAATGGTATATGAATACAGAATTTATTTTTTTCCATTGCCGAAACTGCAGAATCAGATCTTTATAATTTCGTAAGAAAACAGAGCAGACCAATATTAGACTGCTCCTACAAAAGTTGTCTGATGTAGGACTGCTCTCTGTTTGCAAAAAGTGTGAAACTGCATTTCTGTTGGGTAATGGATGCATTTGTTCAATGTAAAAGTGGTTTAACTTAGATTTGAACTTAGTTATAATGTGAGGTATATGTAGGACACTGGTTTTAGACCAGCTCCAATTTCAAAGTCTGTAATAGTTTGTGAAATACTAGTTTTTTGACCACCGTACTATTTTTTAGGTGGGTCAAGTCCATGACAGTAGCAATAATGCATAAACCCTTCTACTGCTGAGTTAGTTTATAATAGTATGTCCTAACCTTTTGAATGCTTTTTTTTTTCAAAGTTGGAATGTTCCATCATTGTCTAACAGTGTAGTCCATTCATCATAAAAAGGTGATATTTTTTTTCAAAGATGCCTAATTCTTTACTCCATGAATATTCATGAAATAAATAATGACATCATGAATATTATTTTTAGATTGTTTATTATTATAGACCATGGACACAAGAATTATTGGCCATGGCAGAAACAGTAGAATTATATCTATTATATCATAAGCAAACAGAGCAGACCCTGATCAGATGGCTCCTACCGGAGCCGTCTGATCTGGGTCTGCTCTGTTTGCCAAGGCATAGACATATGGAGTAAAGATTAAAAAGGCAAACATTGGAGACTCTAATCAAAGTGCACCTCTAGGAACCCTCTGTCTGAGGTCTACTGTTTGGAAATGCCACTTAAGCCTTTTCTTGCATTCACTGGGTTGGTCTGTAGTGTGCTTGCTTCCAGTTTGACTTGAATGCCTGTAATATCTCGCTGTTTGCTTTTCTCTGTCATCCTAAGTCCCAATCTCGATGTTAAATGGACAGGGTGGTAAACCAGTTGAATTTGATTTAACACTTGCTCTATGACAGTAAATGGAGTTTGTATATATACTGTTGGGTCCTCCGACTTGTATCGAGATGTTTCGCTTAAAAGCTCTATATGTAAATAGAAGAATGCCTTTTAGAATGCATCGCTCTTTGATTTTAGAGAATTTATGACAGTATATTGTTATCGTTGTGAGAAATTTAAGATGCCTGATCCTAAGATTGTAACACTTTCGAGTTTGAGTCTTGAGTTCATTCTCAAGTATCTGACCATTCAGCTGCTTGAGAATTAACCCTTTCCTTCATATGAATGCTTTTCCTGGTCTTTGCAAACATAGTAGACCCAGATCAGACAACTCCCAAACTTTAGTAAAGGAGTTGTCTAGTTAGGGTCTGCTCTGTTTACTTATGACATAATATAGATCAGATTCTGCAGTTTTTGTCCAAGCAAATATTTACCTTGAAAATTTACATTGTAAAACTTAGGCTTATAAATATTCATGACATCATTATTTCTTGCATGAATATTGAACAGGTAAAGGGTCAACTCAGACTCAGCAAATACTCAGGCCCTGGAGAATTTGCTCTTGAGTTCCGGAAACACAATTCCTGCCCAGTTTGCAGAATTCCTTGTTTGTTTGTTTCATGGTGACTGTGGCCAGTGTTAGTCTAGGCCATATATAAGAAGTAGCATGTTCAGGGTTTTTCAAACAGTGTGGACTGAAGCCATTTGCAGCGTCATGATTGGCAACTGGTTCCAAGTTACCCTGTTTACAAAGCTCCAGAAATACCCGGTTTTATTTGCAGAGCTCACTTAGAATTTTGAAGAAGAGAAATCATTGAAAATATACAAACAGCCTCTTTAGTTTTTTATGTTTTAAAAAGAACTTTATTTCGTGAATATTGATGTTAGAAGTACTGACTGTATGAGTTTAAACCCTTTACTCCATGACTAGTCATGTAAGAAATAATGACCATTAATATTAGTTATTAATATTAATATTATTAATTACTGGCCATGGCAGCAGAAACTGCAGAATCATAATTACATTGTATCTAAATTATATCTTAAACAAACAAAGTAGACCCTGATCAGATATGGGTCTACTCTGTTTGCATAGGTGTGGAAAGGCGTATTTATGGAGTAAACGGTAAATAATAGCATATAAACGAGAATTTTTGGCCGAGGCAGAACATTTAGAATCAGATCTGTATTAGATCTATGTTATTCCATTAGCATACAAAGCAGACCCTGATCAGACAGCTTCTACAGAATTTGTCTGATCTGGATCTACTCTGTTTGCAAATATGTAAAAAGGCATCTCTAAGAGGTAAAGTTAAAAAAGAAAACAGTTCTTACAAAACAAGAAAAAGTGATTTTATCTCAGATAGAGAGGACTTGTGTATTGAGTGTACGCAGTTTATTTTTTACAGTTTTCATTGATTATGTGGCAGGTTTTCCCCAACATCAGAGACAGAGAATTAAAACTTAGTTTTGAATTGGTGATATGATCATCATTTTGTGCAGACTATTTATTTCATGTATTTATAATCTGTGTTATGTTTTTATGCCCCCAAAGCTAGGCTTTGGCGGCATATAGTGATCGCACCGTGCGTGTGTGTGTGTGTGGGTGTGTGGGTGGGTGGGTGTGTGGGTGGGTGGGTGGGTGTGTGGGTGTGTGTACCTTTTGTCCGGAGTATATTTCCTTTGTCACATCAGCTACGGATACCAAATTTGGTGTGTGAGTTCATCTTGGGATGGGGGAGTGTCGCGTACCATTTTCATGTCACTGTGACCTTGACCTTGACCTTTGACCTTGATTTTACAAAAAGCTTGTCCGGAGCATATCTCCTTTACCTTACCAGCTACAGATTCCAAATTTGGTGTGTGAGTTCATCTTAGGATGGCGGAGTGTCGCGTACCATTTCCAGGTCACTGTGACCTTGACCTTGACCTTTGACCTCGATTTTAAAAAAAGCTTATGCCTTACCAGCTACAAAAAGCTTGTCCGGAGTATATCTCCTATACCTTACCAGCTAAGGATTCCAAATTTGGTGTGTTAGTTCATCTTGGGATGGGGGAGTGTCGCGTACCATTTTCAGATCACTGTGACCTTGACCATGACCTTTGACCGATTTTACAAAAAGCTTGTCCGGAGCATATCTCCTTTACCTTACCAGCTACATATTCCAAATTTGGTGTGTGAGTTCATCTTGGGATGGCGGAGTGTCGCGTACCATTTCCAGGTCACTGTGACCTTGACCTTGACCTTTGACCTCGATTTTAAAAAACGCTTATACCTTACCAGCTACAAAAAGCTTGTCCGGAGTATATCTCCTATTCCTTACCAGCTAAGGATTCCAAATTTGGTGTGTGAGTTCATCTTTGGATGGAGGAGTGTCGCATACCATTTTCAGATCACTGTGACCTTGACCATGACCTTTGACCGATTTTACAAAAAGCTTGTCCGGAGCATATCTCCTTTACCTTACCAGCTACAGATTCCAAATTTGGTGTGTGAGTTCATCTTGGGATGGCGGAATGTCATGTACCATTTCCAGGTCACTATGACCTTAACCTTGACCTTGACCGATTTTACAAAAAGCTTGTCCAGAGCATATCTCCTATACCTTACCAGATACGGATTCCAAATTTGGTTTGTGAGATCACCTTCATATGGCGGAGTGTCGCGTACCATTTTCAGGTCACTGTGACCTTGACCTTGACCTTTGACCTCGATTTTACAAAAAAGGTTGTCCAGAGAATATCTCTTATACCTTACCAGCTACGGATTCCAAATTTAATGTGTGAGTTTATCTTGGGATGGCGGAGTGTCGCGTACCATTTTCAGGTCACTGTGACCTTGACCTTTGACCTAGATTTTACACAAAGCTTGTCTGGAGCATTTCTCCTATACCTTACCAGCTACGGAATCCAAATTTGGTTTGTGAGTTCATCTTGGGATGGGGGAGAGTCATGTACCATTTTCAGATCACTGACCTTGACCTTGACCTTTGACCTCAATTTTACAGTCCGGAGCATATCTCCTATATCTTACCAGATACAAAAAGCTTGTCCAGAGCATATCTCCTATACCTTAAACGTTGACAATCAACCCAGGGTCCTTTTTAACGTTGAGAATGACTTAGGGTCCTTTTTAACTAAGTTTTGACGCTTGGCTCTTTTCTTAGCTATCATAATCGTCAAAGGTTCTGTTTCTAATGTTAAGGTTCTGTTTCTAATGTTAAGAACTGACTCCTGTGTCATTTTTAACAGCATCAAAATTTCATGTTACACCTGCATTACATTGTATTGTTTTTCCACCAAAATGCATTTCGGTGTCAAACACTTTGGGGGCATTTGTCACCCGTGACGACCCTCTTGTTCTCTTTAGTTTACATTTATCTCTAATGGACACAACTGGCTAAATTTTATATAAATGTAGCTTTTTACTCTTTTCCCTTGGGGTTAAAATAGATCCTTCAGCCCTTTCCCTGTTCTGTATTTAGGCTTAATTTCAATACCTACTGAATATTCATTAACAAAATAGGTATAATGAAATATGGAAGGTGGAACATTGTAGACATTTTGGAAAGTAAAGAAACAGATCTATCAAGTTCTATTAGCAAACAGAGCAGACCCTGATCTGATCTGGGTCTACTCTGTTTGCAAATGCGTGAAAACCCGTTTATATGAGGGAAAGGGTTAGCCCTTTCCTCTAAATTCCTTTTCAAGCATTTGCAAACTGAGTAGACCCAGATCAGATGGCTACTATAGGAGCCATCCTTACAGGGTCTGCTCTGTTTGCTTATGGTATAATATAGATCCGAAAGGGTTAAATAATTTTTAGGGCAGTGACCTTCCTTTACCATTGTATGTGTAAAACAGATATAAACAATTCACTCCATAATAATTTATCATGTTAGAAATTATTAATTAGCTGACTTTATGTAACAACTTATGAACACAAACTGTAAATATTTGGCTGTGACAGAAACTATTATCAGATTTATATTATTTCATAAGCAAATGGAGCGGACCCTTTGAAAGTTTGAAAGCATTGTGATAAATAGAGCATTTGCTCCTATAGGACTTTTGCAGAGGCATCAGCTTCAATATGCGGGAATAAGTTAAATGGTCACTTTAGAAAGATTATGCTGTATGTATTTATTATATAGGAACAACTGACTGAGAGTGAAGCAGACTTCTGCTCTAGTTCTACACTGTTCTGTCGATGTTTTCCGACATTTAAGTGATTGTAACAATTCCTCCATGCTCAATCTTTCTTGGGCTGTATTTCAGACTGTTTCATCTACCGTGCTTATAATCTTCTGGAAATCCATGGTAAAATTGAACAGAGCTTGAGACAATGGGGGCATATTACTTAAAAAAAAAAGCTCCTCATTTCTCTGCCAAACTACTTACAATTGTGTCTACTTATTAGACTTAGAGTCATCTCGAAGAGACAATTCTATAATGAGTAGTCACAGCTATGGGTTTAATGTAGAAATGAATTACATATAAGTGTTGATGCAAATTGTTTGGTGTTCCCCTTTAAACTGGAGCCCTGACTTAGTAGATGAATGCACAAAACCTTAGTTTACTGGTTGCTTAGAATGGCCTTCAGATGTTCAAAATGGCTTTATCTCATTCTTGCAGTTATTTAATTTCAACAAACAAACAACAGAAGACTTAAAAGTTTTATTTTTTAAGGTGTAACCTCTTTGTTTTCCTTTTAATTTGTGAAAGGGAATTTTTTCTTGGTTATTTTTGTAGCCACTCATTTACAACCGATTCTTTCCTTTTTTCCTTGCTTTCTTTTTATCTCTTATGTTTTGTCTTAAGTTATCTTCCTTTGTTGTATAATTTGTCTCCCCTTGTATATATTTATTTGATGTGAAAGTTAACTTTCAGTGGCAACAGTTACACCTTGTGGCATTTACTGTAACAGGTCTATTTAGATACATTTTTACTTTGATACAATCATTATTTTAAAGAAAATAAAAACATTAGTTTTATCTACAATATGGTGTTGAGTCTTCCTTCAGTGTTCTACCTTTGATTACTTGCTATTGTCCTGAACATTTAAACCCTTTCCCTAATATAATTAAATGCATTTTCACGCATTTGCAAAGAGAGAAGACCCGGATCAAACAGCTTCTATAGGAGCTGTCTGATCAGGGTCTGCTCTGTTTGCTTATAGAATTTGATAGATCTATTTCTTTACTTCAAAAATGGCTACTAAATAGCACCTTCCATATTTCATTTTAACTACATGTATTTTGTTTATGTATATTCAGTAGGTATAGAAATTTTGAAGAAGCATAGAACAGGGAAAGGGTTAACCCTTTACCTCATTAATCTATCCTTTCATGAATCATAGTCATTGAATTAACTTGTATGATAACTAAACAAGGAAGTTTTAGCCATGACATATTTATTTAGTATGAGCGAACAGAGCAGTCTCTGGTCAGAAAATCCCACAGATGCTGTCTGATCATGGTCTACTCTGTCTGCAATAGTGTAAAAAGGCATATATATCAGTAAACGGATTAATGAATATTCATGCCAGATATGATGATTGAATATTTGTTACCAGTACACAATCACTTGTGTGCACCAGAAGTTTTGATAATGGCGGATCCAGAATGACAATGTTTGGTCACGATCTAGTCGGTTTGATGCTCTGAAATGTGGACGACTAACATTGAGGAAACAATGGAGAGTCAGATCAGCCATGATCATGATGCCCTAATTACCCTAGGTATGAGGCATCTTGTTCAGTAATCTCCCTTGAATATTCGCCCCAAAAAGTCTTGGGTGCTACTAATTGGTTTCCTCTGATTTTATCCTCGACCTCTTTGCACTGCAACAGCACAGCTGGCTTTAAATATCTCTTGTAGGAATAAGCAAATGATTATGACATTTGTTATATACTTTCTTGGGCTATAACTCTGCTGAATTATTTAATGATCTTTCTATAATTTTCAAATAGATTAACCGCAACATCTCATTTAAGTACAAGAGAAATAACAGTGCTCGGAGTGAGCTTTTGTGATCGCCTGATGCCCGTCAGTGTGTGTCGTCAGTCGTCAACAATTTCAACCTTTGAAAATCTCTGAATATACAAGGTTCTCAGCTTTCATATTTGGCACATAGCATCATCTACAAAAGTTAATGAATTATGCCCCTGGGGACAAATGACGCCCACGTCAGGGGTGCCTTGTTTTATATAGAAACATATAGTGAAAAACCTTCTCCTCTGACTGTCTTGTCTGATCATGGCCCTCTTGTATTTTTATGCCCCCAAAGGCGGGCATATAGTAATCGCATTGTCCGTCTGTCCGTCCGTCCGTCCGTCTGTCCTTCCATCCCAAATTCGTGTCCGGTCTGTAACTTCTTCATCTATCAATGGATTTCAATATAACTTGCCACAAATGTTCACCAGACAGAGACAATGTGTCTCGTTCAACTCCCTGGTCCATGGGTCAAAGGTCAAGGTCACAGGGTACAATTACTTTGTCACAAATTTCGTGTCCGGTCTGTAACTTCTTCATCTATCAATGGATTTCAATATAACTTGGCACAAATGTTCACCACACAAAGACGATGTGTCGCGTTCAACTCCTAGGTCCATGGGTCAAAGGTCAAGGTCACAGGGTACAATTACTTTGTAACAAATTTCGTGTCCGGCCTGTAGCTTCTTTATATTTCAATGGATTTCAATAGAACTTGGCACAAATGTTCACCACACAAAGACGATGTTTCGCTTTCAACTCCCAGGTCCATAGGTCAAAGGTCAAGGTCACAGGGTACAATTACTTTGTCACAAATTTCATGTCCGGTCTGTAACTTCTTTATATATCAATGGATTTCAATATGATTTGGCACAAATGTTCACCAGACAAAGATGATGTGTCGCTTTCAACTCCCTGGTCCATGGGTCATAGGTCAAGGTCACAGGGTACAATTACTTTGTCACAAATTTCGTGTCTGGTCTGTAACATCTTTATCTATCAATGGATTTCAATATAACTTGGCACAGATGTTCACCAGACAAAGACGATGTGTCGCGTTCAGCTCCCTGGTCCATATGTCAAAGGTCAAGGTCACGGGGTACAATTACTTGTTTATCTGTGAATGGCTTTCAAAGGAACCTGGCACAAATGTTCACCACACAAAAACGATGTGTCAACTCCCTGGTCCATGGGTCAAAGGTCAAGGTCACAGGGTACAATTTTGGGGGCATTTGTCACGTGACTGTGACATCTCTTGTTATCAAGGGAGATAATTTGCAGCTGAACAATATCCTCCATTTGGACGTCAAATATTATCCTCTCTTCATGTTCTTTGTAAAGCACTGCTTACTAAACCTCTAAATCCAGAATTCTATTGGAAATAAGTCATGTAGAAGCTCCTGCATTAAGCTGCCACCTGTCTGCTTGACCGATATTTATACTTAATTGAACTTCGGGTTTAGAGTTTTCACTATATCAAGAGCAATTTGATTTAGGTGTGCACTCTTACCAATGTCACTCCATCTAAAATTCTGAGGATAACTAGAGAACAGTAAAACCCCTCCAAACCAGAGGTTAAATTTAGTTTAAATATCGGTCTTGGAGACAGATGGCTGCTTAATGCAGGGTAAAAGTCGTGCAGAAAGATCCTCAATTAGCTTTCTTCATGACTTTCACCCTGCATTAACCCTTTCCTCCATATATACGCCTTTATACGCCTCTGTTAAAGTCACTTTATGAGGAGCAAATTCTCTTTTTGTCACAATGGTTTCAAACTACTAAATTCAAAAATTTTACTTTTCTCTAGTTAGTGGTCCTTTTCGGTAGGTTTATTCAGAGGTTGTATCTAAAACTAGCCTATGAGGTACCTGTTTAGAGTATCTAAGTTTTTCTCTACTAGAATTCGGGTTTAGAGGGTTTTTACTGTACTTATATGGCAGCCACTTTGTGGGTAGGCTAAGGCATGTTACCACAAAAAGATGGTTTTACATTATTGTTCCGCGCCCACAGCGGCGAAACTGATTACCTATGCAAACAGTTTGGATCCAGATGAGAGGCCGCATAATGATCAGGATCCAAACTGTTTGTCATGTTGACCGTATTTTGCAAAGAAATGAGAGAAAGTTTATTTTCTGAATTAAAGTAGACGACAATTGTTGCAGATGAAAAGTTACATAGCGTGCAAAGAGTTAAAGTCCCATTATAATTTAGCATCACTTTTCCTGGTGAAGACACTAGCAAAAAATGTTTCTTTTTGAAGAAATGAATGGGATTTGCCACCGGAATCCCTAGTTAGATTATTGACTAAATGTAAAAGTTAATGATCTACTTAAATGTGATCGTCATGTGACATCTGTCAAAGAACTGGCGACTAACAAGACGTGGTGTAGTTCACATTCAAAGCTGATATCAGGAGAATAGAACATAAAATAAAGTGTCCCAGTTGAGACACATTAAACCAAGACATGTAGAACCAGTCGCTTGTGCTTTTAACCCTTTCCTCCATAAATACGCCTCTGTAAAAGTCACCTTTTTAAACCATTGTGATAAATAAAGCATTTGCTCCTTAGGATTTTCTCTAGTTAATGCTCCTTTTCGGTAGATTTATTAAAAGAGGTTGGATATAAAAAAAATAGCCTATGAGGTAATGGGTTAACTCACCAGAGCATCTGGATCTGCTTTGTTTGCTGATGAAATAAATAAAGATTTGATTCTACAGTTTGTGCAATGGTAAAACATTCCCTGGCTCATAATGTCATTATAAAGAATTCATAGTTAAAATTAAACAAGATGTGTTTGTGAAACACTATGCCCCCGATATAACCCTTGACCTTGATGTATGACCTTGACCTTAATGAGTCACCCCTAAAAATGTTTGCCTCCATAAGTTGCACATGCATGCCAAGTTGGAAGTATGTATGTGCAATGGCGATAAAAGAATCGCCAACCTTAAAGTTGGGGACAAAACAACCATCCAGCAGACAGACATAGCTAAAACAATATGCCCCCACCCCACGCCATTGGGGCATAAAACATACCTAGTTACAGTCTACTTTCAGTCCGAATGTTCGCTCAGCGGACTATATATTTACTCCCCAGGTCATTATTGAGTCATTCGCTTACAATATTGAGCACTGCTAACATATGGTGTGATTACGCAGCTGCAGTACCGGCTAGTGACCCTCATAGATACTCATTTTAACCCCTGGGTGGAAAGGAGGCAACCTTGTGCGGGTGGGAGACACTGAAAAGCGTCTCTGAAATTTCGAGCTGATCCAGCTGGGATTCGATCCCCAGCCTTTGGGTTATCAGCTCAATGCTCAACCACTAAGCAAATCCACCGCCACATAGTTCTGGTTTTTACATGAATATTCATCAGATAAATGGTTTAAAAGGACTCATGGTTACTCGGGATAGAAGGGCAACAACAAAGATCACGTGGTTAGTCCTTTACTCCATAAATACGCCTTTGTAAACAGAGTAGACCCTGATCAGACAGCTCCTATAGGAGCTGTCTGATCAGGGTCTGCTCTGTTTGCTTATGGACTGATATAGATCTGATTTTACAGTTTCTGCCTTGGCAAACACTGCATGTGTTAATATTATTTAATTTTTTTAACCGCGTTTTCACGGAAAACTCCGGTTATTGAAATGGTGATGTACGGCGGGCGGGCAGACGGTCGGGCGGGCGGCTGCCAATCTTGTAAGCGCAACTCCTCTGAAACTGTTCAAGGGATTTTCATAAAACCTTGCATGTAGCAAGGACACAATATGTAGATCATGTTCTGTCCTATTTACTTCTGATTTTATGTAGATCTGATGATAAATGTTCATGGTGTCATTATTTCTTAACCCTTTCCCAAATGAACTTTTATGCATGATTTGATCAACTCATGAATATTCATTAACTTTTATAATGTAATATTTTTAAAGGAATCGTTTGCTTTGACAAAATACTGTAGGTCATATATATTTAATCTCATAAGCAAAACTGTCTGATCTGGGCCAACTCTATTTGCAAAGGGGGGTATATGACTGAAATGGTTAATAGTCATCATGGCTATAAATCCTAATGGTGGTGATTTGCTCATTCATAAATATGATAAATTTTATGAAGCTTTCCGAGATGTAGAGTATACAGTGGTTATTAGGCAAAATAAATCAAGGACTAAAACTTCCTAACAACTAGTTTGGCATGATTTATCAAATTTGGCATGGTTAAATTATTGAATGCCCCTATGATTTTGACCATGGCTGGGAGAGTTAAAACTAGGAGAATGAACTTTTTTTGGTGCTACCTTCCTGTGAATCATAGCTGATCTCACAGTAATTATACGTGCATGTGCACCCGGACGCATGGAATGAGATGCACCAGTTACAGTTTTTTCAAGAATATGGTACTCCTTTTTTTCTCTCCACCAAACCTTAGGTTGAGACCACTATTTAGAATCATCTATTTGAAGATGATTCTAATGAGTGGTCACATCATATGATTCGGTTGAGGAATGAAGATATAAGTATTTTAACCCTTTCATTCATAGATACATCATTCAATGGCTCTGCAAACAGAGTAGATCCAAATCAGATAGCTCCTGTAGCCAGGCTGTAGCAGCTGTCTGACAAGGGTTTGCACATGAAATACTGTAGGAGCTGTTTCGGCCAAAATGTGTGTTCACATCATCCAGATACCAGACCCCTTAACCCTTTCCCTCATATAAACGTGTTTTCACGCATTTGCAAACAGAGTAGATCCAGATCAGACGGCTCCTAGAGGAGCCGTCTGATCAGGGTCTGCTCTGTTTGCTAATAAAATGTGACAGATCTGTTTCTTTACTTTCTAAACTGTCTATAATGATCCACCTTCCATATTTCTTTATAGCTAGTTTGTTAATGATTATTCAGTAGGTATTGAAATTTGAAACAAATATAGAACAGGGAAAGGGTTAACCCATTTACGCCATAGATATGCCTTTTAACACCTTTACGAATGAAGTAGACCCAGAAATGGGCCTGCTTTGTTTGCTTGTGGGCTAATAAAAATCTGATTCTACAGTTTCTGTCATGGCCACAAAATCACATTCATATATCTTAAATAATTACCGAAAATTCACACAGCCATTAATTTTGCCATTAACCCTTACAACGCTGAATTTTCTAATGGACTATTCCTAAGTTGAAACTGGTTGAGCTTATGGTAAATATTTAGGGATTTTTCTAAAGAAAAGTGTAATATGACAAACAGTGCGGACCCTGATGAGAGGGCTCCTGTAGGAGCCCTCTCATCTGGGTCTACACTGTTTGCAAAGGACATTAGTGACTCGTGCCCCGCATTGTAAGGGTTAATGCAGCAGAGCCTTTCTTAAGCGACTTTATATTGGATTGGAATCAGAAATCTTTAAAAAGCAGATGGTTGCTTAATACAGGGAAAAAGTAATTCAGAAAGCTGCTATAGGAGCTTTCTGCATTACCTTTGACCTGTACATGTATTAAGCTACCACCTGCCTTTCAGAACCATAATGTATCTATTTAAACAGTAACTGCAACTGTCGCTTAACCCTTTCCTCCATAAATCGCCTTTCTACACCTCTGTAAAAACCACCTGTTAAAACCATTGTGATAAATAGAGCATTTGCTCCTATAGGAGCAAATAAATGCTCTATTTACCACAATGGTTTAAAACTACAAAATTCTAAAAAACATCCTTTTCTCTAGTTAATGCACCTTTTCGGTAGATTTATTCAAAGAGGTTGGATCTAAAAATAGCCTATGAGGTAATGGGTTAAGATAGGTTCTACTGTATTCATCATGTAAAGGGTTTAAACCCTTTACTCCATAAATATACATTTCTATGCCTTTGCAAACAGAGTAAATCCACATCAGATGGCCATCTGATCAGGATCTGCTGTTTGCTTATAGAACTTATGAAATAATATAGATATGACTATAGACTTTCTGCCCATGGCCAAAATTTCCAGTGTTCATATGCCATTATAAAAACAGACTGATTAGTATTCATAATATCATTATTTCTTACATGAATATTCATGGAGTTAAAGACCCAGATTTAATAAGACTTCTCTTTCAATGTTGCTTAACTCTATGCCTCAGATACGCCATTCAATGCTTTCACAAATGTAGCCGACTCAGACGGCTCCTACGAGAGCCATCTGATAATGGTCTGCTCCATTTGCTTTTGTAATAATATAGATCTAATTCTAATCTTTTTGCCATTGCCAAAACTTTTTGTTCACGTGTCATTAAAAAAATTCATCTTATCAAAATTCATTATACCAAAATGTCTTGAAGTACAGCATTATGATGGGTTAACCCTTCCCCTCATATAAACGTGTTTTCACTCATTTGCAAACAGAGTAGAACCAGATCAGACGGCTACTATAGGAGCCGTCTGATCAGGGTCTGCTCTGTTTGCTAATAGAATTTGATAGATCTGTTTCTTTGCTTTCTAAAATGTCTACAATGTTCTATCTTCCATATTTCTTTATAATTATTTGAATGAATGTTCAGTAGGTATTGAAATTTGGCCCTAATACAGAACAAGGAAAGGGTCAACTGTATCATATCCTGTGTTAACTGTTTTCAGGCTAAAACTGTTACAAGGTTGATATGGCCTCCATTTATCATCGTACATATTTAGAATGCACGGGAGAGTTTTGTTATGTCATGGTGAACTGTCTAAAATCTAGAGCAGTATTGACATAAGCAAGATTTTATTGAATAGATAAGCCCAAAATGTAGTATTAACTATTTCCCTGTTCTATATTTATTCCAAATTATATCCATGGACAAAATAAGTTACAATGAAATATGGAAGGTGGAACATTTGCAGCCCATTTTAGAAAGTAAAACAGATCAATCAAGTTAGCAAACAGAGCAGACCCTATATGAGCTGTCTGATCTGGGTCTTCTCTGTTTGCAAATGCATTTAAATGAGAGAAAGGGATAAGCCAAAAGGTAGTATTAATCCTCTGAATGTTCAAATTTCAAAGTGGAATGCTCCATAATAATGATTGATATTCATTGATAGAGTTCATTCAGTGCGATAGGGTATATTTTGACAAACATTGCAGCCCCTCAGATGAGAGAGTTCCTCAATGAGTCTGCACTGTTTCTAAATGGCTGTACACGTTTCCTAAATTCAAAGGGTCACGATACTTACTATAATTTCTCGTAACTTTTCAAAGATTCAGAACCACCATAAAGACACCAATAATTGATTACTGTTTAATCTTAACAGTTATAAAATCATACCTGAAGTACTTGGAGCATTCCTTTCCAATCAAATGTCATTTTAGCTAATCTGGCAAGAAGTGCCAAAGTGAGCTATTGTGATTGACCTTTGTCCGCCTTGCGTCGTCAACCACATCTCTGAAAACTACTGGCTGGATTTTTACTAAACTTGGCAGGAATGTTCCCTGTGTCAACCTCTTCCACAGTTGTTCAAAGAATTTGATTCCATGCAGAACTCTGGTTGCAATGGCAACCAATGTCCAAAAAGAAATAAAAAAAACTTTAAAAATCTTCTTGTCAAAACTGCAATGCCTAGGGCTACCGTATTTGTTATGTAGAACCATGTAGTTGACCTCTACATAGATTGTTCAAATTTGCCACTGGGGTTAAAATTGGCACAATCTCCGGGTCACAAGTTATACACTGGGTTATATAGAAAAACCTTGAAAAAAGTTACTGTTTCAAATCAAAACGTTTAGAGCTGTGATATTTGGTATGAAGCATTATCTATATAGTGGACTTAAACTTACCAAGATTGTTAAAATTTTGACCCTGGGGTCAAAATTGTCCCCACTCTGGGGTCACAAGTTTTACATAGGAATATATAGTAAAATCTTTAAAAAGCTTCTTGTCAAAAACTGAAAAGCTTAGATCTGGGATATTTGGTAAAAAGCATCATCTGGCGGACCTTCACCAAGGTTATTCAAATTTTGCCCCTGGGGTCAAACACGGCCACACCATGGGAGTCACAAGTTTTACGTAGGATTATATAGTAAAACCTTTACTGTGGTATTAGGTATGTAGCATCATCTAGTAGACCTCTACCAAGATTGTTCAAAATTAAGCCCCTAGGATCACAATTAGCTGTGCCCCAGGCGTCATATTTTACTGAAAACATCAAAAATCTTATTGTCAAATTCTGTAAGTCCTAGAGCTACCAAATTCGGTATGTAGCATCATCTGATTGACCTCAACAAAGATTGGTCAAAATTTGCCCCTGGGGTCAAATTGGCTTCACCCTGTGGTCACAAGTTTTGCATAGGATGATAAAGTAAATATCTTCTTGTCTGAAACACAAAGGGTTAGAGCTGTGGATATTTGATTTGTAGTATTCTATAGTAGACCTCTTCAAAGATTATTCAAATTTTGCCCCTGGGTAAAAGTGACCCTGCTCATCGGGTTGTCGGTTTACATAGAGTTATATAGTGAAATAATACGGTCAGAGCTTTGATAATAGGCATGGTACTATATCTAGAGGTACTTTACCAATACTTTTGAAATGTTTCTGGTCCGTCTCATTTTTATTTTTAAAAAATAGACTTTTTTTTATAAACACTTAAACAATCTTCTTGTGTGAAACGAAGTAGCCTGAGCTTACATATTTTAACTGTTTTTCATATAGCATCAGTTCCTGAGACTATCAAGATTGTTCAAATTATTACCCTGGGTAAAAAGTGACCACATCCTGGTTATGTCGTACAATTTCCAAACATCTTCCCAGAATTTGATATGACCAGAACTTTGATATTTGGCTTCTTAAAATTGTAACCTCTGGTGATCATTTACCAACATTGATGAACTTTTGCCAGTCTTTTGTTTATCTAGATCACAGGAGCTAACAAGAGTGCCAGTGGGCACAATATACGCCCGTCTAGGTCTTGTTCAACATAAACTGGGGTTAACGTATTTGCTAAACTCAAATTCTAAGTCCAATTTTTAAACCAAGTTTCAAGGTTTAACAAAAAACCTTAACCAAAAATTCTAAATTAAAAAAGTGCCATAATTGTGTCTAAATGCTTGACAGAGTTACATTGTATTTATTCTTGCCTACAGATGAAGCTTCTGATGGTGAACAAATGTTTAAACTTTAAAAGCTTTATCTCAAAGGGTGGTGTAAATAAATGGACTTTAACCAAAACTTTAACCAAAATTTCTAAGTTAAAAGGGGGCATAATTCTGCCAAAATGTTGGACAGAGTTATGTACTGTTGTCTACGGGCGGAGCATGTGATGGTGAACAAGTGTTTTAAGTTTAAAAGCTTTATCTGAAAGGGCTATGTAAATAAATGGACTTTAACAAAAACCTTAACCAAAAATTGTAAGTCAAAAAGGGGCATAATTCGGTCAAAATGCTTGACAGAGTTATGTACTTATGCCTACAGGTGAAGGTTGTGATGGTGAACAAGTGTTCCAAGTTTCAAAGCTTTATCGCAAAGTGTTATGTAAATAAGTGGACTTCAAAAATGTGTCCCACATAAATTGAGGTTAGCATTTTTGCTTAGCGCAAATGCTAAACGCAAATTAAGCAACCTTGCCCTTGGATAAACGAACCCGGACTTGGCAGGCTATTCTAGCATGTCTAGATAAACATTGTGATTAAATTTTAGAAGGATCCACCTAGCAGAACTTGAGTAAGAGATGTTACAGACAGACAGGTAGGTTAACATTTTTGCTAAACGCAAATTCTAAGTCCAATTAAGTGACCTTTACCTGGGATATACGAACCCGGACTTGGCAGGCTACTGTAGCATGTCTAGATAAACATTGTGATTAAATTTGGAAAGGATGCAGTTAGCAGAACTTGAGTTAGAGATGTTACAGACAGACAGGTTAACATTTTTGCTAAACGCAAATTTTAAGTCCAATTCAGTGACCTTGACCTTGGATATACGAATCGGGACTTGGGATAGAGATGTTACAGACAGACGGGTAGGTTAACATTTTTGCTAAAGGCAAATTCTAAAGCCAATAACGCGACCTTGACCTTGGATAAACGAACTGGGACCTTGGATAAACGAACTGGGACTTGGAAGGCTATTGTAGCATGTCCAGATAAACATTGTGGTTAAATTTGGGAAGGATCCACCAAGCAGAACTTGAGTTAGAGATGTTACAGACAGAAGGGTAGGTTAACATTTTTGCTAAACGCAAATTCTAAGTCAAATTGTGCGACCTTGACCTTGGATATACGAACCGGGACTTGGCAGGCTACTGTAGCATTCCAGATAAACATTGTGGTTAAATTTGGGAAGGATCCACCAAGCGGAACTTGAGTTAGAGATGTTACAGACAGACGGGTAGGTTAACATTTTTGCTAAACGCAAATTCTAAGTCCAATTGTGTGACCTTGACCTTGGATAAACGAACTGGGACTTGGCATGCTACTGTAGCATGTCCAGATAAACATTGTGGTTAAATTTGGGAATGATCCACCAAGCAGAACTTGAGTTAGAGATGTTACAGACAGACGGGTAGGTTAACATTTTTGCTAAAACGCAAATTTTAAGTCCAATTGTGCGACCTTGACCTTGGATATACGAACCGGGACTTGGAAGGCAACTGTAGCATGTCTAGATAAACATTGTGGTTAAATTGGGGAAGGATCCACCAAGCGGAACTTGAGTTAGAGATGTTACAGACGGACAGACGGACGGACAGAGCCATTCCATAATACGTCCCGTTTGAAAGTTTTTTCAAACGGGCGTATAAAAACGATTTTAGCCCACCATTGGCACAAAGTGCCAGGTTGAGGTTATGTAACAGTCATGTATCCTTCTTGTGTCCTCATGCTGATATTTGGTATGTAACATTATCTTGTGAACCTGAATCAAGATTGTTCAAATTATGCAACTGTGGTCAAAATAAACCCCATACTCCTGTTTGTTTTCTTCTTGTGTCATTTACAAACTCATTTAGACTGTTTCCAGGTGAGCAATATAGGGTCATCATGGCCCTCTTGTCTGTTACAGATGTGCTAGCCATTGGATTAGGGGAAATAAAGTGGACTGGTATTTGCAAGCATGTATATTTCTATCAGGTGAAAGGTTAACCTTGTTCTGGTCTACACAGCTGTACAACCATGCTAGAACAGTTTCTCCTGGCATGCCTACCTTAACCCATTCCCTCATACCGACACCTTTTGATGTCTCTGTAAAAGTCACTTTTTGAAACCATTGTGATAAATTAGGAGCATTTGCTCCATAGGAGCAAATACTCTATTTATCACAATGGTTTCAAAACTACACAGATCTATTTCCCCCCCTTTTTTCTAGTAAATGATTCTTTTCAGTAGATTTATTTAAAGCGGCTGGGTTAAAAAAAATAGCCTATGAGGTAATGGGTTTATTGGGCGAGAGAAAAGAAAAACAATGTCAATATGATTTCAATATTTTAATAAAAATAACAATGGATATTTGACCCATTTTTATCACAGACTTTATAACAAGGGCAATTAAATTACAGGGACATCATTTATATAAAAGACATCAACTCACTAGTGAAATAAATGTGATCTCATGTACACCAATGCCATATTTGAACTGCTCCATGAGTAAAGGTGCCTTTGATGCACACAGTGCCCTATGTGTATACAGATCCCGACCAGCCAATGTATCACAGACAATCCATCTGATTAGTGAGTCTTGCACTGTTTCTCATTGATTTGTATTTACAATATTAAGTCATTTATAGTAGAAGAACTTTCAAGAGCCAAAACCACCAAAAAGACCCTAATTCTGGATCTTACAGCGCATCTGTTTCTACACACTGTTTGCAAAACACACATCTTTTATTGTGGTGCAGCTCAAATGTAAATTTTAAACATACATGTATATGTGTATTAATTGATTTTAAAAATTGTCTTTATCGTTTTCTTTCTCCTTCTATCTATCCTTTCACATTTTTTTTCTCTCTCTCTCATTAGTTCACAATCAACATTAGCTATAAAGTCTTACAACGCTGAATATTCCAAAATTCAAATGGTGAATATATTGGGATTTTGTTTTAAAGAAAAGTGTAACATGACAAACAGTGCAGACCCTGATGAAAAGGCTCCTCTAGGAACCCTCTCATCTGGGTCTACACTGTTCGCAAAGGACAGTAGTGACTCATGTCCTGCATTGTAAGCGTTAACATGTTAATATCCATTTACATTACATCTCATTCTTATAAGGACTGCTTGCTTAGGTATCAATGATTCAGTCATTGAAAACCAATGATTAATAAGACATAATTGACCAATGAACAATAATTATTCAGCAGCTATATAAATATTTTCATCAATTTGTTTCATAAATATAATAAAGTTGATTAGGAATATGTTACTTTTAACTCTTTACTCCATGAATATTCATGTAAGAAAGAATGACATCACGAATTTCAGTTAGATTATATTTCATAAAGGCACATAAATGCAGGAATTTTGGCCGTGACCAGATCAAAATAATTCCTAAAGCAAATAGAGCAGACCCTGATCAGACAGCTCCTACAGCAGCCATCTGATCTGAGTCTATTCTGAAAAGGCTTTAAATGGTGTATTTATGGTGTAAAGGTTAAAATATCAAACATAATTTAACATGATTTAAAATACCGGTAATGATTTAAAGTAATGTAAAATTTATAAATATAAAATAAAACAAACTAAAATTGTGTTCATATGACATGGATACCCCCGCTATCACATTTGTCACATATTTGCCTTGTAGATTACCTTAACGATGACTAAGTCAAGGACCATGCACTCTGGTGTTACTGGTCCCATATAAAAACTAAAACCAAGGTGCACAATATCTCATCCAAATAAACGTTGGTATGAAGTTTGATAACTCTAGGTCTATTAGTAAAGGGTCAGTGCATGCCACAACATTTTCGGGACGTGCACACAGACAGGACAGAGAGACTCAATATGCCACACCCACTCCACAGGTGGGGGGCATAAAAATGACATTTGACGGAGAAATCATGAAATATGATATTACCCCTTTGTTGCCAAATAAATATTCATGTAAGATTTTTTTCTGCCTCAGGTTTAAAAACGTAAGAGTGTCCAACAGTTTTGATCCTGATGTTACACCAGGTTATCTGGCATTTCATCTGGATCCAAACATTTGCACAGGTTATTACTAATCTGCTCATGGTGATGAAAGAGTTAACCCTTTCCCTCATATAAACGTGTTTTCACACAACTACAAACAGAGTAGACCCAGATCAGACGGCTCCTAGAGGAGCTGTCTGATGACATTTTAGTATTTGTGTATGCACCTTTATCTGTAGCTCTGTAGGCTCACACAGAACAAATAATGAAGACACCGATCAAACTGCTCATTCAGACTCCCTCTAATAATGTACATGTAGTTTTAAACTAGCAACAAAAACAATTCTGAGTATTGAACAAATCATGAGATTTCTATAAAACTGTGATCAGCTAAAAATATAGAACCATGGATTCTATAATGAGAGGGCCACGATGGCTCTGATATCACTCACCAGACAATCAGAGGAGAAGATTTTCAAAGTTTTCGTAGAGGATCTACAGATGATGCTATGTGCCAAAGATGAAAGCTGAGAACCCTGTAGATTCAGAGGAGAAAATTTTCAATTTTTCACTATATGTTTCTATTGGAAACCCAATTTTGACCCCAGGGGCATAATTTATAAAAAAATTGTTGAGGACCTGAATATGATGCTATGTGCCAAATATGAAAGCTGAGAAGGAGGCGGGGAGAAGATTTTCAAAGTTTTCACTATATGTTTCTATAGAAAACAAGGCACCTCTGGGGCGAGGCCAATTTTGACTCCAGGGATATGATTTATAATTTTTTTGTAGAGGACCTAAAGATGATGCTATGTGTCAAAGATGAAAGCTAAGAACCCTGTAGATTAAGAGGAGAATATTTTTAAAGGTTCAAAACTTCAAATTGTTGACGACTGACGAACGACTGACACAGCACGACGACGGAAGACGGACATCAGGCGATCACAAAAGCTCTCCCTGAGCACTTTGTGCTCTGGTGAGCTAAAAATGGGTACATGTACGAGATGTAAACACAAACTAACTATTCTAAAATTGAGGGAAAATATTAAAAGCCCAGCGTTAATAGATATGAAGAGAAGTTTAAAAATATGATTTCAACCCTTTTTTCTCATGAATATACATGTAAGACATAATGATTATTAATCAGCTGAGTTTTTATAATGGTAGATGAACATAGGATGTGTTTGTCATTCAAGACCAATGTTAACTAAATGCAGATAGAAAGTAATGCAGAATGCTCCTTAACCCATTCCCTCATATTGACGACTCTGTAAAAGTCACTTTATGAAACCATTGTGATAAATAGAGCATTTGCTCCTATAGGAGCAAATGCTCTATTTATCACAATGGTTTCAAACTACAAAATTCTAAAAATTTCCTTTTCTCTAGTTAATGCTCCTTTTCGGTAGATTTATTCAAAGAGATTGTATCTAAAAATAGCCTATGAGGGAATGGGTTAAGTCTGATATGGGCCTACTCTGTTTACAAAAGCATGAAAGAGTGTCTTTAACAGGTACGGTCAGAAAGGCGATCCTAATGGCTACCATAAAGAAGACAGGGTAAGATTGAGAAGTAAAAGGTTTGGGATAGAAAAAATAATCTTCTTATACACAATAATATTCATAGAGCTATTTTTAAACATTATTAAGAATAAGACTATACACATTATGCACCAAGTGGTAGTTAACCCTTCGAATGATGAACTTTAAACCCATTACTCCATGAATATTCATGTAAAATATAACAGCATCATGAAAATTAATTAGATTATTTGTTATAGTAGTAAAATGGACACTGGCATATTAGGACATGCTAGATACTGTAGAATCATATCCATATTATACCATAAGCAAACAGAGTAGACCCAGATCAGACGGCTCCTACAGGAGCCGTCTGATCTGGGTCTACTCTGTTTGCAAAGGCATAGAAAAGCGTATTTATGGAGTAAAGCGTTTAAAGTGGAATGACCCGATACTGTTAAATGGTTGAGTCAATTCAGTATGAAAGGGTATAATTTGTGAACAAGAATTTGAATGACAAACAGGGCAGACCGTGATCTTGGTCTACACTGTCTTCAAGTGCCAGTATACTTGTTTTTCCCACATTCTAAGGGTCATCATCTGATTTGTACAAGAAATAAATGCTAATAACATTTTGCAATCCTAGCAGATTATCACAGAAACGGAATGTAATTCACAAAAATGTTACAATAAATACATAGATATAAATATATAAACAATAATCTAGCCCTTTAGTATCACAAAAGCAAGTTTGATTTCCATATCAACATAAAAGTTTTACTAACCCTTTACCTGACTGACATACCTTTTCAAACAGAGTAGATCCAGATCAGACGGCTCCTGAAGGAGAGACTTGTCTGTTCATCAGGATCCGCTTTGTTTGTTTATGGAAGTGTATACATGTAGATATGATTCTACAGTATCTGACATGGCAAAAATACAACTGTGTTTCATATGCTATTTTATAAATAAAACTAATTAATATTCATGCAGTCATTATTTCTGACATGAATATTCATGAAGTAAATGTTTAATAGTAAATAATTAAGATAATCTAGAAATCTGGTAAAAATAATAACAATCTGGCAATAAAAAATATCTGATATTCAGCCCACTACACAATAGTATTTTGTATACAAAAATTCTCGTCATAATGTCACCCAATTCTACTGATGAGGCAGCCATTTACCCTGAGCTACTTTTGAATCAAAACTGTTTTCAGAAATTATTGTGTATTTTCCTATAGCTTGCTAGAAGGTATAATGTCAAAGCCTGCTAAGTGTTAAATACACTTGTTTATGTACAATATGAACAAACCTAATGAATATTTATGATTAACCCCCCCCCCCCCCCATGAATATCAAATATCAAATAACTAAGTTTCTTTGTAATATGAAAAAGTGAATACAGTAAAGCCCCTCTAATGCAACAAGCAAAAAGGGGCATAATTCACTGTGGCAAAGGCAGGTGGTAGCTTAATGCAGGACGAAAGTTATGCAGAAAGCTCCTATAGGAGCTTTCTGCATAACTTTCGTCCTGCATTAAGCAACCACCTGCTTACGAAGACACCCATGTTTATTCATTAAGTGGTCGCATTAGAGGGATTCAACCGTATATGTCTATAACAATTTAACAAATAGCACATAATCAGATTTAAAGATATTCTTTGAGCAAACAGAGCAGGTCCTAATCAGGTGGCTCCTATAGGAGCAGTCTGATCTTGGTCTATTCTGTTTGCAAAGTCATCAAAAGGGGTCTCTATCTTGCAAAGGGGTAACAAGTCCATAACTTTGAAAGCACAAATTCTGATTCAGACTGTCAAACAGCCTCTGAAATAATAAACAGTTCTTGGCACTTGCTGACAACTCAGAGGTTCAGTCTACATTGGTTTGCTGCATCTTTAAAATAGAAGAACCTGTCTTAAGTGGCCATCAAACTGAGGTCTAAATATGGGTCTGTCATGTAGTAGGTAGCTTAATACAGGTCAAAAGTAATGCAGAAAGCTCCTATAGGAGCTTTTATATTACTTTTGACCAGCATTAAGTAACCACCTGCCTTTTAAAATTTCTATGTTCAATAAGGAATGGCTCCTTAACCCTTTCCCTCATACAAACGTGTTTTCATGCATTTGAAAACAGAGTAGACCCAGATCAGACGGCTCCTAGAGGAGCCGTCTGATCAGGGTCTACTCTGTTTGCTATTAGAATTTGATAGATCTGTTTTTTTACTTTCTAAAATGGCTACAGTATTCCACCTTCCATATTTTATTATAACTATTTTGTCCATAAATGTTCAGTAGGTATTGAAATTTGGACTAAATATAGAACAGGGAAAGGGTTAAGACAGGTTCTACTGTATTACAGAAAATAACTCAACTCAGTGCCTCATCTAGACCTTAACTGTTGGCACCTTTTGTCACAGATTCATCAGTGGTATGGTAAAACACAACTCTTTTACTCCACAAAGATACTTTCTGACACCTTTGCAAGCAGAGAAGACCCAGATCAGACTGCTCTTGTAGGTGCTGTCTGATTAGGGTCTGCCCTGTCTGCTTACAGTGTATCTTGCTTATAGTGCATCTTGGATCTGATTCCATACCACTTGGCATAGCTCTATAATTCGCTTACTTTATATAAAAGTATGAAATCAGTTTCCACTAGCATTTGTTTGATCAAATTCCAATTCATTAAAGCATGAAATCATGAAAACTTAACTGCTTTATGCATCTCCAATGCTATACATAGCAGTCATTCCAAGCAAGTGAGGATTCATTTAGACATCCAGGCAAGTGAGGATTCATATAGAACACTGCTCCCTGCCATGCTCCATGGACTGTTTCACAATAGATAGGTTTTACCACACATCAGGACCCAGGGTTATAAAGCTTTTTGCTTGAGTCTGAGATCATTCTCAAGCATCTGACAGGTCAGATTCTGAGCTTGCTCAGAATCTGACCAATCAGATACTTGAGAATGATCTCAGACTCAGAAGTTTTATAACCTTAGACCAAGAGAATGACTATAGTCCTGAAGTACTGAATATCAGGAGGCATGGGTTGATTAATAATATGCACCCAATTTTTCTGCCACTAACTGGAGGAAGTAGAGATGGGAGCCATGCATTGTAATCTTGGACGAGCACGACAGCCATGAGGCCAATTCCACAGTTTCTCCAGCCTGAAAAACAAAGAAAAAAAAAATCAACCCTTTACTCCATCAACACACCTTTCGGTTCTACGCCTTTGCAAACAGTAAATCCAGATCAGACCACTCCTGCAGAAACCGTTTGATCAGGATCTGCTCTGTTTTCTTGTGAAATAGTAAAGATATGATTCCTCAGTTTCTGCCATGGCTAATATGCCCTACTGTGTTCATGTGCAATAATAATAAATAAAAGTGTTATGTTATCATTTTTATGTTATGTTATTACTGTTTAACCCTTGATCTTATATAACCATCATGCAAATGTTCATTAAATATCATTGTGTCAGTAAGATTTCAAAACATTTAACCCCTGACTTCATAGATACACCTTAACCTTTTACTCCATAAATATGCCTTTCTACACTTTTGCAAACATAGTAGACACATGTCAGATGGCTCCTATTGGAGCCGTCTGACCAGGGTTTGCTCTGTTTGCTTATGATATAATATAGATACCGTTCTACAGTTTCTGCCCTGACCAAATATTACTGTGTTAATGTGCTATAAATAATACTTATAACAAATTAATCTATTTATTATTCATGACATCATTATTTCTTACATGAATATTCATGGAGGAAAGGGTTATGGTATTTGCAGACAGAGTAAACCCAATCAGACAGCTCCTATAGCAGTTGTCTGATCATGATCTTCTCTGTTTGCTTATGGAATAATATAGATCAGATTCTATAGTATATGCCATTTTAGTAATACCTCTTATAAATATGCATCATGTCATTATTTCTTCAAAGCATATTCATGAAATAAAGAGTTAACATTTAAAAGCAGTTTACTTCCATACCTTTCCTTTGAAAAACAGGACCAGAATCCCAAATACAGAGAGTCATAAGCATACCATGTTAACCATTTACCTGAGATGCCATGCCATGTGATGATTTGTATACAGAGCAGACATATATTAGTTGGCTCCTTTTGCTCTGTTTGCTTATGGAATAATATAGATTAGATTCTACAGTTTCTGCCATGGTTCAAAATTCCTGTGTTCATATGCCATTATAAAAATTCACCTGATTTATCGTTTCATATGAGTAATCATTTCTTATATGAATATTCATAAGGTAAAGAGTTAACCCTTTACTCCATAAATACACCTTTCTACACCTTTGCAAACAGGATGGACTCAAATCAGATAGCTTCTATAGCATCTGTCTTATCAGGGTCTGCTCTTTTTGCTTATGGTATGATACAGATATGATTGTACAGTTTCTGCCATGGCCAGAACTTGCTGTGTCCATGTGCTATTTTAGCAATTTATCTAAATAATATTCATGAGGTTATTATTTCTTACATGAATATTCATCAGGTAAAGGGTTAAAGAATGGCAATTAGACTCATTTCAAGCAGCAGCTTTACAAAGGTTTCACTGTAACACTTTCTGTTTCCTGTTTTTCCACTTCAGTAGTTGCTGTTATATGGTTGTAAAAATTACACTTACTCTGAGGTTAAAATGCTTCATGATAGTGCCTTTATCGTCATGGTAACTGAACACCGTGGTTTCCAACCATGCATTGTCAGTGTTTCTGGGATCATCAGCATATCCCTCATAGATCTGCAACAAAATTCAAGACTAAAATTGTGTCCATAGGACATAGATGTCCCGCCCCAAATCTGCTATCATTGTCCCTAAATGAAAGCCTTTCAAAATTGTTTGTCAGTTTGAAGTAAGTCCCTGTTTATATGCTCACAAGAATATTTCACTATATCTTTAAAAGTTAAAAACACTGCCAAGTCACGTAACATTGGTAAAACGTTAATTATCCCTTAATTACAGCCATCATCACATATCAAGTTTGTTCATCTGTTAACTTGAAGCAAGGCTCCTCGAAATGGGGTAATGGAATTGGACATTAAGGTTTTTTTGCTACATGTTTTTTAGTTTCAAGTTACGCAACTTCGAAAAAAATGTCACTGCAAAAATTTCTTCTTTATTACCATCTTCACGTCAAGGTTAGTTATCTGTGAATGTTTGAAGCATATCTTAGGTGTTGGACACACAAGATTTTTTCTCTATATGTTTTATAGTGCAAAAATGATACAAAGTCCCATAACTTTGGTAAAAATGGTTGCAGCAAAGATGCTCTTCTTATCATCGATGCTCTTCTTATCACCAAGGTTGTACATCTATGAAAATTCGAATAATTCCCCCTATAGAGGGGGGAGGGGTGCATTAACAGACATGATTGCTTAACCCATTACTCCTATACATCTTTACAAACAGAGTAGACCCAGGGGGAGAAAGTTCCTAAAGCAGCTGGCTCTGTTTGATTAGACAATAAAATAGATCTTGTTCCATGCTTATAAAGCTTTTAGTTGAGTCTGAGAACGTTCTCAAGCTTTTGATTGGTCAGATTTGAGCCTTTGGCTCAAATCTGACCAATCAAAAGCTTGAGAACTCAAATCTGACCAATCAAAAGCTTGAGAACGAAACTCAGACTCAACTAAAAGCTTTATAAGCAGGGACCCTGATTCTACAGTTTCCGCCTTGGCTAAAGTTTCCAGTGTTTACATGCCATTATAAGAATGAACAAATGAATATTCATGATGTCATGATTTCTTAGATGAATCTTCATGAAGTAAAGGGTTAACCCTTTCCCTCATATAAACGTGTTTTCACGCACCTGCAAACAGAGTAGACCCAGATCAGACGGCTCCTATAGGAGCCGTCTGATCAGGGTCTGCTCTGTTTGCTAATGGAATTTGGTAGATCTGTTTCTTTATTTTCTAAGATGACTACAATGGTCCACCTTCCATATTTCATTATAGCTATTTTGTTCATGAATATTCAGTAGGTATTGAAATTTGTAATAAACATAGAACAGGTCAAGGGTTAACCCTTTTCCTGTTCAATATTCATGTAACAAATAATGACATCATGAATATTCATTAGCCGAAATTTTGTAACGTTAACTTTTCACAGGATTTGTTTGCTTCAACAAAAACTAGAATCAGATATATATCATGTCATAAGCAAACAGGGGCTGACGGATATGGGTCTACTCTGTTTGCAAATGCGTGAAAAGGTGTTTTCCAGCAATTTCCTGTTGGTTGTTGTTCATTTATCAAGGTATCAATAGAATTCAACTCATAGCAGTTCAAACGTTCTAATTAGACATTCCTGTTAATGGTATTTGGGGTGGGTGTGGCAAAATGGTAGAAAGACTGTTGGCCATTCGGGAGATGAGCCCAGTAATGTGGCATAGTGACACATTCTGTGAGCTTGTTCCATTGTGCATAATTATGACTCTGAACTATAAACTTTGTAAGTTTTCAAGTCAGAGTTTACCCAGAAATACAAACTAAATCATTTAGCTTGTAAAAATATTGTATAAAGTCTACATAACCTGTAAATGCTGATATTGTGCATTCAGCAGCCACTTTGGCCCAGTGCTTTGGGTGGTTGCATAATACAAATTTGACTGTTCTTAGTATAAATTATACATTATCCTTTGTAATGAAACATTGGTCCCTCCCAACAACAACTCTCTCCCTACAATAATTTTTTTCCAGATTTCAGTAAAAGTTATTAGATAGAGGGAGCACTGTATTTATGTGTGTTTCCGTCTGAGTCTGACTAACCTTGATCCCCTTTTTCCACAGCTTTCTCAGTTTCTTTTGTATTCTGTTGGCTTCTGAGTCACCTCTGAATGTTCCAAGAGCTTCTTCTGTGAAATCTGCATTCAAATGGTCAGTTGGCTTGGCACCAGGACATAATATAGCCTGAAACAGTTAACACTTTGGTTAATTTAATTAAATGGTCAGTTAGCTTGGCACTGGGACATAATATAGCCTGAAACAGATAACAGTAAATTTAGTGAGGTCTGAATCTATAGTTAACTCTTTCTCTCTTTCTCTCATAGAGACACCTTTAGATGCCTTTGCAAACAGAGTAGACACAGATTAGAAGGCTCATGTAGAAGCCATCTGATCAGGGTCTGCTCTGCTTATGAAACAGTATACAGTAAAACCTCTCTATAACGGCCACAAAATTGTGTTAATTGGTTGTTATTTAGGACAGGTGGTTGCTTAAAGCAAGGTGAAAGTAAAACAGAATGCTCCTATAGGAGCGTTCTGTTTTACTTTCACCTTAATTTAAGCAGTCACCTGCCTTTAACACAAAATACTTGATGTAATTTAGTGGCCGTTATAGAGAGGTTTTACTGTATATCTGATTCTACAGATTCTACCATGGTCATAAATTCCCTTGTTTATGATGTCATTATAACATGTATCTAATGAATATGCATACATTCAGTATTTCTCACATGGATATTCATAAGGGAAAGTGTTTAACCCTTTCCCTCATATAAACATGTTTTCAAGCATCTTCAAACAGAGTAGACCCAGATCAGACGGCTCCTAGAGGAGCCGTCTGATCAGGGTCTGCTCTGTTTGCTAATGGAATATGATAGATATGTTTACTTATTTTCTAAAATGGCTACAATATTTCACCTTCCATATTTCATTATAACTAGTTTGTCCATGAATATTCAGTAGGTATTGGAATTTGTAATAAACGTAGAACAGGTAAAGGGTTAACCATTTATAATGCAAAAAAATAATCTGGCCTAAATAAGATTGAACAAACTGATGCACAAACAGACAAAGATACAGACATGCAATCGCAAATGTGACAACTTGCAAAAACTTGTATGGCCACTGGAACAAGGAAAGTATTTGAACAAGACATCATATGAGCTTCAAATCTGAAGAATATTAAGAGATCTACCGTCAACTCAAAATCTTATTGATTGTATTTAGTGTAACTTATACCGTATAGGATTTACATACAAAAACATGTTTTACACTATTGGTGTATATCTAACAAAACTATAAATAATTGTGTTTTTTTTTCCATATTACATCCATGATAGTGTTTTGAGGTTGAATTTGCCGGTGCCACAATAGCATAGAGTTTAGAAAGTCTCTGACCTGACTGTGCAGTTCCCATGAACAATTTTGTTGTTAATCTAATAGTTACGTTATGGTGTTAATTGTGAAAAGCTTTTACACTTGCTGGTTAGCCTGATTAACTCTACTCAACACACAGATAACTGGTGAACTCAGCTTCAATATCAATCAATCGAAACTGCTCATCGATGTGACACTCTAAAGCCATACGTTCGCCAAAATTAGACAAAAAATTCTACTGATTTTTGATTAGCGATTTAAAGAGAGTTTCAGTTTTTTCAGTTAACTCATTCCCTCATATTGATGCCTTTTGACGCTTCTGCAAAAGTCACCTATCATGAAACCATTGTGATAAATAGAGCATTTGCTCCTATAGGAGCAATTGCTCTATTTATCACAATGGTTTCAAACTACAAAAATCTAAAAATGTTCCTTTTCTCTAGTTAATGCTCCTTTTCAGAAGATTTATTCAAAGTTAACATATATTCACTTTTACCAACTAATCTTACATTCTTCACATTTCATCTACTTTTAACCCCTTTGCAAACAGAATATACAGTTCATATGCCATTATAAAAATCAATCTAATCAATATATATGATGTCATTATTTCTTATATGAAGATTCATGGAGCAAAGGGTTAAGTTTACTTCTTACTGAAAGTAGCAGGTAGCAGGTGATAGCTCTCAAATCTGATCCTTAATCTGATTAACAAGAAAATTAATCAAGATGACACTGGATTGAGTTATACAACGGCAATCAACGTGAAAACACTGCACAAGGTGTTTAAACTATTGTGTGATTATTATAACACTATGACATTCCAACTTGTCAAAACAAGATAATTATTGAAGAATGGGACCTGAAACTCCGTCGTTTCCGTGTTTTTGCATTTATACCTAATGAAAACGGAAAAATTGTTTAGACCGCAGCAGCTGCTACTGACCTGATTTATCCCATCATTTCAAGAAATTGTGATTGAATGTTCATGATAGCACTGTAAGCTAGCGAGTTTGAAAAAATTCTTACAATTTTTATATGCTAACATAAAACTCTTAACCCTTTCCCTGTTCTATATTTAGACCAATTTTCAATACTTACTGAATATTGATGGTAAAAATAGTTATAATAAAATATGGAAGGTGGAACACTGTAACCATTTTAGAAACTAAAGAAACAGAACTATCAAATTCCATTATCAAATTCCATTAGCAAACAGAGCAGACTCTGATCAGACGGCTCCTACAGGAGCCATCTGATCTGGGTCTGCCGTTTGCAGAAGCGTGAAAACACCTTTATATGAGGGAAAGGATTAAAAGCTTTTTACGTAGAAGTAATCTTCATTATTTCAAATCCTACATTAATAAATATTACAAGACATGAAATGTTTGAAAATATTTCTTACCCCAGGAAAAGACCATAACTTGCTGTCTGACCTCATTACTGCTACAAACTCGAGAACAGGCTTGCCATGCCTTGTCTGTACCTGGCCATCAACCATCTTCCACCTGTAAACAATTGTACAATAAAACCTGTATTAACCCTTTCCCTATTTTATGTTTATTACAAATTCCAGTACATACTGAATATTCACGGAAAACATAGTTATAATGAATTATGGAAGGTTGTACATTGCAGCCATTTTAGAAAGTGAGGAAACAGATCTATCAAATTCTATTAGCAAACAGAGTAGACCCTGATCAGACGGCTCCTCTAGGAGCCGTCTGATCTGGGTCTACTCTGTTTGCATATGCATGAAAACATGTTTATATGAGGGAAAGCGTTAACTATTTCACCCATGAATACTTATTAATGCATGAATATTCATGGACTTTAATTTTTTATAATTACCACCAAAAAGGAAATTGTTTGGTGGGACAGAACTTCAGAATCAGATCTATATTATTTAATAAGCAAAAAGAGCAGTTCCTGATGAAACCGCTCCTGGATCTATTCTGTTAGCAAAGGTCTATATGAAGGAAAAGGTTTACCACTTCCTAATTACCCTTTTAATGCTTTTGTAAACAGAATAGACTCAGATGGCTTCTGTATAAATAAAGTACGAATAAATATTGATCTGTTTAACCCTCTCCCTATTCTGTATTTAAGCCAAATTTCAAAACCTACTGAATATTCATTAAGAAAATAGTTATAATAAAATATGGAAGGTGGAACATTGTAGACATTTAAGAAAGTAAACTAACAGATCTATCAGATACTTTTAGCAAACAGAGCAGACCCTGATCTGAGTCTTCTCTGTTTGTAAATGCGTGAAAACAGGTTTACTATGAGGAAAAGGGTTAATATTAATAATGGCATATGGACAAGAAAAGTTTTGGACCTGGTAAAACCTACAGAACCGATATACATTTGTAATTCTATCAGCAAACAGAGCAAATCGTGACTCTGGGTCTACTCTGTTGGTAAAAGTGGTAAAAGGCATATCTATGGACACAAGGGTTAGCCCCTTCCTTCATATAAATGCATTTTCACTCATTTGCAAACAGAGAAGACCTAGATCAGAATGGCTTTGTTTGCTAATGGAATTTGATAGATATGTTTCTTCTGTTTCTAAAATGGCTACAATCTTCCATATTGCATTATAACTATTCTGTGCATGAAGATTCAGTAGGTATTGAAATTTGTACTGGATCTAAGCTGTTGGAATAGATTATCATGAGAGTTACAATACTAGAACAAAACATCAGTTCAATAGTGCTGAACCTAAACTTTATGATAACCTTTACCAGACCCTTGACATTACAGTAAGATACAAGACATGTGACAATATCACAAAAAAAAGAGGTTTTTGTGGCATCTTGATATTGACCGTTATCGTTTTTCCATTTGAATCAGCTTTAATTTGACCTTGACCCAATCTAATAACCAGTCTGTTTCTTTGATAAAATCAATATTCATAATGTCGTTACTTCTAAGATGAATATTCATGGAGTAAAGGATTAATAAACTGAGTGACACTGATCATATTTTACTAGGAAATGAAAGAAAAATATTCTTTCAACAGAAGCAGAGCTGTTAATCCTTATCCTGCCAAACAAAACAGGTTCACACTGGCAAACAGTTTGGAACCAGAAGAGAAGCTGAGTAACTCGGCGTCTCAACAGGATCCAAGGATTGGCATCTCAACAGGATCACTCAGGCAATTAATTCCTAACAACATTAACCCCTTCCCTCATAACTATTTTGTCAATGAATATTCAGTAGGTATCGAAATTTGGAATCAATATAGAGCAGGGGAAGGGTAAAAAATCAGTGGTAAGTGAAAAACATAGGATCTCAGAGTTAAAAAACAAACATTTAATCACATGACTCTGCGTGTTTTCAAGTTAATAATTATAATAAATTTGTAATTTTTTTTTACTGCACAAGTGTGATATGACAATCAAATGAAGAAGGACTCAAAATATAAATAGGAAAAAGCACATGTTGTTCCAGCTTATTTTGTCATGTAATAAGAAGATTATGGCATTCATATTCATTTACTATTTTTACCAAACTTGTTGACCTAATTAGATAAATATGAAACTCGGCAAAGCCTTTTATCATGATTGAAAAACTCAGCAAAGCCTTTCGTCATGATTGAAAAACTCAGAAAGCCTTTTATCATATTTCAGTAGGTAAATAAAAATACAAAATATAAATGTAATATCCTTTATTTATTAAATTCATAACTTTGCACTGAATCATACATATGAAGAAGGACTCACCTAGTAACAACTGGGTCCCCACATTGATTTGGGCCCCATCTTCCCAAGGATCCTCTACCCTGAAGTCCAGTACGACCCCTAGGGTTCAAAGGAAGACCATTATGAACAATGTACTCTCCAAGGAAGCTTGTTCTGTTGCAATTGTTGGCAGGATCATCACAATTGAACTTCAGTATGTTTGTTCGACTATGGGGTGACCTAAAAAAAGTCAAAGTAAAGAAATTACTGATGGAAGGTTGTTACATCATTCTATTATCCCATTTCCTCAAAAGCTATTTTCAGATCCAACCTCAGCATTTAGAAGAGAAAATATTTTTTTAGAATTGTGTAGTTTTCAAACCTTGTGATAAATAGAGCATTTGCTCCATAGGAGCAAATGCTCTTTTTATCACAATGGTTTCAAACAGTTACTTTTACAGAGGTGTAGAAAGGTGTATATATGGAGGAAAGGGTTATTCAACATTATCAAATTATGTTGTATGAATACATACACGTACATGCAAAATATGGTCTTTTAGTCTGATAAAAAATTAGTACTTTGGGACTTCTATCCATCAATATTGTGGGTCCAATTTGGACACTTGAAAAGCACTATTTAAACATTGGATTCCTTATAACCCTTTCCCTGTTGAATATTCATGTAAGAAATAAAGACATTATGAATATTTATAATATATTTTTCATAACGGCATAAATATGAACAAATGAATTTTTGGCCCTGTCAGAAATTTTAGAATCAAATTTGTATTATTTCATAAGCAAACAGTGAAGACCCTGATCAAACAGTTCCAATAGGAGCCATCTGATCTGGGTCTGCTCTATTTGTAAAGGCGTGAAAAGGTGTTTATATGAAAGAAAGGGTTAAATACTGTAGATTGTGCAAACGGGGTCAAACAGAGCAGACCCTGATAGAAACCATCTGATCTGGGTCTACTCTGTTTGCAAAGGCTTGAAAGGCATTAATATCACATAAAGGTTTAACTCTTTCCCTTATATATGAACATGTTTTCACGCATCTGCAAACAGAGTAGACCCAGATCAGATGGAACCTATAGGAGCCATCTGATCAGGGTCTGCTCTGTTTGCTAATGGAATTTGACAAATCTGTTTCTTTACTTTCTAAAATGGCTACAATGTTCCACCTTCCATATTTCATTATAACTATTTTGTTCATGAATATTCAGTAGGTATTGAAATTTGAAATAAATATAGAACAGGGAAAGGTTTAAGATATATTTTGCAAAAAAGAATTTACTGGAGAACTATTGTACACTCACATATCCATGATGTTAGGATCAGCCCAGAGTGGTTGGTCCAACACATCCTGTGATGTATATGTGTTGGGAGAATACTCCATATAGTCCACCTGAAACAATACAAGCAAAACATTTCCATGTATAGCATGACCTTTGCATTATCATGACCTATGTATCATGACCTTTGCAAACTGTGAGTTTGGAACTATGTGCGAAGTGGGGTTACTTGTATATAATTTTTGAAAGGAAATTGAAGTATAACATTACATGCTGTTTGCATTGTTCTAATGTTGGAAATCTTACAGCTGTCCTGAAGTGGGTCTACTCTGTTTGCAAAGGCCTTAAAGAGTGTATCTATAGAGTAAAGAATTAAAACAGGTTTAACCCATTCCCTCATACTGAAGACATTTGACCACTCCGTAAATATCACTTTGTTAAACCATTGTGATAAATAGAGCATTTGCTCCTATAGGAGCAAATGCTCTATTTATCACAATAGTTTCAAACTACAAAATTCTAAATTTTTCCCTTTCCCTAGTTAATGCTCCTCTTTGGCAGATTTATTCAAAGAGGTTGTGTCTAAAAATAACCCATACATTTTCAGAGGAAGCTGCATAGACAACAAAGATGACCTACATTCCATGGCACTTTGTCATCAGGCACAGGGAACCTGGTAACCATGGTACCCAGGTATGGCGACATGCGAGATCTAAAATGCACTCTTGTTCCTCTCTCTGCCAACATATCCACCTTCTTCTTCCTTTCTTTGTCTCTTTGTGACTTCTTTTCCAACTCTGTAAGCAAAAAAAAAATGCACGACACCTCATGACATTTAGGTCTGTTTTTAAACTTTATCTAAAGAATATTTAACCTTAAACTGCTAAGCAAGATTCTATTGAAGAAAATGTCATCAATTTCACTTGTTACAGCAGAAATATCTTGCATTTCAACATGGTCAGATTATCAAAATGTTTGGATCCTGATGAAACGCTATTACTCAACATTTCATCTGGATAATCACTCATCTGCCCACAAAAGGCTTAAGGTTAATCCTTTCCCCATTCTATGTTTATCAAAAATTTCAATACCTACTGAATATTCATAGACAAAATAGTTACAATGAAATATGGATTGTGGAACATACATTGTAGCTATTTTAGAAAGTACAGAAACAGATCTATCAAATTCCATTAGCAAACAGAGCAGACCCTGATCAGACGGTTCCTATAGGAGCCGTCTGATCTGGGTCTACTCTGTTTGCAGATTCGTGAAACACGTTTATATGAGGGAAAGTGTTAATGCAAAAAATAAGGACATCAATAAAATAGTACAAATTATTTAGATACATTTTCATTATTGCATATGAATACATGTAAAGGATTTTTGTGAATCAGACCCAAACATTTTACTTGATCATTGGCATGTTCGTGATCGACCATCGATTAAAAAATCACGATTAAATTCTAAGTTTAGGTAAAGGTCAAATATGGATTTTAGGTTTGCAACTAATGTATATCCAGACCAGTGTCTTTGTCTAAAACATGACATTTGATAATGATAAACTCTGTTTTGAATCTTAGATTACAAAATGATTCTGCTCAGTTAACCCTTTCCCTCATATAAACATGTTTTCACGCATTTGCAAACAGAGAAGACCCAGATCAGATGGCTCCTAGAGGAGCCGTCTGATCAGGGTCTTCTCTGTTTGCTAATAGAATTTGATAGATCTGTTTCTTTGCTTTCTAAAATGTCTACAATGTTCCACCTTCAATATTTCTTTATGACTATTTGGTTAATGAATATTCAGTAGGTATTGAAATTTGGTCTAAGTATAGAACAGGGAAAGGGTTAATACAATGTGACAAACAATGTGCAAAATCATAATCAGACGTTTGGCCTTGTCTGCTTTTTACTGTTTGCTGAACTGTATGGTCCCCATAAGGTTATGTATAAATTGTCGATGATGACATGTCCTTCGTTGATAATCACATCGGAACCTTCATGACATGATCGCGGAGTACAGCGATTAATCTGCACATAACTATTTTCTATCAACACCAAAAAATCCGGTGTACATGTACATATGCCACTACAATAATTCAGATAATAAATATTCATGATGTCATTATTTCTTACATGAATATTCAAAAGGGAACGAATTAAAGACACCAAAGTATATCCAAGTTGTAGAGAGGATCCACTGTATAACAATTATGAATAAGTCTCATTACCTTTTTGTTTCTCCCCGTCAAGGTCAGGAATTGTTGGTGGGGCAACTGTTCTGGCAAGGTCAGTTTTCTGTAGGGCGCCTATGATCCATTCCAAGGACTTATAGGTTACCTCCATCTGAAAAGGGGAATGGGACTTTAACATACAGACAAACATTTGTTAACAAAGAAGCCACTAAAGTGTCATTGTTGGTCAGTAACCCTTTCAACACAGAATTAACCCATTCCCTCATAGGCTATTTTTAAATCCAACCTCTTTGAATAAATCTATCGAAAAGGAGGATTAACTAGAGAAAAGGATTTTTTTTTAGAATTTTGTAATTTGAAACCATTATGATAAATAGAGCATTTGCTCCTGTAGGAGCAAATGCTCTATTTATCACAATGGTTTTAACAGGTGACTTTTACAGACGCATAGAAATGAATACTCACCTACTGCCTCCCATCAATTGATCATTATTTACCAAGACAAATACTGCAGTCCCAGATCAGACACCACCTTTTCAAGGTGGCGTCTGATCAGGGACTTCACTTTTTGTCTCAAACTTTATTTCTATAATTATCTGTGCTTTATTCCTTTGAAATTTACACCTATTTATCTTATTTCCTTATTTTACCGAATGAAATAACAAAATTAGTTTGCCTACGACAATTGGACATTTGGCGCCGAAAGGGTTAAACCTTCAATCCTGATGATAAATTTTGCTCAAGCTATAATCAGTTCAAGCTTTTGAGAACCATGTCCATAATAAGAATTAACCCTTTCCTCAATGAATATTCATGCAAGAAATAATGATGTCATAAATATTAATTAGATTAATTGTTATAATAGCTCATGGACATGTGAATGTTTGGCCATGGCAGAAACTGTAGAATCATATCTATATTATATCATAAACAAACAGAGAAAAGATCCTGATCAGAAGGCTTCTATAGGAGCCGTCTGATCTGGGTCTACTCTGTTTGCAAAGGCGTAGAAAGGCGTATTTATGGAGGAAAGGGTTAAGTTGTAACAAAAGTCTTATGTCAAACTTTCACTGAACAAGCTCCGGGCTCATAAATATGACTGTATGAACATTAATACGTATAATGGCAAACAAATGAACACAGGCATGTTTGGCCATGGCAGAAATTGTAGAATCTGGGTCCATGCTTATAAAACTTTTTAGTTGAGTCCGAGTTCATTCTCAAGTTTTTGATTGGTCATATTTGAGCCTTTGGCTCAAATCTGACCAATCAAAAGCATGAGAACGAACTCAGCAAACAGAGCAGACCTTGATCAGGAGTTAAGTCTGATCTGGGTCTACTCTGTTTGCAAAGGTGTGAAAAGGAATTCCTCTGATCATGAGGTAAAGAGTAAACTTTTACCTGTTTCTCCAGTGAGGCCAGTCTCATGTCCAGTTGTGGGGGCATCTTCACTACCACATTAGATGGGGACAGAGGGGTTAGGGGCTCAACCATGGTGTGCCGCTGGGTGCTACCCTGACTCTGCCACTGTATCTGATGCTGCTGCTCCTGAATTTCATCTATGCGGTTTATCAATAGCTCCAGTCTGTAATATAACAGCTAAATCATAAGCAGTTGAAATGTTATATCCTAAAACCCCGGTAGACATTCCTATTCTGCTGTGTTTTTCAACCCTTTGACTGTAGGGGTAGGGGTAGGGGTAGGGGTAGGGATAGGGGTAGGGATAGGGATAGGGATAGGGATAGGGATAGGGATAGGGATAGGGATAGGGATAGGGATAGGGATAGGGATAGGGATAGGGATAGGGATAGGGATAGGGATAGGGATAGGGGTAGGGGTAGGGATATGGGTAGGGGTAGGGGTAGGGGTAGGGGTAGGGGTAGGAGTCAGATCAGATGACTTCTTTAGGGTCTGTTCAGTTTGTTTTTCCTAGATCTGATGCTACAGTTTCATGTGTCATTATAACAAGAGCACTGCTAGTGGGTGCCAACACTCGTCTGTCTAATATTTCATGTGTCATTATAACAAGAGCACTGCTAGCAGGTGCCAACACTCGTCTGTACAATATTTCGTGTGTCATTATAACAAGAGCACTGCTAGTGGGTGCCAACACTCGTCTGTACAATATTTCATGTGTCATTATAACAAGAGCACTGCTAGCAGGTGCCAACACTCGTCTGTCCAATATTTCATGTGTCATTATAACAAGAGCACTGCTAGGGGGTGCCAACACTCGTCTGTCCAATATTTCATGTGTCATTATAACAAGAGCACTGCTAGCGGGTGCCAACACTCGTCTGTCCAATATTTCATGTGTCATTATAACAAGAGCACTGCTAGTGGGTGCCAACACTCGTCTGTCATCATTGTCAAGAAATGAAAAATTGGAAGTTTCGGACGACGACAACAGTGACGACAATGATGAAGACAACGATGACAAGGACGCTGGAGTTACGACAATAGCTCTTGATTTCTTCAAAACAGACGAGCTAAACATGTATCCAAACTCATATTCATGATGTCATTATTTCTTACATGAATATTCATGGACTAAAGGTCAACCGATTCCTTCATATTGACACCTCTGTAAAAGTCACTTCTTGAAACCATTGTGATAAATAGAGCATTTGTGCCACACTAGAGCTAATACTCTTTTTATCACAGTGGTTTCAGAACTACATAATTCTAAAACTGTCCTTGTTTCTAGAAAATGCTCCTTTTCAGTAGATTTATTCAAAGAGGCTGGGTCTAAAACTAGCCCATGCAGGAATGAGTTTAACACTGAAGAATCATTCCACTTTGAAAATTCATCTATTCATACTAAGTGGACTCTATATTGTAAAATAACGATGTGCCATTCTACTTTGAAAGTTCAGCATTCAAAGGGTTAGAACACATCAGAATAGCCGAAAACGTCTTTCAGCAATAATTTATCGTCATTATCATCTTATCATTCATTGGTACTGTATGAGGTACCAAGAGCAACAGTGCCTTAGAACTCAACTTATTTATCAACCTTTCTGGCCCTTTCTACAAGGTGACTTTACCCTTTCCCTCATATTGACGACTTTTAACGACTCTGTAAAAGTCACTTTGAAAAACCATTGTGATAAATAGAGCATTTGCTCCTATATCACAATGGTTTCAAACTACAAAATTCTAAAATTTTCCTTTTCTCTAATTATTGCTCCTTTTCGGTAGATTAATTCTAAGAGGTTGTATCTAAAAATAGCCTATGAGGTAATGGGTTAACCCTCTGATCTTGGTCTACTCTGTTTGCAAATGTGTGAAAAGGCGTTTATATAAGGGAAAGAGTTAACTGTTGAGCCCATTCACAATGAAAGGTTTCATTTGCTATATGCTTTCGAATTACAAACAGTGTAGACCCTGATTAGAGGGCTCTGATCTGGGTCTACACTGTTTGCAAATGCCAGTACACTTTGTCGCACATTCAATAGGTAAACAAGCATTGTGTCAAAGTATGTGACTTTAGCACTTTTATAACTCAAATCAACATGACATTGTCTAGACAAAATAGGCTGTGTTCAATGCAGATGTCACTCATCCAAACATTATCTTGCATAAAACAAGAATAGATCATAATCTTCAGTAAAATCAAGGCAGCTAATTAAGTTTGTTTGAATCAAGGTTTTGTGTCGCATGACGTCATTTTAGTCAAGATGTCTTACTTATTACAGATGGTGGAAGAACCCCAGTGGTTGATCTGTGGATTGAACAAATTGCATTGTTTCATGCAAAGAAAAATCCTGGGTAGAAACATTGACATATGGAAAACTAGCTGGAAGGCTTCCTCACATGAAAAATCAACTACATTGTACATGTAATTCCATAAGCAAACAGAGCAGACCATGGTCAGAGTGGTCCTATAGGAACTGCCTGATTAGTGTCTACTCTGTTTGTAAAGGTGTTAAAAGGTGTTTCTAAAAGGGAAAGGATAAATCTATGATATATAGTCTGCATTTACCCTTATCATAAAGAAAACAACTGATCTACTGTAATTTTAACCCTTTCCTCCATAAATACACCTTTCTACGCCTCTGTAAAAGTCTCTTTTTGAAACTATTGTGAATTCTAGAATTTTCCTTCTCTAGTTATTGCTCCTTTTCGGTAGATTTATTCAAAGAGGTTGGGTCTAAAAATAGCCTATAAGGGGATTGGGTTAAATCAATTCTGATTCACTCAAGCTTTTGAGAAAATGTTGTCATAGTGTCAAGCAGCTTGACAATAAGTTACCTTTTATTTCATCTTAACCCTTTCCCACATATTGACGACTTTTGGCGACTCTGTAAAAGTCACTTTGTGAAACCATTGTGATAAATAGAGCATTTGCTACTATAGGAGCAAATGTGATAAATACGGTTTCAAACTACAAAATTCTAAAAGTTTCCTTTTTTCTAGTTAATGCTCCTTTTCGGTAGATTTATTCAAAGAGGTTTATCTAAAAATAGCCTATGAGGTAATGGGCTAAATGCAATGCACCTGTTGAAACCATTGTGATAAATAGAGCATTTGCTCCTCCTATAGGAGCAAATGCTCTATTTATCACAATGGTTTCAAACTACAAAATTCTAAAAGTTTCCTTTTCTCTAGTTAATTCTCCTTTTGGGTAGATTCATTCAAAGAGGTTGGGTCTAAAAATAGCCTATGGAGGAAAGAAACAATGACATTGTGAACAATTATTAGCTGATTTTCTCTCATGGCATAATTATGTACTCAGAATGTTTTGGTATGGTTAGAAACCATACAGTCAGAACTATTAAAACAAGAGGGCCATGATGGCCCTGAAATCGCTCACCAGAGGGAAAGATTTTTAAAGTTTCAACTACATGTATGTTTCTAAACAAAACTGGACACCTGTTTTGTGGGGTGTTATTTGACCCTTTCTCTGTATAATTATAATGGCAAGCTTTCTGGGATGATTTGCTTTATTATAAATATTTTCTAAGTCCAATACCGAACGTTTACCGAACGTTAACTTGGAAAGCATATAACGCACAAAAAATATGTGGAAAAGTTTCATTTTCCATTACATATTACTACGCATAACCTAACAACTCCTTGATATATTGCGTATTTAGAAACGAACGACAACTCTTGTAGAGCACGTTTCGTAACAAAACCAGTTCACACCTGAACGTTTCGAACCCCTTCAGAATTAGAGTACTGATGATTGTTTCAAAGCAGAAATTGTATAAAAATCGCGATTTCAACAATTTATACAAACGGAATTGTTATGGAAATGGAAAATTAAAACTTGTTAACAATAACTGGTGATAATAACCATTGTGATAAATAGAGCATTTGCCTTAGTGATAAATAGAGCATTTGCTCCATAAGAGTAAATGTACTATTTATCACAATGGTTTCAAATCTACACAATTCTGAAATTTTCCTTTTCTCTATTTAACCCTTTTCCTCATATAAACATGTTTTCACGCATTTGCAAACAGAGTAGACCCAGATTTACCTCTTTGAATAAGCAGACAACATTTCTAACATATGACAACCCTATCACAGCTTAGCAGGACTTAACCAAAATTAGCACACAGTTTGAACTCAGATCTGACACATACCGGTATGGAACTTTATATGTGGTTTGTATATGAGTTAATTTACTCCTATGGAGCAAATGCTCTATTTATCACAATGGTTTGAAATCTACACAATTCTGAAATTTTCATCTTCTCTAATTAATGCTCCTTATCAGTAGATTTATTCAAAGAGGTAGGATCTGAAAAAAGCCTTTGTGATAAATAGAGCATTTGCTAACCATTGTGATAAATAGAGCAAAAGCTCCATAGGAGTAAATGTTCTATTTATCACAAAAGTTTCAAATCTACACAATTCTGAAATTTTCCTTTTCTATAATTAATGCTCCTTATCAGTAGATTTATTCAAAGCGGTAGGATCTGAAAAAAGCCTTTGTGATAAATAGAGCATTTGCTCCATAGGAGTTAATGCTCTATTTATCACAATGGTTTCAAATCTACACAATTCTGAAATTTTCCTTTTCTCTAATTAATGCTCCTTATCAGTAGATTTATTCAAAGAGGTATAATAGTCACTTTATGAAACCATTGTGATAAATAGAGCATTTGCCTTTGTGATAAATAGAGCATTTGCTCCAAAGGAGTAAATGCACTATTTATCACAATGGTTTCAAATCTAAACAATTCTGAAATTTTCATTTTCTCTAATTAACCCTTTTCCTCATATAAACATGTTTTCACGCATTTGCAAATAGAGTAGACCCAGATTTACCTCTTTGAATAAGCAGACAACATTTCTAACAGATGACAACCCTATCACTGCTTAGCATGACTTGACCAAAATTAGCACAAAGTTTGGATTCTTATCTGACACAGTCCGGTATTTAACTTTATATGTGGTTTGTATATGAGTTAATTTACTCCTATAGAGCAAATGCTCTATTTATCACATTGGTTTGAAATCTATACAATTCTGAAATTTTCCTTATCAGTAGATTTATTCAAAGAGGTAGGATCTGAAAAAAGCCTTTGTGAGAAATAGAGCATTTGCCAACCATTGTGATAAATAGAGCAAAAGCTCCATAGGAGTAAATTAATGTTCTATTTGTCACAATGGTGTCAAATCTACACAATTCTGAAATTTTCCTTTTCTATAATTAATGCTCCTTATCAGTAGATTTATTCAAAGAGGTAGGATCTGAAAAAAAACCTTTGTGATAAATAGAGCATTTGCTCCATAGGCGTACATGCTCTATTTATCACCATGGTTTCAAATCTACACAATTCTGAAATTTTCCTTTTCTCTAATTAATGCTCCTTATCAGTAGATTTATTCAAAGAGGTAAAATAGTCACTTTATCAAACCATTGTGATAAATAGAGCATTTTCTCCATAGGAGTAAATGCTCTATTTATCACAATGGTTTCAAATCTACACAATTCTGAAATTTTTCAAGAGGCAGATTCTGAAAATATCCTATGAGGGAATGGGTTAAAACAGTGTGAGCAAACAGAGACTAATTCTGAAGCAGAGTTTTGACCAGGAACTTGACCTATTCAGTGATTATGCAACACAGATGGAGTGACCTCAATCCCTCTAGTTCAGAGGAACCTTTATAGTGTAAAATAATATTTTAAAGTATAACCAACAGGGCAGGGCCAATTTTAACCTCAGAACTATGATATTTACCAATGTCAATAAGGAATACTAAGTAAATCTATACACCAAATATCTAAGCTCTGTGACATGTAGTTTTTGACAAAAAGATTTTTGAAGTTTTCCCCATGCCTAACCTAAGTGAGCCCAGCATTCTGCTACTTGTACAGAAAACAACAGTCAGCTAGAAAAAACTGGCCACCCCTGGGACCGTGGCAGAGCCAATTTTGACTCCAGGGACATAATTTATATAACTTTTGTAGAGGACCTATAGGTGATGCTATGTGCCAAAGATGAAAGCTGAGAACCCTGTAGATTCAGAGGAGAAGACTTTTAAAGTTCAAATTGTTGACGACGCACACCACACGACGCACGACGCACGACAAACGCCGACAGACGACGGACATCAGGCGATCACAAAAGCTCACCCTGAGCACTTTGTGCTCTGGTGAGCTAAAAATAATTATAATTTCATAAGCTAACAGAGCAGACCCTGATCAGATGGTTCCTACAACAGTTGTCTAATCTGGGTCTACACTGTTTACAAAGGCATGAAAAAGCATTCATATGAGGGAAGGGGCTAAAAGATAAGCATAGGACAGATGAATCTGTGTTTCATTTACAAGCAGTTTGTATTTAGATAAGGCAAGTAGATTAGTTACTTTTTAAATAGTTTGACCAGGGTCTGTACAATACAAATGACTATCCAACTGTTTTATTAGAAAATATTAAACCTGAAAGAAAATTCCATTATAACAAAAAGTTTTATGTTGTATGAAACATTTAACAGACAGCATAAATTTTGCTGAGAGTGCTCTTTATTAACCCTTTCATCCACAGATACGCCTTTTTAAGCCTCTGTAACATTGCCACTTCTTGAAACCACTATGTTAAATAGAGCATTAAATTTTGCTCTATTTATCACAATGGTTTCAATACTACATAATTCTAACATTTTCGTTTTCTCTAGTAAATGCTCCTTTTGGGTAGATACATTCAAAGAGGTTGGGTACAAAAATAGCCTATGGAGGAAAGTGTTAAGTTGTACATTTTGTAAATGCAGATTTCATGATACAATGTATTCATCGGTGCTGATATTGTATCAAAGACCTGTTCAGTTTCATGTAAGAAATACTGACATATATATTTATCAGCTTAATTCTTATCATTGTATATGAATACAGGATTTTTTTCACATCAGCAAAAACTGCAGATTCAGATCTGTATTATTTCATAAGCAAACAGTGCAGACCCTGATCAGACGGTTCCTAGAGCAGCCTTCTGATCTTGGTCTACTTTGTTTGCAAAGGGGTTCCAAATTAAAATACAATAAAACCCCTCTAATGCAACCACCTAAAAGAGGTATAATTACCATATGCGTGGTAGATGCAGGTGGTAGCTTAATGCAGGATAAAAGTAATGCAGAAAGCTCCTAGAGGAACTTTCTGCATTACTTCAGTCCTGCATTAAGCAACCACCTGCTTATAAAGACACCCATGTTTATTCATTAAGTAGTCCTATTATAGGGGTTCTACTGTATTCAGCTTTACAAACCAATAAAGAGGGGATATGAGTTATCTGGCTAATTAGGGTACCCCTCAAAAGCGTTGTTGTAGGGCATATAATAACTAAGTATTCTCAGTTTAGTGAGTTACCTACCTTGAATGTGTTTTATGGACTTTGTAGTCTGTGCTTTCAAATGCTGTCAGTTTTGTCTTGTGATGGAAGGCATCAGCAATCACATTTTCCCACTGTACCAGTTCACGCTCATTCTTAAACTTGCGACCTGATATATAAGTAAAAGGAAATACATGTAACTTAACCCTTTCTCTGTTCTATGTAGCAAACGGAGCAGACCCTGATGAGATGGCTGATCGTGTTCTACGGTGTTTGCAAATGCATGAAAACACATTTATATGAGGGAAAGGGTAAACCCATAACCTAATGAATATTCATGCAAGAATTTGTCACTTCATGAATATTTGACTGAATTTATTATATAGTGGTACTTAAACAAGGGAACTCTGGCCAATTTGTTTCATTAACCCTTTCCTCCATAAATACGCCTTTCTATGCATCTGTAAAAGTCACTTCATGAAACCATTGTGATAAATAGAGCATTTGCTCCTATAGGAGCAAATGCTCTATTTATCACAATGGTTTAAAATTACAAAATTCTAAACATTTCCTTTTCTCTAGTTAATGCTCCTTTTCAGTAGATTTATTCAAAGTGGTTGGATCTAAAAATAGCCTATGAGGAAAAGGATTAAGTAGGTCTTTGAATTTGAATATCTGATGTGGGTGTCTCCAAAGCAAACCTTGGCCCAGACTTATATTATTCAATAAGCAAATAGAGCAAATATACAGGAGCTATCAGACCTAGGTCTGCTCTGTTTGCAAATGGAATGATAAAGGTATGATTCTATAGTTTCTGCCGTGGCAAAATGCTCCTAGTTCCTATAAAATTTTAGTTGATTACTATTCATAAATTCATTATTTCCTATATGAATATTCCTTAACCCTTTCCCTGTTCTATATTTAGTCCAAATTTCAATACCTACTGAATATTCATGGGCAAAAAAGATCAAATGAAATGTGGAAGGTGGTTCATTATAGCCATTTTAGAAAGTGAAGACGCCGATCTTTCAAATTCTGTTAGCAAACAGAGTAGACCCTGATCAGATGGCTCCTCAAGGAGCCATCTGATCTGGGTCTACTCTGTTTGCAAATGCGTGAAATCACGTTTATATCAGGGAAAGGGTTAAATAAAGGGTTAAAGATTTACTATAAACAATGTAGATTAGTTTCTAGGAAATGCAATGTAGTCCTCAAACACTTATACATGTGTATGTAACTGTTAACCCTTCACTTGCTATTCACGTCAATATACCTACCTGTAAATAGTGAAGACCCAGATGAGACAGCTCCTGCAGGAGCTGTCTCATCAGGGTCTGCACTATTTACAAGTTGATTGTGCAACCAGTGCACTCCACAGCAGTGATTGCACAGCGAAATACTTGTACACAGTGAAGATATATGTAATTATACAACAGGGCATTGGTAAAGAAGGAGAAATGTATTTTAAAATTCAGCAAGAGAAGGGTTAATACTAATTATTTCCTTGTTGAATGTTTATGACAGAAATAACTAGAACTATCACTAAAGGTGATGAATACCCCTGCATGGCAGCTTTGATTTCAAATTTTTTATTTCAAAGTTTTTGAAATCAACTACCCTGGGCCTTGTAACAGGACCAAAACACAAAAATACCTCGGAGATAATTCAGTAATGCTTGCAACATACCGATGAAAATTGTGTCATGCACATCTGCTATTCGTGGTTTTTATATATGGCAAGTATCATTTCAATAACTTTCAAATTGAAGGAGGAGTTTGCGACACCAACTTCCCATATTTCATGCCAAAACGACAAAAAATACTCAAAGTTCAAGGGGAGATAATTCTGCAATGCCCAGGATGAAATTGTGTCTTGCACACCTACCCTTCGTGGTTATTGCGTATACCAAATTCAAATTTAATAACTTTAAAATGAAGGTGGAGTTCGCGACGCTAACTGCCAAAGTTTCATGCCAAAATGACAAGAAGAGATAATTCTGCTGTGCCCTGGGGGTGGGGACCAACAAATTAGGATCTTTGCTCCAGTCCCTAAAACTTTTTGTTACATATGCCTATACAAAAAGTCTATAGTTTTTGAGGAAATGGGGATTATATTGCTTTTCTATGGTTTGGTCCAGCCCTTAGTACCCTCCTGGGGTATGGGGAACCAAAAAAATTCCATGTCCAAAATAATCCCTGGTTCAGTCCCTACAACTTTCAAATGCATATGTTTATACAAACAATTTCAGTGCAATACACAAATAACTAATGTCCTTTTGAGGAAATACACATGTAGGTTCCTATGGTTTTGGCCCCAACCCCATTATAATATAAATGCCCAGGGGTCGCATCAAAATTGACTAAAACAGAATGGTTTTTGCAGAGACACAAGATCATATGTGACATGTGTACAAAATTTCAAAAAAAGTAAAAAATGCGGAAAGCACATTAAAGCCCGATTTTTTTTTTGTGTTGACCTTGACCCGATTTCATGTATCCTTATATCAACCGAAAGACCTTCACCCAAGCTATCCACATACCAAATATAAATTGTCTAGCATATGTAGCTCAGAAGTTATAACAAAATTTTAATGACAGCCAAGTTTTCAAAATAGTGACCTTGGCCTTAACCTGATTTCAGGTACTTGTATCTTTATGTCGTCTGTAAGGTCCTTACCAAAGCAATCTGAAGACCAAAGGTGAATTGCCTATCGTTCATGGATCAGAAGTTATAGCAAAATGTTAAAGTTTGTTAAAAACAGCCAAGTTTTCAAAAAAAAGTGACCTTGACCTTGACTCAATTTCATGTTTCGGACTTTCCTTGTATCAAGTGAAAGGCCTTCACCAAAGTTATCGCCATGCCATATACGAATTGTCTAGCATATGTGGTTTAGAAGTTTTTCAATGATGGCCAACTTGTCAAAAAAGTGACCTTGACCTTGACCTAATTTCAAATATCTATATATCAACTGAAAGGCCTTTACCAAAGCCATCTGTACCAAATATGAATTGCCTAGCATTTGTAGTTCAGAAGTTATAACAATGTTAAAGTTTTTTAAAAACGGCAATGTTTTCGAAATAGTGACCTTGACCTGATTTCATACATCCTTGTATTAATTGAAAGGCCTTCACCCAAGTTATCTGCATACCAAATATGAATTGTCTGGCTTAATAATTCAGAAGTTATAAGCAATGTTAAAGTTTTGTTAATGATAGCACGCTGCCCGCCCACCTGGTTTTCGCCAAACTATAAGCAGAAATTTTTCGTGATACCACTACCCATGTTCAAATGCGGATGGATGGACGGACAGACGGACGGATGGATGGACGAACCCATCGCCAGCCGGACAGGGTGATTCCAGTATACCTCACAAACTTGTAATGTTGGGTAAACTGGAATGTGGGGTATAATGACATCATCAATATTTATTAGCTGAATTCTTATGGTACAGAATTTCCAATGGAATGTTTTGCTTTTGACAAAGGCTGTAGACTGCAATTAATTTTTTTAATGATAGTAATCTTTTGAACTATCAAATATCTGCCCAAATAATTGGCAGTTGCCAATTTTATCTTAAACCATATTTCTCCAGAAAACATGTTTATACAGCAGTCTCAACTCTTTGCAAGCTAAAATTAGTAAAAACCTGTATAACCTTTTACTATGTAGAAATGTTTTAACCCATTCCTCCACAGGCTATTTTTAGACCCAACCTCTTTGAATGAATATGTTCTGCGCATTATTGGAATATGGACAATTCTAGAATTGCCCTGCGCGTTTTAGGACAGTATTGGAATTCCCAAAACGCGCAGGGCGATTCTAGAATGGTCCGTGCGCGTTTTTGGAATAGTGGACAAAGTTGGAATTCTCAATTTATATATCATTTATATATAGATTTTCAATCATAATCTATTTTATTAATCACCTATATTATATTAATTGTACTGTACGGCTCTCAGACAGATTCCAGTAGAATACTGAAATCCTTATGTAAACTCGTCGCACAAAATCCATGAAATTAACAAAACAACGGTTGTTAGTACATGTATATTCTTTAATCTCGTGTTTATTAGAAAACATCGACTTCATTTAAGTCATGCCGATTGATATGTGAAACATTGTTTCACACAAATTACACCGCCTTTAGTAAAATAAAGTGTACCCGCATCCAACTGTTTTTCTCGTCAAACAATAGTAGATTAAAAAACAATAAATACCACAAATATTAAGGTAATAATGACCACAAAACAAACATATTTTAGACAAACAAAGAATTAAGTGTACCCGCATCAAACTCTCTTTTTTCTCACTGAACAACAGTAGATCATAACAACAATGCTAATCATAGAGCCTAATGTAATTTTGCTTTGCGCGATTCTAGAATCGCGCTGGGCAATTCTGGAATGGTCCGCCATTATTGGAATTCCTAAAACGCGCAGGGCAATTCTAGAATTGTCCGTATTCCAATAATGCGCAGAACAAATATACCCAAAAGGAGCATTTACTTGAGAAAAGGATTTTTATTTAGAATTTTGTAGTTTGAAATCATTGTGATAAATAGAGGATTTGCTCCTATAGGAGCAAATGCTCTAATTATCACAATGGTTTCAAGAAGTGGTTATTACACAGATGTAGTAAAGTGGAAAGGATTAAATGCCAGACCCAGATCAAATGACTCCTTTAGGAGCCATCTGATCTGGACCTGCTCTGCTCTGTTTCTTATGAAATAATATAGATCTGGTTCTACAGTTTCAGACATGATAAAAAGTATACCTCATTATTTCTTACATGAATATCCATGAAGGAAAGTATTAAAAAATAATGATGAGAGTATCAAACAGCTTAGATCCTAATACAACATCTAGGGAATTTCACTTTCATTTGGATCTAAACTGTTTGTATAAATTACTGCTAAGCAACCCTTTTTCTGTTCTGTGTTTATTTCAAATTTTGATTCCTACTGAATATTCATAGAAAAAAATAGTTCTGAATATTCATAGAAAAAAATATCTCTAACAAAATATGAATGGTGGAAAATTGTAGCCAATTTAATTTTGAAAGTAAAAGAACACATCTTTCAAATTAAATTAGCAAACTGAGCAGACCCTGATCAGACAGCTCCTATAGGAGCTGTCTGATTTAGATTTACTCTGTTTGCAAATGTGTGAAAACACATATATGAAGGAATGGGTTAACCTTTTCCTCCATAAATACACCTTTATATGCCTTTGTAGAAGTCACTTCTTGAAACTATTGTGATAAAGAGAGCATTTGCTCCAGAGGAGCAAATGCTCTATTTATCACAATTGTTTCAAAACTACAAAATTCTAAACTTTCCTTTTCTCTAGTAAATGCTCCTTTTCGGTAAATTTATTCAAAGAGGTTGGGTCTAAAAATAGCCTATGAGGGAATGGGTTAAACACTAGTTTGCAAAGATTTCCATTGCTATTAATCCTTTACCTGATACACATTTATGTAATAAATAATGACATCATGAATATTAATTAGTAGTTTTTATAATGGCATATGAACAAGGGAAGCTTAGACCATGGCACAAACTGTAGAATTAGATCTATAGTCATAAGTAAAACCAAGAAATAGTCATCTGCTGTTGGTTCACTCAGTGTGCAATGGTAATTAACCTTTTCCTCCATAAGTACGCCTTTCTACGCCTCTGTAATGACCACTTCATGAAACCATTGTGATACAAAATTCTAAAATTTTACTTTTCTCTAGTAAATGCTCCTTTTGGCTAGTTTCGTTCAAAGAGATTGGGTCTAAAAATAACCTATGGAGGAATGGGTTAAAAGGTGTCTCTACCAGGTAAAGGGTTGATACATAACAAATAGGGAGTGGTTGTTTGGGAAAACTACTAATGTAAACTGGAGAGACTTACATAATGCAGAGAGGACAATTAAAGCAACATCACATTGATAAGATGCAAAAATAGAAAAGAAGTCAGGCGGGATATTTGGCGAGGACACACAAAAGTGCACAGCTACATCGGAGAAGCACAACTGAAATGCTCACTCATACACACATGTACTTCCTAGAATAGTTCATTGCTTATTCCACACCAACATCATATTAGCAGAGCCGTAAAAATCAAATCTCAACCAAACTCATCAAAACAACAGACAAGATGTGACGCCACAAAAATAAATAATATTGTCATTAAGAAGCATCATTTTTAACCCTTTACTCCATGAATATTCATGAAAGAAATAATGACATCATGAATATTAATTCAATTAATTATTAAAGTGACATATTAAAACATGATTTTTTTGGCAAAGTACGTAAGAACTATAGACTCAGATCAATATTATTCTAGAAGCAAACAGAGCCGACCCAGATCAGACAGCTCCTATAGGAGCTGTCTGATCTGGGTCTACTCAGTTTGCAAAGGCGTAGAAAGGTATATCTATGGAGTAAATGGTTAAGCACTCTACACGACAACCAATGATTATCTGTGCATAAAGTCTGTATCTAGATGAGATCCCAAGAATGTGAAACATGTCAACCACTCAACTGGTTCACAGTCAATTTCATTATCATCAGGATCCACACTGTCTGGCCATTGTGATCGTAGTTTTCAATAGAACAGTGTAGATGAAAAAAAATCTACTTTTTGGAATTAGACCTTTCCCTCATGTAAATGCATTTTTACGCATATGCAAAAAGAGTAGTCCCAGATCAGATGGCTCCTATAGGAGCCATCTGATCAGGGTCTGCTCTGTTTGCTTATGAAGTTATGATTGATCTGACTCTGTTTTCTACCAGTACCAAGAAATCCTGTATACATAATACAATTGCAAAAAGCTAATAATACATCTGACATCATTATTTTTTACATGAATATTGAACAGGGAAAAGGGTTGAAGCAGACACCAATTTTTGCAGACGACATGTTCGTGGGCGGTAAAGGTTCAAGAGGATGTCCCAGTACTATGATTAGCATGTCACCACTACAGTCCGTCAGTGTACTGAGTGAGACAATACTAACCGCAGACTTTAATGACCATTTCCACTTTATCTGCATCACTATTCTAACCCTTTGACTGTTGAATACTCAAAGTTGAATGGCCCATCGGTATTTAACGATAGGGTCCATTCAAAATGACAGGGTATAATTTGCTACAGAATTCTGAATGACAAGCAGTGCAGACCCTGATCAGAGGGCTCCCTTAGGAGCCCTCTGATCTGGGTCTACACTGTTTGCAAATGTTAGTACACTGATTTCCCTGAGTTTCAAGGACTCAATAGAAAAATATGCAAACATTAGACAAACATTTTAATCATTCCGCCTTTCACCTGTAATTTGCCACTCTTTCAAGAAATAATATTACCTAGCAACCATTTTCAAATATACAGTTCATTCAATGTTTACGTAACTCTCATGTCACTCATTCCAAACCATTATTGATCCTAATCAGAATTAAAAAATCCAATGGCAACAGACTGATGTAGATCTAAACTGCTCCAAAATATCACCAAACAAATAGACAACATGTTCAGCGAAGCCAGCCTCGGTAGACTTTAAATTTAACTGTCTCTCATTACAAATTCAGCCAATTTAATGTTTGGCGATGTCATAAAATGGCAATAACATTAGGCTAAATGGCCAGAACATCATAAACTCCAGCTGTCAACACTGAGTGAATTATTCAGCAAGGCAACATGTTAATCTACTCTTATCTGGAAATGTGCAAATTTGTAATGATAATTGCAAACAGTTTAGATTCAGATGAGATTCCAAGTAACATGGCATCTCATCTGGATCCAATCAGTGTGACAGGCTGATCTCTAGATATGGAAAGAAAAAAAGTAACATTTTACACAGAATATTCAGTAACAGATGACAGTACGATGTACTCAAACAATCTTATACAGTAAAATCTCTCTATAATGGCCACTTAATTACATCAAGTATTTTGTGTTAAAGGCAGGTGGCTGCTTAAATTAAAGCAAGATGAAAGTTAAACAGAACGCTCCTATAGGAGCGTTTTGTTTTACTTTCACCTTGCTTTAAGCAGCCACCTGCCCTAAATACCAACTAATTAACACAATTTAGTGGCCATTACAGAGAGGTTTTACTGTAGCTATAACTGGATCAATCAGATTGGAGAAAGGCTCCTAATGGTTTTGCGTACAGTACTGTGTCGAGTCAGGTACAGTGGCGTTTTATAACTCTTACTTCATGAAAAATTTATCTATGACTAATGACATCATGAATATTAATAAGATGAATTTTTATACTAACATATGAACACTGGAAATAATCTTCGAGACAATTCTAAAGAGTGGTCACAAAATAGGTTTGGTGGAGAAAGGGACAATTTAGGTATTTGAGTACACACTAAGCGGCCATTAAGAGGCCACCTACCAAAAAGGACCTACATTCTTCTTTATCAAAATTCCAGTTTTGAGGGGTATTACTATACATTCTGTCATGGGCTGACCTACACATTATCCAAAATACATGAGACAAGTTCTCTCGATATTTATGCTAACTCTATATCAGCGCCCATAACTCTGCAGTAAATTGGGTTTCACCACAAACAAAACCAAGGCATCCATCATAACATGCTGATAAACGTTCATAACTTTAACCCTCCGTTTTGGCTGTCATTTACAAACAGCTTGGATGCAGATGAGATGCCAAGTAACTCAATCAATTCTATATTATTCAATAAGCAAACAGAGCAGACCCTGATCAGACGACTCCTACAGGAGCCGTCTGATCTTGGTATACTCTGTTTGAAAAGGGATAGAATAGATACATTTATGGAGTAAAGAGTTAGCCCTTAACCTGATAGAGATGCCTTTTGACATCTTTGCAAACAGAGCAATCTAAGATCAGATGGCTCCTCCAGATGCCATTTGATCAGGGTCTGCTGTTTGCTTGTGAAATAATACATAGATCTGATTCTACTGTTTCTGCCATTGTCGAACATTTCTGTGTTCATATGCTATTATAAATAATCATCTAACAAATAGTAATGACGTCATTCAGGGTTTTCATTTTCAGCTGATTGCCGATGGAAACCATCGGCTGAAATGTCAGTTTTGCATCGGTTGTTTTTCTAGAAACCTTGAAAATTCAATCTTAGTGCAATCTGCTATGTCCAGAAAATAATCGGTTGTTATGAATGAAAATGAAAACCCTGTCATTAATTTTGGCATAAATAATTTTGAGATAAATCGCTCAGACAATAATTAAGACAAGAATACATGAATACTCACGGAAGTCATCATCATCTGACTGTTCTGGGATCAGCTTGCCACGAAAGCAGCATTTTTGTAGGATAACTTTAATAAGGAGGTAGATATGTGCAAAAAAGATGAATGGAGGACAGAGGATTGGCCGTGTGTAGTACTCGTATATCAACGAGTAACGCTGGTAGAACCAGTGCTTGTCAGTGTTGTCCTGAACCTTTTGGAACGTGTAACTATGGAAACGAAAAATAAATAACAAAAAATAGAAGCAAGTCATACAAAATAGAACACATGCTGAAATGATAATTACATAGAAGAAAAGCTAAACCTGTCATAATTGTAAGTTTGCTACAAGAAGAATCAGATATCCTACCAAGAAAGCACATATCCATTTACTGCATGAATATTCATATATTATATAATGGCATAGTGAATATTGATTAGATTATTTTTTTTATAATAGCAAACAAGCAAAAGAAATTTTGGACGTGGCAGAACTGTAGAATTGTATCTATATTATTTCATAAGCAACAGAGCAGACCCTATAGGAGCCATCTGATCTGGGTCTACTCTGTTTGCAGAGGCATAGAAAGGTGTATTTCTGGAGTAAAAAGTTAACTTACCATTAAACATTTTCAACAATAGCTCCTTTATTTCTCCATCAAACCCTATACTGTGACCACTCTTTAAAATTGTCTCAAAGAGACAATTCTAAAGAGTGGTCACAGTATAGGATTCGGTGGAGAAATGATGATTTTAATATTTGGGTATTTATCTGTAGTCCTGCTTACTTCTGATTTGTTCAATCATTTGCCAAACTATTGTCTGATTGACAAACAGCATGGATCCTGATGAGACGCAAAGTTACTCGACGTCTCAACCAGATCATAGCTGTTTGCAAATGAGTCAGGTTTCCACTGGCAGAACAAAAGTTAACCCTTTACTCCATAAATACGTCTTTCTACGCCATTGCAAACAGAGTAATCCCAGATCAGATGGCACCTACAGGCTCTGTTTGCTTATGCTATAATACAGATCTAATTCTACAGTTTCAGTATTAACCAAAATGACCTGTGTCACATATGCCATTATAAAACATAATCTAATTAATATTCATGACTTCTAACACAAATATTCATGCAGCTGTAAAGGGTTAAGACAGTTTGAAGCAGACTATAGTAATCTGGATCCAAGCTTGCTGAAACTAAGATTGTAATACAGTAGAAATGGATAACCTAGATTATAGATTGTACTATGGTAGAAATGGTGAGGGAAACGAGTCACCAATATCCTTTGCAAACAGTGTAGACCCAGATGAGAAGGTTCATAGAGGAGCCCTATCATCAGGGTTTGCACTGTTTGTTGTATTAAACATTTCTTTTAAAAAATCCTTGAATATTCACAGTAATCTTGACCTGTTTAAATTTTGGAACAGCCCATTTGAAAAGGCTTATTATACTAAAGGTACCATAGATATGCTATCCTAAAGGTATCTTAATTGTATTAAGTATTCTGATTGATAGTGTACAGTAGAACCTCTCTATAATGCCCACTAAATTGTGTTAATTAGATGGTATTAAGGGCAGGTGGTTGCTTAAAGCAAGGTGAAAGTGAAACACAACACTCTTATAGGAGCATTCTGTTTTACTTTCACCTTGCTTTAAGCAGCCACCTGCCTTTAACACAAAATATTTGATGTAGTTTAGTGGTCTCTATAGAGAGGTTTTACTGTATATCTAGGTCAAATGGCTCCCGACAAAGCTGTTTGTTCATGGTCTACACTATTTTTGTCTATGCCAGTCTAATTTAAAATGATCAAATGAGTGCTAAATTTAACTAGAACTATCACTAAAGGTGATTGAATACCCCTGCTCACCTGCCTTTATTCCAGATCAAACAAGATTTGTGCCAGGTTGTGCCAGGGACTGACCAATATACTGACTCCTATATATAGCCCCTCTCAAACTTCTTTTGCTGGGGTATAATTATTCAGCTTTACAGATCAGTACAGAAGATAGGGTGTCGAATACAAGGAGTAATTAAGGTATATTAATATAAGTAGTTTCACTATTTGCATCAAATTTACAGGTATAAACAATCAAGTAAAAATTGACAATAACTTAACCCTTCTCTTGCTGAATTTTAAAGTACATGTCTCCTTCTTTACCCATGTCCTGTTGTATAATTACATATATCTTCACTGTGTACAAGTATTTCGATGTGCAATCACTGCTGTGGAGTGCACTGGTTGCACAATCAACTTGTAAATAGTGCAGACCCTGATGAGACAGCTCCTGCAGGAGCAGCTTGTAAATAGTGCAGACCCTGATGAGACAGCTCCTGCAGGAGCTGTCTCATCTGGGTCTACACTATTTACAGGTAGGTATATTGACATGAATAGCAAGCGAAGGGTTAATATCTGGTGAATGTATGACTGTGTAAAAATATGTTTTTGTTAAGTTTACCTGAAACTAATGTTTATGTACAAAATCATTCATAATTATGTGTAAAAGAGTATACTACACAACTATAAATTAAAGATAAAACTGCTTATGAAATCATTTAAAAAAATTGTCAGTACTCACTTCTGTTATATCAGGTAAAAGGATGTCAACTATAATTCTTCAAATCTATATCGAGGGCTTGGTGCAAGAACTATTCTAACTCCTTCACTTTGTGAAGGAGTTAGAATAGTTTTGCACCAAGCCCTCGATATACAATAGAACCTGTCTTAAGCAGCCATCAAATAGATGCCTAATTATGGGTCTGACATAAGGCATGTGATAGCTTAATGCAGGTCAAAAGCAATGCTATAGGAGCTTTCTGCATTTCTTTTTCCCTGCATTAAGCAACCACATACTTTTTAAGACTCCTATGTTCAATAAATGGATGGCCGCTTATGACAGTTTCTACTGTAACCTAATTACTTAAAGTATTCTGACACCCAATACCCCTTCTCAATCGGTTTGTAACGCCGAATACATGTGATTCACTTTGGCCCCAGAAAATTTCACAAAGTAGCAAAAGGTGTAGACCCTGATCAAACAGTTCCTTCAGAAGTCATTTGATCTGGATCTGCACTATTTGCCACAGTTTGTCCAAAATTCTAGTACAGCAGAACCCCACTAATGTGACCACTCAGTGAATACACAAGGGTGTCTTATAAGCAAGTGGTTGCTTAATGCAGGACAAAAGTAATGCAGAAAGCTCCTCTAGGAGCTTTCTGCATTACTTTTGTCCTGCATTAAGCTACCACCTGCACCTAGCACCCAGAATTATACCTCTTTTAGGTGGTCGCATTAGTGGGGATATACTGTAATTAGGGTACACTGAAATGTAGTCTTTTGGAACACTCCTGACCCTTTCTTGGACAGAGCCATTTATTGTGACATGACGTATGATTCAGAAGTGTTGTTTACTCAATTTTGTCAATATCTGCCAGGCGATTTAGGTAAAATGGATGGTAAATAAAATTTGGTCAAAATCTATACCTGTGAAAATGGGGAATATTTGTTGTGAAAGTTCATGTAAATATTTTCGGTTTAAGTAATTCTGAAGTCAGAGCATGCCAACTTAAAGACAAATGTAAGGGAAATAATGTTATAAAGTGCCTTAATGCATTAAAACTGGTTATCAAATCTTTTTTTTTTTTTTTTTTATAAATTATGTCATTGAATATAGTGACAAAGTTTTCAATAAGATAAGATTAAAAACACTGTTAATCCATTCCCTCATCGGATATTTTCATCCAGCCTTTTTGAATAAATCTACAGAAAATGAGAATTTACTAGAGAAAAAGGAAACATTTAGAAATGAATGAGTTGTTTTGAAACCATTGTGATAATTAGAGCAAAATTATTTCAAAAACAGATTTTACAGAGGCGTCAGTATGAGGAAATGGTTTAATGAGAATTTGAGACCCATAATAATAGGACTTCAGAGAGACAGAGACAATACAGCTAGTTAATAGATCACATTCAATTATTTATAGATGGCAGAAAAATCAAAATATATAGCAGAACCTCTCTATAGTGACCACTTAATGAATAAACATAGATGTGAATATGTACTAAACTAATTTTCATAATGTAAATTTTAAAAGGGATTTTTTTTTAATTTTCAGAGAAAAATTGTAGGATCAGATCTATATCATTCCATAAGCAAACAGAGCAAACTCTGATCAGACGGCTCCTATGATCTGGGTCGACTCTGTTTGAAAAGGCATGAAAAAGTGTTCAATACATTAGGGAAAGGGTTAATGTGGCACATGAGTAATGTAGAAAGCTTATATGGGAGCTTTGTGCATAACTTTTGTCAAGCATTTACCCTTTAATCCATAAGTACTTCTTTCTACATCTTTGCAAGCAGAGTAGACCCAGATCAGACGGTTCCTATAGGAACCGTCTGATCAGGGTCTGCTCTGTTTGCTTATGGAATAATATGGATCTGATTTTACAGTTTCTGCTTTGGCAAAATTTTCACGTGTTAACATGCCAATTTAAAAAATGATTAATATTCATGATGTCATCATATTCTTCCATGAATATTCATGGAGTGAAGGGTTAAGCTACCATCTGTCTTAAACTTCTGTTAATTAGGCTTCATTAGAATGGTAGATATAGTGAGGTTTTACTGCATTCACTCAGGACAACACTGTCCATAAAAAACATATCGATATGCTAATAAACAACTGAGAATATTTAGGAAGATTCTGCGCTTACAGATACAGTTATAGTAAAATAAAGTTTTCACTACAACACACCTAGAATGTCAAAACAACATTTACAATGCAACAATTCTAAATGAGCCATGCTAGAAGAGAAAAGTTACCTTCATGGGTTTGAAAACAGCACAGACCAAGATTAGCCAGAGCATCAAAGCAACTGCAGCTGATCAAGATCATGATCTATCCATTATTCATATTTATAAACAGAGTATGCTGTCCGAGGCCTGATTACCCTAATTAACATCAGTATTTGGACATGCAGAACTTAGGCAAGTAGTGAAGATCCTGATCAAACTGCTCCTTCAGGAGCAGTTTGATCAGGGTCTACACTACTTGCTACTATGTCATTCTAATTTAAAGTTATCAAATTTGTGCCAAAAAACTTTCAGTGGGGACATCGGGTGTCTGAATACTAAGAGTAAATAGAATACCCTGTTTTGTGATTCATACCAGAAGCTATCTTTTCTCAAGACATGGCTCATAGCTAATATGGTTTAACCCCTTGATTACTAAATTTTCTAAGTAAAACACTCTTTTATTGACAACCATTAGCTATATTCAGTATATAAGGCTTAACCCTTTCCTCCATAGGCTATTTTTAGACCCAACCTCTTTGAATGAATCTACCCAAAAGAAGCATTAACTAGAGGAAAGGAAAATTTTAGAATTTTATAGTTTTGAAACCATTGTGATAAATAGAGCATTTGCTCCTATAGGAGGAGCAAACACTCTATTTATCACAATGGTTTCAAGAAGTGACTATTACAGAGGCGTAGAAAGGTGTATTTATGGAGGAAATGGTTAAACAATGATGGGCTAATTCCACTATGAAAACTTAGTATTGAAAGGGTTAAAGCATGTTTTATTTTTATATGGAATACTATCTATCAAGCATTTACATATCTACCACAGACTTTCAATGTTCACAACAGAATAAAATATGCTAGAAACTGGGAAACAATATTCTGACTATATTGGATTTTACTACAATTCAAACTTACATATTTCATGAAACAAGAATTGGCCCCTTGTCTTATTCTTGTGGAGAATATATTGGACCAAATAAAAAACGTGGGAACAGAAAACGAGAGGGGGAGCTAAAGGTGGACGTTTGCAGTAATTCATGATTAATCGAAAACGCATGAAATGCCAGATTGAGTCCGTTTGCTGCTGGGTCAGTTCGAATGTGTAGCTGAAACGATTGACAGAAAAAGATTTTTTAATAACAGGGTAAAATTGATATTCTAGATCACTGATATTTAAAAAAAAAATGCCAACAAGAAAATATAAAAGTAATTTGAATGTGATAATTTCTTTGAGAAAACACACAAACAAAAGGAAATAGAAAATATTGGGCAAATTAGTTGTATGATTTGCAGTAATTTCTTGTGGATGTAATCACATTTTAATTTCTTCATTTATATATGGAAGCCAATAATAAAGCTAGGCAGTTGAAGAATTTGTAAAAAGTGCATCGTTAAAACAAACATCCTCTTGTAATAGCATGGATGCTTACTAAAGACTGTGCTTATTACAGTTATTATTGTTGAGGTCAGAATGTTCACCATACAAGTACAAGTTTTGATACATCAGTCCAGACCTAACAAATTTTGCTAATTTGCTTACATTCAAGATGTAAATAGACCACTACATTTTCATCAGCATCACTGATCAGGTTTCTTCGGTATTGTGTTTACAAGTTTCTTTCAAGCTCTACCTCTTGTGACCTTGATCTTTGATCGATGATAATGAAAATTCTATAATTCATTAATATGAACAAGCATGCCAACTTTATAATCTCACTCCTGTGACTTTGGCCTTTGACTAATGATTCTGAAAATTAATGGGACTACAATGTCAGCAAAAGGTAACAACAAGGTTAAATTAATTAAGAGTGCCATAATTTGTTCTGCATCATGGTTGCAAGATCTACCTCCTGTAACCTTGACATCTGGCCTATGACCTTGAAAATCAATAGGGTGTAACACAAGATAATGCTGAAAAGTGTACATGGTTAAACTGTTATGTCATGTTTTTTTTTTTAATTTTGTTCATATATTCTCAACATCTTCCCCATGACCTTGACCTATATCCTTGAAAATCAACTGGGCGCATTGTCTCTTCATGTGAAACAAGTATGCAACGTTGGGTGATTCTGTGTGCTACTGTTTTGTTTAGTTTCTTGATCACAGGATATTTTCACAATCTGCATTCTGTGACCTTGATCTTAAAAAACATCTCTTTATGAACAAGCGAGTAAGGTTCTGTGTGCTATGGTTTGTTCAGTACCTTGTTCACAAAATGTCAACCGATGGACACATGGAAGAACAGACAGATACCCGGTAGATGCATGGCAAATTATTGCGAAGAGATAATCAACATTGTTTGAAGTGGATAATAAACTAGTATTACATAGGCTGATAGCATAAATGATAATATTGGTTATTGGTATGAAGTAAAACCCTACAAAAAAGCTATATCATATATATTATAGAGATGTGCCATGAGCAAAGGTGTTCCTTGGGTTTTGCAAACCGTATAGACTCAGAAAAGCCAACATGTCAGGGACCAGAGCTACAAAGGGCAGCATACCCAAATACTAAAATTGTCATTTCTCCCCAAAGCCCTATACTGTGACCACTATTTAGAATTGTCTTTCAGCCAATTCAAAAGAGAGGTCACAGTATAGGGTTTGGTAGAGAAATAAAGAAGCATAATTCCTGAAATGGTTTAAAATTGTGCATCTTATCTCTAGACCTCTGTGGGACATGGTGTCAAGTTAGCCCTTTCAATACTGTAAATTTTGATAAGTATCAATATAGGTCATGCTCAGATTTTAAAAGTGCCAACTGATCTGGATCTACACTCTTTGCAAGTCCAAGAAACACCTTTTCTCTATGAGTGGATTACAAGTTCACTAAAATGTCACAACCTGAATACACGTACCAGTAAAAAGAAAAAAATAATTCTATTACAAAAATAATACAATGTTATGAATAAAATGACCACTATGGTCATGAATAAAACATGAGTAATAATTAACCCTTTCCCTGTTCTATATTTATTCCAAATTTCAATACCTACTGAATATTCATTAACAAAATAGTTATAATGAACTATGGAAGGTGGGACATTGTAGCCATTTTAGAAACTAAAGAAAAAAGATCTATCAAATCCCATTGGCAAACAGAGCCGACCCTGATCAGACAGCTCCTATAGGAGCTGTCTGATCTTGGTCTTCTCTGTTTGCAAATGCATGAAAAAGGAAAGGAAACCTGCTACCTGATGGATGTTCATTATGAAAAAATGAATGCAGGACCAGCTGAATTTTTACAATGGCATCATGAACAAGGGAAGGTTTGGATCTGATTCTACAGTTTCTACTAATACCAAATATTCTTATGTCATTATAAAAATTCAGCTAATAAATATTCATGATGTCATAATTTCTTACATAAATATTCAACAAGAAAAGAGTCAATACAAGACACATCTCATTATAAATATTACTAGATTATTGTACTAAAATATAGAATAAGGACACAAACTGCAATTATGGAAGGATAGAGAATCAGGTCTTTAATGTTTTACCAAAAAGAGAAGACTGACCTGACAGCTCCTGGGGGAGTTGTATGATTTAGGTCTACTCTGTTTGCAAAGGTGTAAAAATGTGGGATTATGGAGTAAAAGGTCAAACATTGTGAATGTCTAATTTATCATGAGAGGACCAGAGCTACAGAGTAATGGTGCATACTCAGATACTAAAATTGTCATTTCTCAACCAAACCCTATGTTGTGACCACTCTTTAGAATTGTCTCGAAGAGACGATTCTAAAGAGTGGTCACAACATAGGGTTTGGTGGAGAAATAAAGAAGTTATACTTGAAAATATTTTAATTTACGCATCTTAACTTGTGCTCTGGAGGACCCTCATAACCCTGAACTGACAAATCTGGTATACATACCTGAACATAGCAATCAGCAGATTAAGAAGCAGAACATTGGCTAGTAACATATAGACGCCCATAAGGATTGGTACAAAATGGCGACCCACGTCGGTCGGGCAGCGAGAGAAGGTGCCATTAATCCACAGGTTCTCGTCAAATGTACATGTTGGCTCTCCTATACAGAAAATTAAATGTAGGAGGAAATGTATTACCTGAGTTATACAGGTACAGAAGACCTGGGCAATTCTAAAGAGTGTCACAACATAGGGTTTGGTGGAGAAATAAATGAACAATACATGTACTTGTGTCGATTTATGCATCTTGTCTGTGCCTCTAGTATATGGGAAGTCTAAATATTAACATTCCTGATTTCTTACCTGAATTATTTATTAGGTATAGGGTTAACCCATTACCTCATAGGCCATTTCTAGACCCAACCGCTTTGAACTGATCTACCAAAATGGAGCATTTACTACACAAAAGGGAAACTTTTAGAAATGTATAGTTTAGAAACCATTGTTATAAACAGAGCATTTGCTCCATAGGAGCAAATGCCCTATTTATCACAATGGTTTCAAAAAGTGATTTTTACAGAGCTGTCAAAAGGCGTCAATATGAGGGAAATAGGTTAAAGGGAAATAACTCAGCAATTTGCGTGGCAGAGTAGCAACTGTGAAGAGGAACAAATATATGAAGTTTGATAGAGATGATTGTTTTGACGTTGAAACTGTGACAAAATGTTAAAGATTTTGCACAATGACAGCGCTGAAAGCGAAGAAGTCCACAAAGGCAATGCCCACAACAATGCCCATGGCACCACTGCGGCTATAATGGCAATACAGTAACACCCCCCTAAACCGGACGTCCAATTCAGTATAAATATTGGTCTTGGAGACAGGTGACAAATTAATGCAGGGTGAAAGTCATGCAGAAAGGTCCTCTAGGAGACTTCTCCATGATTTTCACCCAGCATTAAGTGGCTACCTGCCTAAAAGTATCTTAATTCTACTCTACTAGAATTCCGGTTTAGAGGGGTTTTACTGTATTGATTTCTTTTCTTAACAAAACAGACAACCTAATAGAGACGAGCTTTTAAAACCATTGAATGAAAATTTAAATGATTACTTACCTTCAACTTCATCCAAAAACAGCTCTCCGTAGATGTTCCAGTACGAACGCCTGATGACGGAGTTGGCAGTAGTCCATGACAGTGGAGAGTTGGGAAATAGTATGGAGTGTGACGCAATGGCGTACGATATTACAAACACCATCAATATCACAACAAAGTACATCAGATCCTGGACCTGTCATAATTAAAACAGATAATAAAACTTTAATAAATGTGTATAATCTTGATTCAGCTCCATATCTTCAAACGTTTTGAGAACAAGGGACAAGAAGGCTACAATAGGACCTGTCTACAGGGACCATACAGTAAAACTTCGATTATTCGAACACTAAAATACGTATTATTATCGACCTGTAAGACAGGTGGCAGCTTAATGCATGGTGAACGTCATGCAGAAAGCTCCTCTAGGAGCTTTCTGCATGACATTCACCATGCATTAAGCAGCCACCTGCCTAAAAGGGTCTAAATTCTTCTATACCGAAAATTCGGATAATCGAGGTTTTACTGTATATTGAATAAATATATAAGTCAATAAGAGCAGGAGGGTGCTTAACCGTTACTCCATTCTGCGCCTTTACAAAAAGAGTTGACCTAGATCAGACCGCTCCTGTAGGAGCCATCTGATCAGGGTCTGCTCCGTTTGCTTATAATTTAATACATAGATATGATTCTATAGTTTCTGCCAGGGCAAAACATCACTGTGTCCTGTGTCCATGTGATATTATAGAGAATAGTGGAACATTGTAGCCATTCTAGAAAGTAAAGAAACAAAACTATCAAATTCCATTAGCAAATTCTGTGATCAGATGGAGCCGTCTGATCTGGGTCTACTCTGTTTGCAAATGTGTGAAAAAACATTTATATGAGGGAAAGGGTTAAGGAAATGGTTAACCCTTACAGTGTGGGATACAAGTCACTAACGTCCTTTGCAAACAGTGTAGACCCAGATGAAAGTGCTCCTAGAGGAGCCCTCTTATCAAGGTCTAAACTATTTGTCATGTTACACTTCTTGTTAGAAAAATCCCTAAATATTCACCATAAGCTCGACATGTTTGAATTTTGAAATAGTCCATTTGAAAATTCAGCATTATAAGGGTTAAATCTGCATAATTAACCCTTATCCTGCTGAGCAAACTTTCACTAGCAGAAAATGGTGTTTAACCCTTTCCACCATAAATACGCCTTTCTATGCCTCTGTAATAGTCACTTGAAATCATTATGATATATAGAGCATTTGCTCTAATAGGATCAAATGCTCTATTTATCACAACGGATTCTAAAAAATTTCCTTTTCTCTCGTTAATGCTCCTTTTCGGTAGATTAATTCAAAGAGGTTGGGTCTAAAATAGCCTATGGAGGAAAGGGTTAACTTAGGTTTTGAATTTGATGTGTCTTGCATTTCTGTGACTCAGCATCTCATCTGGATCCAGATTATTTTGCATAAATGGCCTGCAGAATTTTCAAGATGAACCCAGCTGTATATTGAAAGAATCTAAATTACAAGCAAATGAGTATTATTTTATATTGGTTTAACCCATTCTTCCATAGGCTATTTTTAGACCTTACCTCTTTGAATAAATCTACCGAAAAGGAGCATTTACTAGAGAAAAGGAAAAGTTTAGAATTATGTAGTTTTGAAGCCATTGTGATAATTAGAGGGTTTGCTCCCATAGGAGCAAATGCTCTATTTATCACAATGGTTTCATAAAGTGATTTTTACAGTGGCGTAGTTATGGAGGAAAGGGTAAAGCTTCAATTAACCCTTTTCCTCATATAAACGTCTTTTCACACATTTGCAAACAGAATAAACCCAGATCAGACGGCTCCTATATTCCTCATGAATATCTATTGACTGAATTTTACAATACATGTAGCATAATGTACACAGGAGGTTTGGGAATTGGTAGAAACTGTGGAGTCAGTCTCACATCAATTATAATTTCATAATCAAACAGAGCAGACCCTGATCAGTTAGCTCCTTTTGGAGCCAACTGATCTGGGTCTACTCAGCTTGCAAAGGAAGGAAAAGCATTTTTATGATGGAAAGGTTAAAACAATAAAGATCACTCCACTTGGAAATATCTAGCATTCATGGAATTTATGGCTTAAAAACTTACCATTCTGCCGATCATGACTAGCTTTGGCCCAAGTTCTTTGTGCACTGAGAAAATATGCAGTAGACGTAAAAAGAAAGACACAAAATTAAGCGCAAGGAACACCCGCGCAGCCTCAAACGTCGTCTCGTATGGCAGAAATCTCAGCACCATCCCAATGAGGAAGAGAGTGATTGTCACTATGTCCACCATGTTCCATGTGTCAGTGATGTAACTCTGTAACTTTGTTCCTAGTGAACTAGAAGAAGTTGTGGCAATCTGCAAAAATAAAGAAGATATAAATAAATTATCTCAAGATTAAAAATACATTCAAACCCCCTGTAATGCAACAGTCAGAAAGAGGTCTAGTATGGGTGATAGAGGCAGGTGGTAGCTTAATGCAGGATGAAAGTTATGCACTTTCTGCATAACTTTCATCCTGCATTAAGCTGCCACCTGACTGCAAGACCAATATCTATACTAAATTTAACCTGTTTTTAAAAGAGATCCATGTTAATGCATTAAGTGGTCGCTTTAGAGAGTAACCGTAACTCTTATACAGTCAATTCTGGGTATAAAACATGGTCAACATTTATCAAGTAAAATTACTGTAGTCTGAAATCATAATTTTAATTCAGCCCTTTACCTGAAGATTATTTATATAAGAAATAATTATGCCATGAATATTTATTAGCTGAAATTTTATAATGTTCTATGAAAAGGTACACAAAAGTACTCAAAGTTCAAGGGGAGATAATTCTGTAATTCCTGAAACTAAACATATGAAAATTATGCCTTGCACATCTACTATTCATGGATATTATGTATGGCAAATATAAACTGAACAACTTCAAATTGAATGAGGAGTTCACAACACCAATATCTCATGTTTCATGCAAAAACGATAAAAAATACTCAAAGTTCAAGGGGAGATAATTCTGCAACACATGAAAGTTGAGTCTTGCACATCTACCATTCACAGTTATCATGTACACCAAATATAAATTCAATAACTTCAAAACTGTTGGAGGAGTGTGCGACACCCAACTACTTATGTTCAAATGTGGCCAGCCGCCCGGCTGCCTGCCCGCACGACCAGCTGACGGACAAAGTGATTCCAGTACACTCCCCTCAAACAAGTTTGCATGGGTATAATAAATGTTCTTTTCTTTAAAACGTTTTGATTTATGAATCTTATCTGGGCCTCTGTTACATTCCATTTGTTTTTAAGCATTTGAGAAACTCCTGACAAAGTGTCAAACAGCTATGATCCTGATAGAATGCTGAGTTACTTGACATTTCAACTGGATCCAAGGTGCTTGCAACTGTCAATCAGATTTCACTTAGCTGGATACGTGTAAAAATATCACTGACAAATTTACATGCCCTAAATGCCCCATTAACCCTTTCCCTCATATAAACGTGTTTTCACGCATCTGCAAACAGAGATGACCCAGATCAGATGGCTCCTATAGGAGCCGTCTGATCAGAGTCTACTCTGTTTGCTAATGGAATTTGAAAGATAATGTTTCTTTAGTTTCTGAAATGGCTATAAACAATGATCCACCTATCATATTTCATTATATATGTAACTATTTGTTCATGAATATTCAGTAGGTATTGGAATTTGTAATAAACATAGAAGAGGGAAAGGGTTAACTGCCATACTTTTTGCATGCTTGCGGTACAGTCTTGATAACCTATGCAAATGGTTTTTATCCAGATGAGATGCCAACTTATTAGTCAACCCAGTCAGGATCAAAACTCCTGGGTATCGCTATTGCATTTTTGAAGTAGCATGGAAGGAAGATAAACACCAAAAAATTGTAGAAGATGGTAAAGTTTGTGGGCTAATAAGAATGCAGAGAGTTAATGGAAATATTGAAAGAATGGATTGAATGTTTACTCTTTGTATGCTAAGTAATTGTTTTTGTCTGCAACAATTGTCATCGGCTTCAACTCTTAAAATAAAATGTCTTTCATTATTTGGCAAAAATATGGTCAAATAGTTTGGATTCTGACGAGACCCCGCATTAACCCATTACCTCATAGGCTATTTTTAGATCCAAACTCTTTGAATAAATCTACCGAAAAGGAGCATTAACTAGAGAAAATTAAAATATTAGAATTTTGTTGTTTTGAAACAATTGTGATAAATAGAGCATTTGCTCCTATGGAGCAAATGCTCTATTTTTCACTATGGTTTCAAAAAGGTGACTTTTACAGAGGCGTAGACAGGCGTATTTATGGAGGAAAGGGTTAAGCAGCGTCTCATCTTGGTCCAAATTGTTTGCATAAGAAATCATGGTTTTGCCACTAGTGTGCAAAGAGTTACCCCTTTACATGCAGGAAGCCCATGTACAAACAGTGTAGACCAATATCAGACGGTTCTTAGAGGGACCCTCCGATCAGGGTCCGCACTGTATTCCATTCAAAATCCTCTCACAAATTTACCCTTTTATACTGCATTGATTCTATTGTTAAAAGATGACGGACACCATTCCACTTTGAAAATTCAGCATTCAAAAGTTTAAATGATCTATTGCATTATTTCGCTGATGGAAAAGCACTATTTAAATTGAGGGAGGAAATTTTGTCGTAAATTATTGATTAAACTCACTGGTAAATGATAAAAGTCACATATAGTAAGTGTTAAATGCAATTAAGTTGTACTTAAAATCGGAATTTAATATTTACTTATTAAAAGCCATGTCATGGCACTTTGGGACTTATTTTTCACTTGGTTGGAAAATGCATTGTTCCGGACAATTAAACCCTAGGTACATTCACATGCAATTAGTTGGCAATAAAACCCTTTGCAGCACTTAGATAATGATACTGGATTTTCCATATTTAACCATTTTCCTGTTCAATATTCATGTAAGAAATAATGATGTCATGAATACTTATTATCTGACTTTTTTTTATACTGGCATGATGTATACAGGGTTGTTATGGTATTGGTAGAAAATGTAGAGTCAGATCTAATATAATTTCATCAGGAAACAGAGGCTGTCTGGTATGGTTCTGTTATGGAGGTGTCTGATCAGAGTCTACTACGTTTGCAAAGGTATCAAAGGGTATCTACAGTAAAACCTCTCTGTAAGGGCCACTAAATTGTGTTAGTTAGTTGGTATTTAGGGCAGGTGACTGCTTAAAGCAAGGTGAAAGTAAAACAGAATGCTCCTATAAGAGCTTTCTGTTTTACTTTCACCTTGCTTTAAGCAGCCACCTGCCTTTAACACAATATATTTGATGTAATTTAGTGGTCGTTATAGAGAGGTTTTACTGTATACCAAATGATACACTAATATTGCGATAAATCATTGACAAAAATCTGTGACCATAATAATTGTCATAAATTATAGGAAATATAGTGCTGAATGTATGATAACAACAAGATCATTGCAAGCTGCTTATACCATTGCAAGTGATTACTCTTAAAAATTTACAACTGAAATGAAATACCTGAAGGGAAGTTCTGGCAAATTATTTTTATATATAGGAGCTGTATGATCAGGGTCTACTCTGTTTGTGAAGGAATAGAAAGGTGTATTTATGGAGTATATAGGGTTAACCCTTTACTCCATAGGCTATTTTTAGACCCAAGCTCTTTGAATAAATCTACCTAAAAGGAGCATAAACTAGAGAAAAGGATTTTCTTTTAGAATTTTGTAGTTTGAAACCATTGTGATAAATAGAGCATTTGCTCCTATAGGAGCAAATGCTATAATTATGGTTTTATAAAGTGACTTTTACAGAGGCGTAGAAAGGCGTATTTATAGAGGAAAGGGTTAACCTTTTTCCCCGATGTAAATTTTTTTTTTTTCATGCACAAAAAAATGACAAAATTACTATGAACCTTTCCCTGTTCTATGTTTATTCCAAATTTCAATACCAGTACTGAATATTCATGGACAAAAAAGTAATAATGAAATATGGAAGGTGAAACATTGGATCTATCAAATTCCATTAACAAACAGAGCAGAATCTGACCAGACGGCTCCTATAGGAGCCTTCTGATCTGGGTCTACTCTGTTTGCAAGTGCATGAAAACACATTTATATGAAGGAATGGGTTAATTAGATTTTGATAAACGTTCTGTCATGTCATGCAAGCTTAAATTAACACATAAAGCTTGGTTGAGGGACCATTTTCTCATATTGAACTTTTTGAGGCCTCTGTAAAAGTCATCTTTTGAAACCATTGTGATAAATAGAGCATTTGCTCCTATAGGAGCAAACACACTATTTATCATAATGGTTTCAACAACTATACAATTCTATATTTTCTTGGGGAGCATGCCCCCAGACCCCTATAGCCACGTGTACGGTGCACACATTACATTGGGATTCACCTACGCTCCTGTTTTTGAGGAGAAAATTGGGTAGCAAGAGAAATGTTTTACATACGTTGCATGCAGAGTTTGCAATAAGTGTTAAAATTAAATTAATTTGGGTTGAAAGCTGTGCACCAAGATATATCTGTTGTTTTATTGCAGTGTTTCTTCATGTGAACTCTTATCCATCAGTGAAACAAATAAAGTCAAAACTCTTCTTAAATTTGGATCAGGTGCAATTTTGACTTTTTCCAATTCAATCATGCTTTTTAGAAACTACATGTATTGACAAAGTGCCAAACAGCTTGAATCCTAATGAGACAGACACTTACTCAGCATCTCATCTGGATCCAAACTGTTTGTTTAGATTATAAAATCACACATTTGTGGTGTGCATGCAAAGAGTTAAAGAGTTAAAATTGATATTTTCATAAAATGTACATTTCGACAGGCAGTTCTGGTAGTTTAAAGATGTCTGCAACAGGTCATAAAAACGAAACTAAATATATTACACTAATTACCGAAAGTATTCGGAGGATACCGTATCTTATCCCTCGATTAATTTTAAACCCTTTCAACACTGAATTGTCAGAATGGAATAGTCCATTAGTGTTTAACCCTTTCCCTGTTCTATGTTTATTTCAATACCTACTGAATATTCATTAACAAAATAGTTATAAAGAAATATGGAAGGTGCAACATTGTAGACATTTAAGAAGGCAAAGAAACTGATCTGTCAAATTCTATTAGCAAACAGAGCAGACCCTGATCAGTGGAGCCATCTGATCTGGGTCTACTCCGTTTGCAAATGCGTGAAAACACGTTTATATGAGGGAAAGGGTTAACTATAGAGCCCGTTCTGTTTGAAAGGCTTAAACTTGCTAGAGGATTTTGAATGACAAACAGTGCAGACCCTGATCAGAGGGCTCCTCTAGACTCTACACTGTTTGCAAATGACAATGCACTGCATGACCCTGGTTGAAAAGGTTAAAGCTGAATCAATTTGGCACCATTTTGATAACTCTAAATAAGCCTGACCTATTAGCAAACAGTGTAGACCCAGATCAAATGGCGCTTTATTAGCCGTTGGGTCTGCACTGTTTCCCTATGTTTGTCTATCTAAATACTTAGTGTAATTGGGGTATATATACTCAGAAAACAAGCTGTTATGACCATTTAATTGGAACTCAAAGAAAATGTTTTACCTGGTAATAAAATCATTGATCATATTAACAGTCTTACCCATCTGTTCATGATTATAAAGGACATAAATAAAAACTACCATAATTATCACAAGCGTTGAGACAAAATCTCTCCTCTTAACCCTTCGCTTGCTATTCACGTCAATATACCTACCTGTAAATAGTGCAGACCCAGATGAGACAGCTCCTGCAGGAGCTGTCTCATCAGGGTCTGCACTATTTACAAGTTGATTGTGCAACCAGTGTACTCCACAGCAGTGAATACACAGCGAAATACGTGTACACTGTGAAGATATATGTAATTATACAACAGGGCATGGGTAAAGAAGGAGAAATGTATTTTAAAATTTAGCAAGAGAAGGGTTAACCAGAGTCTAAAATTGAATAATTCAATTATATACCCTTTTGATTACTTTAAATTATATTTATATGAGACTGACATAATAGCAAATAGTGGAGACCTTGATTAAACTACTTCATCAGAAGTTTGATCTTGGTCTGCACTGTTTCCCTAATATTGTTTATGAAAATACTTAGGGTAGTTAGGATACTTATTTGTTCTATTATCAATACTACTGCATTAACCCATTACCTTATAGGCTTATAATTTTTTTTATCCAACCTCTTTGAATAAATCCATCGAAAAGGATAAATTACTTGAGAAAAGGAAAAGTTTAGAATTGAGTGTTATTGAAACCATTGTGATAAACAGAGTATTTGCTCCTATGGAGCAAATGCTCTATTTGTCACAATGGTTCCAAGAAGGGACTTTTACAGAGGCGTAGAAAGGCGTATTTATATATGGAGGAAAGGGTTAACATCAAATATTGGGGCACAATTATCTTCCCTCTAAACCAGTTTGTACATCTAAAATCTATTAACTAATGGAGTAGCAAAAAGAGTAGACCCTGATCAATCTGCTCGAGAAGGAGCAGCTTGATCTGGGTCTGCACTATATGCAAAAGCTTGTCTGTCTGAATACTTCAGGTAATAATAAGGGTATGGGTAGCTTAGATCTAGATCTTACAATGTATTACTATCATAATAATTACTGTTACAAATACCTAAGGTAAATTGGGCCCACTACAAAGAAGTAGTAGCTAGGTTAAAACAAAGTCTGTTACAGAAAACAGATTAATAATGTTGTTATAAAAAGTAATCAAGCTGTTACCATCGATAATTGGAACTCAAAAAAGGAAAAGCTTAAGGACTGCAAGATACATTTAACATACAAAATAGTATGGAAACAGGGTATATCCAAATACAGTAAAACCTCTCTATAATGGCCACTGAATTATGTTAATTAGTTGGTATTTAGGGCAGGTGGCTGCTTAAAGCAAGATGAAGGTAAAACAGAACTCTCCTAAAACAGTTCTGTTTTACTTTCACCTTGCTTTAAGCAGTCACCTGCCTTTAACACAAACTACTTCTATGCCTCTGTAATAGTCACTTCTTGAAACCATTGTGATAAATAGAGCATTTGCTCCTATAGGAGCAAATGCTCTATTTATCACAATGGTTTCAAAACTAAAATTTTCCTTTTCTCTAGTTAATGCTCCTTTTGGGTAGATTCATTCAAGAGGATGGGTCTAAAATAGCCTATGGAGGAAATAGTTAACCTTTTAGTGCTTGCTTCATAACTATACCTTTTTATGCTTTTTCAAACAGAGCAGATCCATGTAAAATCAGACAGCTGTCTGGTCACAATCTGCTCTGTTTCCTGATACATGTATGTTAAAATTCTGATTCTCTACCATTTGTCAATTAAGGCAATAACTTTCCTCAATTTATGTTTTAACAAAAAAAATGTTTACAATTCAATTCACATTTATGATGGGCAGAGGAGTCTTACATGACTATTTATCAGTTAAAGGTCTAAACCACATTGTTTACAGCATGCAAAAGATTCAGACATGATTATAAATGTTTGATGTTTATTTTTATTGCAACATATTTGATGCCCGTACATTAAGCAATGGAGTAACGGACATAATGGAAATGACTAAGAATAGATGCCTGACATTAAGCAGTTTGGATATTAAGTGTATTAACTTTATCATACCAATGGAAGGATACTTTTTGTGATAAATTGCATCTGTTACAAAGATAACCGATATCTTCTAACACTTTGAACATAGGGAAATGAGTATACTGGCATTTGCAAACACTGTAGATCCAGATCAGAGGGCTTCTCTAGAAGCCCCTCAGATCAGGGTCTGTACTGTTTGTTTTTCCAAGTCCTCAAGTAGCAACTTCAAGCTTTGTATACTAAATGAACTCTATAATTAAATAATGATAGGCCATTTTACTTTGAATATTCAGCATTGAAAGGGCTAACCATACTGTAACAGAGTGTCTCTATTCTATACCTTACATATTGAGGGGTTACCAGAAAACAAAATTAATGTAACAATGTCATTAACCCATTACCTCATAGGCTATTTTCAGATCCAACCTTTTTGAATAAATCTACCGAAAAGGGACATTTACTAGAGAAAAGAAAAAGTTTAGAATTGCGTAGTTTTGAAACCATTGTGATAAATAGAGCATTAATTATCCGTAGGAGCAAATGCTCTATTTATCACAATGGTTTCAGAAAGCGAATTTTACAGAGGCATCAAAAGGCGTCAATATTAGGGAATGGGTTAACCCTCTACTCCATAGAGATGCCCTTGCAAGCAGAGTAGACCTAGATCAGATGGCTCCTATAGGAGCCGTCTGATCAAGGTCTGCTTGGTTTGCTTATGGAATTATATAGAATGTAGAACTGAAACTCCTCCATTAATATTGTCTATAGCAGCTAACACTTGCTAATAGCAGCTAAATATTAAAACTTCTCTTGCCTCCCCTAATTGTCCTTAGTATTCGGTTCTATACTTAGGCAAATAGTGCAGATTCAGATCACACAGCTCCTGTACAAACAGCTAGGACACACTACAGTAAAACCTCTCTATAACGACCACTAAATTACATCAAGTATTTTGTGTTAAAGGCAGGTGGTTGCTTAAAGCAAGGTGAAAGTAAAACAGAACGCTCCTATAGGAGCGTTCTGTTTTTCTTTCACCTTGCTTTAACCCTTACAGTGCGGGACACGAGTCACTTATGTCCTTTGCAAACAGTGTAGACCCAGATGAGAGGGCTCCTAAAGGAGCCCTCTCACCAGGGTCTGCACTGTTTGTCATATTACACTTTTCGGTAGAAAAATCCCTAACTATTCACCATAAACTTGACCTGTATGAATTTTGGAATAGTCCATTTGAAATTTCAGCGTTGTAGGGGTTAAGCAACCACCTACCCAAAATACCAACTAATTAACACAATTTAGTGGTCGTTACAGAGAGGTTTTCCTGTATATGCTACTATGTCAGTCTAACTTACAGTTAAATTCAATATTATTCAGCTATACAAACCATTGGAGAGGGGGAGAATTTAGTTATTGGAATAATTTGCAGGGAACATGATCTGGACATAAGTTGTATCTATTCAAAATGTGTGTATAGCTCAAACCATATGACCTGGACCCTCACCTTTATGCAGAATACATAATGAGAGAGATGACGCTGTATAAATAAAACTCCACCGGTAAATCGTGAAGTCTATTCTCTCTGAAATTAACCTGTGCATAATGATGTAAACCATACAATCACGAGAATGTCTATGCATAGTTGCTTACCGGACACGTGCCGAGGATAAACCCGTGCAATGTTACGAATGTTTATTTAAGCAAATTAAGTAGGTCAGGGTCCAGGTCAAATTGTTCGAGCTATATAATGATCTAACAGCAGCTGAAAGAATAATGAATAAATTGTATATATGCTTTATGGGTGATTAATAATTGTACCAAATCACATCAACATGTGACAAAAAACACACATAAATTGATGGGGATATTTCAACCCTTAATGTGCAGGAATCAAGTACAGTAAACCTCTCTATAACGACCACTGAATTGTGTTAATTAGTTGGTATTTAGGGCAGGTGGCTGCTTAAAGCAAGGTGAAAGTAAAACAGAATGCTCCTATATAGGAGCATTCTGTTTTACTTCCACCTCGTTTTAACCCTTTCCTCCATAAATAGGCCTTTCTATGAATCTGTAAAATTCACTTTATGAAACCATTGTGATAAATAGAGCATTTGCTCCTATAGGAGCAAATGCTCTATTTATCACAATGGTTTCAAACTACAAAATTCTAAACATTTCCTTTTCTCTAGTTAATGCTCCTTTTGGGTAGATTCATTCAAAGAGGTTGGGTCTAAAAATAGCCTATGGAGGAAAGGGTTAAGCAACCACCTGCCTTTTAACACTAAATACTTTATGTAATTTAGTGGCCATTATAGAGAGGTTTTACTGTATATATAAGACCTTTGCAAACAAAGCAGACTGAAATCAAATGGTTCCTGAGGGAGCCCTTTGATCAGGGTCTGTGCAATTTGTCATACAAATAATTTTCTTCAGTGATACTTTTTGCTTAGTTAACCCTTTTTCTGTTCTATATTTATTCCAAATTTCACTACCTACTGAACATTCATCGACAAAATAGTTATAATGAAATATGGAATGTGTAACATTGTAGTCATTTTAGAAATTAAAGAAACAGATCAGTCAAATTCCATCTGCAAACACCACAGACCCTGATCAGATGGCTCTGATCTGGGTCTTCTCTGTTTGCAGATGCGTGAAAAGGCGTTTATATGAGGGAAAGGGTTAATTATATAATTCAGAAAAGGAGGAACCAGTTTTAATTATTCGGCACACTAAGGGTTATTACTGATTACAATATATAGCAATGGTAGGTTGTATTTTGGGAGAATTTGTGTTAATCTCTGCAAACAGAATGGGTCCAGACGAGACACTGATTATATTAACCCTTTCCTCCATAAATACGCCTTTCTACGCCTCTGTAAAAGTCACCTATTGAAACCATTGTGATAAATAGAGCATTTGCTCCTATAGGAGCAAATGCTCTATTTATCACAATGGTTTCAAACTACAAAATTCTAAACATTTCCTTTTCTCTAGTTAATGCTCCTTTTTTTGGTAGATTAAAGTTATTCAAAGAGGTAGGATCTAAAAATAGCCTAAGTGGGAATAGGTTAATATAGTTACATGGCCATAACTTCAAAATTTTGAATCAAGAGTTATGGTCCTTATGTAGGGGCCTTCCCCTTTATGAGATCTACTAACCTATGAAGCTTCATGTTGATACCTGCTATACTTTTTGAGTAATGAGCTACATTAAAGTTTTTGCACAACAACGACGACAACGACGCCTACGACCCAGTGATCACAATAGCTCGACTTTTCTTCGAAACAGATGAGCTAAAATGATGCAAAACTAAATTATTAAGCTTTACAAACCCTAATTAGAGTATCGCAATTTCACCTTTTGAATACTGAAGGCTAAAATGAAGGAATGTTAATATTCCTTAAGATCAGTAGGCACTGACTTATGGTAGTTTCAAAGCTGAATGTTGTAGATGAGAAAAGAACACAAAAGACATAGCACAAGATCATAACATTATACTGTCACAGTTAACTAAGTTATACAGAATAAAGGAGGGTGTATAAAAAAGCAACAGGTGCTTAGCCCATTCCCTCATATTGACGACTTTTGACGACTCTGTAAAAGTCACTTTGTGAAACTATTGTGATAAATAGAGCATTTGTTCCTATAGGAGCAAATGCTCTATTTATCACAATGGTTTCAAACTACAAAAACCTAAAATTTTCCTTTTCCCTAGGTAATGCTCCTTTTCGATAGATTTATTCAAAGAGGTTGGTACTAAAGATAACCTATGAGGTAATGACTTAATGCTTAATTTGATGAATGTTCAATTATTGTACGAAATAATGACATGATGAGTACGTAGAGACTGTACAATCATATATATAATTTCATAAGCAAACAGAGCAGACCCTGATCAGATGGCTCCTACAGGAGCTCATTGGTTTGGGTCTACACTGTTTGAAAAGACGTAAAAAGGTGTATATATAGGGTAATGGTTAAAGCAAGATAAAAAAACCCAGAAAGGTCCAGAAAGAGCTTCTGCATTACTTTAATTTTGAGTAAAGCTATCACCTGCCGTAACCAATTCCCTCATATTGACGACTTTTGACACCTTTGTAAAACCATTAAGATAAATATGTGTTCATTGTAGGGACTAAAGATAAATATTTATCACAGTGGTTTCAAATCTAAAAAATTCTAAATTTTCCCTAGTTAATGCTCCTTTTCAGTAGATATATTCAAACAGGTTAGATCTAAAAATAGGCTATGAGGTAATGGGTTAATGATTGACAATTAGATTCCTTTCAAATGATCGATTTTTCATCATTTCAAGTGTGTCAACTTAATTCTTTTCTAAAGAGGTGTCCAATAAATGTGACCTTGACCTTTCAGTCACCAGACCAAGTGCTATGTACTGTACTTTCTTTTCCTTTAATTTAAAAGTTTTCAGCCAGTTCACCAAATTTGGGAGAAAATTAAATACATATGAAGCAGAACCCTAACTAAAGGGACTACCAAATGAAGGAACATGGGTAGCTTTAAAAGCAGGTGACTGCTTAACCCTCATATAAACAATTTTATGTCTTTGTTCAAACTGGGTAGACCCAGATCAGACAGATCCTTTGGGGTCCATCTGATCTGGGTCTTCTCTGTTTGCTTATGGAATTATTTATATAGTTCTAATTCTACAGATACTATCTCGAGGGCTTGGTGCAAATCTATTCTAACTCCTTCACTTTGTAGAACAGTTTTGCACCAAGCCCTTGATCTGTATTTTTGTATATTTTGTATGTCTTTTTGATGGTAACATTAGAAGGGTTTTACAACACAAGACATAGAGACATGATCTAAACAATTAAACAGATTAATGAAAATAATGAATGGTCAATGAAATGTTTCTATACTTTTTGAGGGGAAAAGACTGCTACAATACTACAGAATAGGCAAAGAATACACACACACAGTGGATTGAAAAATTAGGGCACAATATTGTTTATGCAATGTGAGCCGACAAAAATGTTTTAGATTTTAATGCATGTGTGTAATACCTCACTACTTTGTGGCTTCGCAACCTCTCTCAACACCTGTATAACAAGAATGAGTAAAGAAACAATCGCTTTGCATGCTAATGAATTATCCTCTGAAAAAGTGGCTGTCTTCTAAAAGTTTGAACACTTAGTTTTTCTCCATTTCTATTCAAATATACAGCATGGTTACTCAGCATCTAATCTTGATCTGAACTATTTGCATAAGTAATCGGCATCCAAAGAGTTAAAACTTGTTCTCAACTTCTTGAAATAAAACCAGTCTGAAGTCACCACCATAATTACTGTAAGTATTAAGAAATCTGATCTCCCCTCTCCATCGGTTTGTTAAACTGAATAAGTAAATTTGGCATCATGTTGATAACTCTAAATTAAACTGACAAAGTAGCAAAAAGTGTAGGTCCTGATCAAACTGCTCCCTTAGGAGCAGTTTGATCTTGGTCTGCACTATTTGCCTAAGTATGTCTGTCCACTCCTTCTGGCAATTGGGAGTTACCTGTATAAGTCATGATCCCTTCATGGAGAACAGATGCATTATTGTATTCAAATTTTATATATTCTATTTCTCAGCCAAATCCTATCTTGCTGGTACTCATCAACTTGTCATGGACAGATAAAACAAAGTAGGCTTTGGCTGAGATTTTGTAAAGAAAACAATTATATTTTAAGATTTTCTAACTCTTTATCTGATGAATATTTATGTAAGAGAAAAGGAAAAGTTAAGAATTTTGTAGTTTGAAACCATTGTGATAAATAGAGCATTTGCTCCTATAGGAGCAAATGCTCTATTTATAGGAGAAAATGCTCTATTTATCACAATGGTTTCACAAAGTGACTTTTACAGTGTCGTCAAAAGCCATCAATATGAGGGAATGGGTTAATACTAATTTGACCACCAAGTGCTCTGATAGCAGTATTGCACTTAGAGCTGTATGCATGACAAACATATACTATGCTAAAGAAACATATAATAAAGAATGCACATTAACCTTTTAACTGATAGAGACACCTTTTCATGCCTTTGTAATCAGAGTAACCAAGATCAATGGCTTCTTTAGGAGCCACATGATCAGGGTCTGCTCCGTTTCCTTATGCCGTAATATGCAGGAAACTAATGTCCATGTACTTCAATTGCTTACAGTGTAGACCCATATCAGAGGGATCTAGTAGGACCCCTCTGATTAGAGTCTGCACTGTTTGTCATGCAGAATTCACTTACACATTTAAGACTTACATACTGAATGGACTCTATCGTTAAACAGTGACTGGCTATTCCATTCTGATAATTCAGCATTGATAGACTTAGGCATAATGAATTGTTCTGTGAACAATGGTGACCTGCCAACACTAAAATTCAAAGAGTACCACCTTTCCCCAAAACACCAAAAATATACAACATGAAAACCAAGCACATGTACATATATACAGGAAATAATTAATCTCAAGATTATTGAACTTTCCCTTGCCTGCATAAAGTCCAGATAACTTACCATTTAACCCTTTCTTTCATATAAATGCCTTTTCACACATCTACAAACAGAGTAGACCCAGATCAGACAGCTCCTATAGGAACCATTTGATCAGAGTCTGCTCTGTTTGCTAATAGAATTTGGTAGATCGGTTTCTTTAATTTCTAAAATGGCTACAATGTTCCACCTTCCATATTTCATTATAACTATTTTGTCCATGAATATTCAGTAAGTATTGAAATTTGGAATAAACAAAGACTAGGAAAGGGTTAAGTGTAACTTTTCAAATGATAAGCATTTCAAATCCTGACCATATTAGCTTCCTTACTAAACCATCTGGATATGGTTTGCACTATCTGCTAAATGTGTACTAGCTATGAACCCATGTCCTCATATTAACGCCTTTTGATGCCTCTTCAAAGTCACTGGTTGAAACAATTGTGATAAACAGAGCATTTACTCCAATAGGTGCAAATGCTCTATTTATCACAATTGTTTCAAACTACAAAATTCTAAAAAAAATCCTTTTCTCTAATTAGTGCTCCTTTTCGGTAGATTTAGTCAGAGTTTGGATCTAAAAAAAGCCTATGAGGGAACGGGTTAACCCTTTACTCCATAGACACACAAATTAATACCTTTGCAAATAGAGTAGACCAAGATCAGATGGCTCCTGTAGGAACTACCCAATCAGGGTTTGCTCTGTTTGCATGTGAAATAATCCCGATCTGATTCTACAGTTTCAGCTAATTGCAAAATTGGTCAAAAACTTTCTTTCTACCCTATAAGAAACATTAATTTTATATTCATGATGTAATTATTTCTTATTTGAATGTTCATGGAGATGCATTTTGATACCTTTGCAGAGTAGACCCAGATCAGACAGTTCCTGTAGGAACCGTCTGATCAGGGGCTGCTCTATTTGCTTATAGAATATCTTAGATCTTATTCTATACTGGCAAAGTTACATATTCTCTTGTTTTATCTAACAGTATGAAATAATGTTCAAAATGGGATAGAGTCTGTCATGAATGTTTATGGAGTAAAGAGGTAATTGATTTCATCAATGTCAAACTCACGAGCATTTCTAGACATAAGTCAGGCCATGATATGTAGTATCCGATAAGAGACCCAGCAGACCTCTAAATAGCAGCCACGTGCATAACATTCTGCATTATTCAATCACCTGCCTTAACCCTTTACTCCATGAATATTTATGTAAGAAATGACATCATGAATCTTAATTAGATAAATTGTCATAACGACAAAATTGTGACCATGTCAGAAAGTGTAAAATCATATCTATATTATATCATAAGCAAACAGAGCAGACCCTGATCAGATGGCTCCTACAGGAGCCGTGTGATCTAGGTCTACTCTGTTTGCAAAGGCCTAGAAAAGCATATTTATGGTGTAAAGTGTTAAAGATCCATATTAACCCATTCCCTCATATTGACAACTTTTGACGACTCTATAAAAGTCACTTTGTGAAACCATTGTGATAAATAGAGCATTTTGCTCCATATCACAATGGTTTCAAATCTATACAATTCTGAAATTTTCATTTTCTCTTATTAATGCTCGTTTTCGGTAGATTTACTCAAAGAGGTAGGATCTAAAAATAGCCTATGAGGGAATAGGTTATACAACTATTGTCTGCAAAAATGATGTCTGCTACAATTCTGTAAGTTAACATTCAGAGTGTCGAACATTTGAATTCTGATGAGACGCTGTGGCTGGTGTGGGTATATGCTGTTTGTAGAACGGAAATCTCTCATGGCGTAACTCATATTCTAACTGTTATATAGTTTAACAATTTACCTGAAAGAAGACGCTTTTTTGACACCAAATAAAGCAAACCAAGATCAGATGGCTCCTGTAGGAGCTGCCTGATCAGGGTCAGCTCTGTTTTCTTATTAAATTTTGACATCGTCAACAATTCCCTTGTTCATATAAAATTATAAAAAGTCAGCTACCGGTATTTGATATTCATGATATCATGCTTGCTTACATGAATATTCATCAGGTAAAGAGTTAAAAGTTTTTACTGTAAAAGAATTTACAGATAGCCACACTACTAAGAATAAATGAGTTATCAAAGCTTGAAAAACTTGCGCAGAATGTTCATAAACTTACAAGTATATGCCGGATCATCTGTGATGAAATTACAAATCTACATGTATCTATAAACAGTTTCAACCTACATGTGGTATTGAATATAAACAACATAAAAATATTTACACTTTGGTAACGATAACACTTTGGTAATGATCACACATCGGTAATACCATTTTGTGCTGAATAACCATGCAATGTTTTTGGTATTAACCATTTACTCCATGAATACTTATGATAGAAATAATGATATCATTAATATTTTAACCCTGTCCCTGTTCTGTATTTAGGTCAAATTTCAATACCTACTGAATCTTCATTTACAAAATAGTTATAGAGAAATATGCAAGGTGGAACATTGTAGGCATTTTAGAAAGTAAAGAAACAAATCTATCAAATTTTATTAGCAAACAGAGCAGACCCTGATCAAATGGCTCCTCTAGGAGCCGTCTGATCTGGGTCTACTCTGTTTGCAAATGCATGTAAACATGTTTATATGAGGGAAAGGGTTAATTATATACTTTTTTACAATAGCATGTGAACACATGAATGTTTGGTCATTGCAGAAACTGTAGAATCAAATCTATATTGCTTCATAAGCAAACAGAGCAGACCCTGATCAGATGACTCCAACAGGAGCTGTTTGATCGGGTTCTACTCTGTTTGCAAAGGCGTTAAAAGGCATATGTATGGAGTAAAGGATTAATTAAGGTCTACATCTGGCAAAAAGGCAACTTGGAAATAAAAACAAATATTCTAATGCAATCAACTGAACTGAAATGCTACACAAAAAAAATACAATAAAAGCAACAGTAATTGCAGTGTAAAATGTGTACCATATCTAATAACAGAAACGAGTATTACTTATATATAATAATAAATATATCAACAATACCTTCTAATATTTTTACTTATAATTATTCATGTCTATAGTCCATTTATTTATTACCCTAACTACCCATAGAATTCCACCGCCCAATCTCCCCACATTCCATTGATATGTAAAACTGAATGCAGTAAAACTTAGCTAATGCGACCACCTTAAAGAGGTATAATTCTGGGTGCTAGATGCAGGCGGTAGCTTAATGCAGAAAGCTCCCCCTAGGAGCTTTCTGCATTACTTTTGTCCTGCATTAAGCAACCACCTGCTTATAAAGACACCCATGTTTATTCATTAAGTGGTCGCATTAGAGGGGTTTTACTGTAATTCATTTTGGCACAATTTTGATATTTAAACTTTAAAATGGACTAATATAGTAGCAATTAGTGTAGGCTCTTATGAAACAGCTTCTGAAGGAGTCATTTGATCTGGGTCTGCACTATTTGCCTATGCTTTTCTGTATGAATACTTAGGGTAATTAGACTAACCTATTCTCATATGTCTCTTGTCTAAGGGAGGTCATCAAAAAAGAAACAAAAATAAAAATTGTTAAAATTACCTCCCTTAGTAAATGTAATAAATAAGTTAATATTTGTACTTTCACAAATAACTGGCATCTAAACAACATAAATAATTTAAGATCCTTAGTTTTGAAATTTCATTAAATGACCAAGCACAGTAAAACACCTCTAAGCCTGAATTTACTGTTAGTACAGACACATTTAGATACTTTGTAAGGCAGGTGGTTGCTTAATGCAAGGTGAAAGTCATGCAGAAAGATCCTATGGAAGCTTTCCGCATAATTTTCACCCTGCATTAACCATTTACTCCATGAATCTTCATGTAAGAAATAATTACATCATGAATATGAAATAGATCATTTTTATAATGCACATGAAAACAGAAAGTTTTGGCAATGGCATAAGCTGTAGTATCATATCTACATGTATACTATTTCCTAAGTAAAAAGAGTAGACTCTACAGGAGCTGTCTGATCTGGGTATATATACAGCTCTTTACTCTGTTTGCAAAGGCATAGAAAAGCATTTATATGGAGAAAAGGGTTAACACTTTCCTCCATAAATATGCCTTTCTATGTCTCTGTAAAAGTCACTTTATAAAATCATTGTGATAAATAGAGCATTTGCTCCCATAGGAGCAAATGCTCTATTTATCACAATGGTTTCAAGCTACAAAATTCTAAAAAAATTCCTTTTCTCTAGTTAATGCTCCTTTTCGGTAGATTTATTCAAAGTGGATGGGACTAAAAATAGCCTATGGAGGAAAGGGTTAAGCTACCACCTTTCTTAAAGACTGACACTAATACTTATTTGAACTTCTGGTTTAGAGAGGTTTTACTGTATGGGGTCGACAACAGACTTGCTTACATACCTGACGTATTTCCTCTGTAAATATAGTGAACACCCAGATCATGAGTACAATTTCAGCTGAAGACACTGAAGGGTTGAAGTTGAAAATCAAAATGTATGTGAACAGTCCTAGGAAAACAATGTAGGATACCTGAAAAGAAAAAATCAAATTCATTAACCCCTAACACAGCTGTGACAAAATAACATCTGTCCAAATTTGAATCTATTCAATTTTTGACATCCTATTCTATTAATCTCTTTATTATTTATTTCCCTCATATAAACATGTTTTTACGCATTTGCAAACAGAGTAGACCCAGATCAGACAGCTCCTATAGGAGCCGTCTGATCTGGGTCTACTCTGTTTGCTAATGGAATATGATTGAAAGATATGTTTCTTTACTTTCTAAAATGGCTACGATGTTCCCCTTTTAATATATTCATTATAACTATTTTGTCCATGAATATTCAGTAGGCATTGAAATTTGAAATAAATATAGAACAGGGAAAGGGTTAAGCTTTTAAGAAATTATTGGCCCAGTGTGAAACAGTCTAGATATGGATTCTTGGTATCTTATATGGACCAAAACTGTTTGCAATTGTAAGTCAGGTTGCAGATAGCACGATAACGGTTAACTACAGTAAAACCTCTCTATAGCGGCCACTAAATTGTGTTAATTAGTTGGTATTTAGGGCAGGTGGCTGCTTAAAGCAAGGTGAAAGTATAGGAGCGCTCTGTTTTACTTTCATCTTGCTTTAAGCAGCCGCCTGTCTTTAACCCAACATACTTTATGTAATTTAGTGGCCGTTATAGAGAGGGTTTACTCTATTACCTTTATTATCCTAAATATCAGGTCAAACCAGTTAACCTTTCTCTGCTGAATATTCAAGAAAGAAATAATGACATAATGAATGTTAATTAGATTTATTTTTTATAATGGTATATGAACACAGAACATTTTGCCTAAAGCTGACACTGTAAAACCAGACCTATATTACACCAAAAGCAAGCAAAGCAGGCTCAGATATTAACCCTGTCCCTGTTCTGTATTTAGGCCAAAATTTAATACCTACTGAATATTCATAAACAAAATAGTTATAAAGAAATATGGAAGGTGGAACATTGCAGACATTTTAGAAATAAAAAAAACAGATCTATCAATTCTATTAGCAAACAGAGCAGACCCTTTTCAGACGGCTCCTCTAGGAGCCGTCTGATCTGGGTCTACTCTGTTTGCAAATGCTTGAAAACACATTTATATGAGGGAAAGGGTTAATTGTAAATCACCCTAAAACATATCTTTCTTTCATTAGAAACCATATCTTTTCATTAAAAAAATAATCTTTCATTATCCAAATACATGTATAAACAAAAACAGAGGAGACCCTGGTAAGATGTCTCCTACATCAGCCATCTGATCTGTCTTCTCTGATTGTAAAGGCATCAAAAAGTGTCTCTATCAGGGAAAAGGTTAACCTATTCCCTCATATTGACGACTTTTGACGACTCTGTAAAAGTCACTTTCTGAAACCATTGTGATAAATAGAGCATTTGCTCCTATAGGAGCAAATGCTCTATTTATCACAATGGTTTCAAACTACAAAATTCTAAAATTTTCCTTTTCACTAGTTAATGTTCCTTTTTGATAGAATAAAGAGGTTGTATCTAAGAATAGCCTATGAGATAATGGGTTAAAGGCATGCCATAGTTTTATTATTTAGAAAAGGATTTAGTCTATTGACAATTTTAACCCTTTCCCTGCTGAACATTCATGTCAAAACTGAGGTCCAGATAAGATGCGATCATTTAAATATTTTCAATAATAGTTTTTTATTTCTACACCAAACCCTATACTGTGACCACTCTTTAGAATTGTCTCTTCTAGTTTGGTGGAGAAATGAAGATTTTAGTAGTTGGAGTACGCACGTTTATCTGTGGCTCTGTCAAAAGTGCTGACATCATGAACATTTATAGAAACTGTAGTCAGATCTATTATAATTTCATAAACATACAGAAGCAGACCCTGATCAGATGGCTCCTGCAGGAGCCATCTGATCTGGGTCTACTCTGTTTGCAATGGCTTGTAAAAACATTCATACGAAGGAAGGGGTTAATATCTACAACCACATCTTTCTTCAGTACTTACCACATTGTACATAAATATTATCACAGGTGCATTCATGAAGTGGTAGAATTTGTCGGTGGCTGAATATATATGTTGTATCACAACAGGGTTGAACATCTCATCTTTTGTTTCTTCAGTACGTCTGAAATATTAATTTTTACAGTAATGAAATGCATTCTTTTCAGAATTAGTTGCTCATAATCTTACACTAAATCTAAATCTCACCATGGGAGCAAATGCTCTATGTATCACAATGGTTTCAAACTACAAAAAAAGCAGGGCCACATTTTCTTGCTTATATGCTGTTATAATTACATATATTATTTTTTACATTGATAATTATGAAGTTAATGGTTAAAGTAAATATATTTCCTATGCATAGATGTTTCTACTTACAGTGACTGCCTACTTCCTCTGGTATTAACAGACATAGCTGTGTTGTCCCTATGGAAAGTGGCTTGTCTTTGCAGCACACCTGGCCTGTTATCCTCCTAAAGAGAGATAGATATATACACATTTATACTGAAATCTTACAAAACCAACACAAAATATTTACCATTTATACATTTTGTAACATACAGTATAACGGCGTTATTTCGACTCGTTTTTCCGAGATACCCTCTTATTCCGAGGGAATGTTGAGGTCCCGGCTGAAATTCTATCAAATCTAATTGATAATACCTGCATTAATCCGAATAGCGATAATCCGAAAATTCGAGCATGTGTGCTGGTCCCAAGGATCATTCTGGTTCCTTTTATTGATTGTTTAATTCGAGCACGGTGTTTTCCCACCTCCGAGGTAATTATTCACACCTTCTCGATACGTTGTCGTGACCTTTTAAAAGATCCGTCTATGGGACATTAGATCTTCCAAATGTGTGAATAACACATTCATTGAATGCAGACTTTACTTTGGTATAAATAATGATAAGAATTTAGTAGACTGAAGTCTTAATAAACAAAGAGTCACAATCATAATATGCATACGTTCGCAAACGTGTTGTGATTTTTCGGTACCGCTGAAAGGGTGCCATATAACGTCTTTCTGCTTTAAATTTAGAATTAGTGCAGTGCTTTTCGTGTAGTGCTTTGAAATTCGCAATATTTTTGTTAATTTTAGACAGTCTCGTTCATGCAGACTCTTGCTACGAGAGATGAACGAGAATAACTATGTCAGTCGAAAAAAGCCGAGTGTTCCGATTATTAATTAATTTGGTCACTCGCCCTGGTTTTCCTTACTACGAAACAGCACGGGAACGAAACAAAAATGTTTGTTTGTGCACCAACTCAGCACCAACAACTAAATTAATGTCGAAAAATGGAAAATATGCAAAATAAACGACATAACGCTATATGCCACGACTGTTCAAGGGATATGTCTAAATGGTTTGAAACAAGTTTTGAGTTTAATTTGAAGGGTCCGTTCAACGGACCCATACAAATTATACTGTTCAAACATTCGGTCGCCGATGTAAATGGTGTTTTCTATTATCACTTATATAAGGAAAGAATCGATGAATTATATTCGCATTGAAGTTTATGATAATGTTGAAAAGTTTACTGTGAAGAAATATGTTGTCGTCAAACAATGCTCTTGAAAATGACATAAAATGCTAGAGATCGGTTATTTCGAGCATTGCGATAATCCGAGGTTTTTGCTGATTCCCGACGGTGCTCGAAATATCGCCAATATACTGTAGATATTACAAAGAAAAGTCAAACATTTTTCTATTTGTACACTTATCTATCTGGAACCTAAGGTCCATATAAGATCGGTAATTAAAACATTTATTTCACCACCATACCATATGTTATGACGACTCTCGAGCCGATTCTGAAGAGTGGTCACAAGTTCACAACATAGGTTTTGGTGGAGAAAAGATGATTTTAATTCTTAATATTTGAGTGTGAACCTCTATCAGTTGTTCTTAAACAAAAGCACTGTTAGGGGATTGCAAACATTCTACTGTAAGTACTAATGTACTGTTAGTATTTTAACCCCTTCTTTAAACAAATATCTCATAGGCTATTTTTACACTCAAACTCTTTGAATAAATTTACTGACTTGATGTTGTAAGAACTTGCCTTAGTAATTTAATAAGCCATTCTCTGATAGATAATTTTTGATGCATTTGCAAACAGAGTAAAACCAAATCATATGGCTCCTTTAGAAGTCATCTGATCATTGTTCTTTTACCTATGGAGTCATATAGTTCTTATTTAACAGAGTCTGTCATTGCTAAAAACACATGCGTTCATATACGATTACGAAAATTAAGCTGAACGGACCTAGTTGATGTCAGTATTTATAACATAAATAAACAGTTTAATTTGACCAAAATAAGTTAAGCTAATGTTAAAAAATACTGCAAGATGACGGTTTTACAATATCAAGTCGGTTATGTACTGTAGCCATGCTTTTTGTTTGCTTTTTTGTTGTTGTTGTTCTTTTTTTAAAATGAAGGCTAAAAATTTCCCAAATGCAAATCAGAGAGAGGAGAGTTCACCTGCTTGCTCAATTCTATCTCCTGGGTTTGACTGTGGTTAGTGTCTCTATCCAGTAGGTTGAAGTTCACCAGCCATAAGGCCAGAGGAGGGAGGAAGATACATAACAGCAGCTGCAAATACAAAGACAAATGTGATAGCAAATGTTACAGAAATCCAATACAGTAAATCCCCTCTAGACCAGAATTCTCGTAGAGAAGAATTAAGATACATTGTACTGTTTAGCAGTTGGCTTCTTAATGTATGGTGAAAGTCATGCAGAAACCCAATATTCTGCATCTACAATTGAAATATTTTCATATTTAATATTATCATTATCACCATTTGTAATTATCATGTCCTAACTGTTCTAAGCATTCAGACCCACATCAAACTACTCCTGAGAAAGCCGTTTGATAAGGGTCTACAGTGTCTATCTGTTTCTATGTCTGTCTTATCTAAAATTATCAAAATAGTGCCATATTGACTTTCTCAGCTTAAGAAACCTGTGGACAAGGGAGATTGAGTATCCAAACATTTAGTGTAATTAGGCATTCACATATTATCCATTATAACATGTTAACCCTTTCCCTAATATAAATGTGTTTTCATTCATTTGCAAACAGAGTAGACCCAGATCGAGACGGCTCCTATAAGAGCCGTCTGATCAGGGTCTGCTCTGTTTGCTATTAAAATGGCATTTGAAAGATCTGTTTCTTTAACTTCTAAAATGGCTACACTATTCAATCTTCCATATTTCTTTATAACTATTTTGTCCATGAGTATTCAGTAGGTATCGACAATTGTAACAAACATAGAACAAGGAAAGGGTTAAGCAGATAGTGAGGCAATTAACCCTTTACTTTATGAATATTTACACAATGAATGATGACATCATCAATATTTATTAGATTAAAAGTTATAATAGAATATGGACATGGGAATGTTTGGCTATGGCAGAAACTGTAGAATCATATCCATATCATAAGCAATCAGAGCAGACCCTGATCAGACGACTCCTATAGGTGAATATATCGAGTATCGGCGTTAATATGGGCTGACTGAGATACTAGGTCCTAAACTAAAATTGTTTGCAAGAATGTTAGTTCTCATGAATCTGATTGGTCACTTTTTGAGTTCAGCTCAAAATCTGACTAATCAGATACTTGAGAATGAACTCAAACTCAAACTCAGAAGTTTTATAACCTCAGAGCTGGGTTACTTGGCATTGCATCTTTTTGTCATTATCATCACCTCCAATGCTCACCTTGAGTGTATGGTTTTCCTGTGTCATTTTGCCCATCCAGATTCGGTTGAGGAGGGCCTGGCAGGCTGTCTGTGAGATAAAGTCCTTGTTATCAGCCTTCACCGCTATCAGCATGCAGGTCGTGTTGCCCCAATAAGTTAGCTCTCGTACTAGCAAGTCCTGGGCTTTGTGTTCGTCAGTAGAGTGACACTCGCTTAAAACCCCAATGGCAAGGTTCGACCACTCACTGAAAGGTGATCATATGGATAATATTACACACAATAATTTCCATTAAAAATTGTATTTCACATTTTATTTGACTGCAGTTATATACATGTATTTACTACTCACTCCATTTGACTAGTTTTATATTTACTACTCACTCAATTTGACTAGTTATATGTTTACTACATCCCTCCATTTGACTACAGTTATATATATTTACTACTCACTCCACAAGACTACAGTTTTATATTTACTACTCACTCAATTTGACTACAGTTACATATTTACTACTCACTCCATTTGACTACAGTTATATATTTACTACTCACTCCATTTGACTACAGTTATATATATATATTTTTACTACTCACTCCATTTGACTACAGTTATATATATTTACTACTCACTCCATTTGACTACAGTTATATATATTTACTACTCACTCCATTTGACTACAGTTATATATATTTACTACTCACTCAATTTGACTACAGTTACATATTTACTACTCACTCCACAAGACTACAGTTATATATATTTACTACTCACTCAATTTGACTACAGTTATATATATTTACTGCTCACTCAATTTGAGTACAGTTATATATATTTACTACTCACTCCATTTGACTACAGTTATATATATTTACTACTCACTCCATTTGACTACAGTTATATGTATTTACTACTCACTCAATTTGACTACAGTTACATATTTACTACTCACTCCATTTGACTACAGTTATATATTTACTACTCACTCCATTTGACTACAGTTATATATATTTACTACTCACTCAATTTGACTACAGTTACATATTTACTACTCACTCCATTTGACTACAGTTATATATATTTACTACTCACTCCATTTGACTACAGTTATATATATTTACTACTCACTCAATTTGACTACAGTTACATATTTACTACTCACTCCACAAGACTACAGTTTTATATTTACTACATCACTTCATTTGACTACAGTTATATATTTACTACTCACTCCATTAGACTACAGTTTTGTATATACTACTCACTCCACATGTTGTTGTATTTCTATGGCAAGTTCTGTGTCATCTGTCTTCTTCTTAATGGCTCGTAGTAAACTGTTGGCCACCAGTGCTGCTGCAATTGCATCCTGAAAACATAAAATTGAGGGAAATATAAATTGGATTCTACAGTATCTGCCAAGGCAAAAAAATTCTCTTGTTCATAATGCTATAATTATCCCTTTCCCTGTTCTATGTTTATTCCAAATTTCATTACCTACTAAATATTCATGGACAGAATAGTTAAAATGAAATATGGCATGTGGAACATTGTAGCTATTTTAGAAAGTAAAGAAATAGAGCTATCACATTTCATTAGCAAACAGAGCAGATCCTGATTAAATGGCTCCTATAGGGACCATCTGATCTGGGTCTATGCTGTTTGCAGATGTGTGAAAAGGTATTTATATGAAGGAAAGGGTTTAATAATTCAACCGATTAAATCATATAAATTCATCATCTAATTAATATATGTATTTATATTGACCTTGTTTTTAATACGAATATTCATCCGGTAAAGGGTTAACCATTTACTCCATGAATATTCATGTAAGAAAAATAGACATCATGAATATTAATTAGACTAATTTTTTATAATGGCACATGGGCACAGGATTGTTTATCTTATCATAATGAAACAGAGCAGACCCTCATCAGACGGGTCCTACAGGATCTGTCTGATCTGGGTCTACTGTTTGCAAAGGCATAGAAAGGCGTATTTATGGATTAAAGGGGGTTAATGTGTGTGCAATTTCTTTCTACCTTTCCTTCTGCCCAGAACAGTTTGGCCAAGTCTTGTCTTATCATCAGTACGGACCACAGAAAGAGTTCCTGATTCGGGTTTTCAAAATCATACATCTGCCGTGGGGTTTTGCTTTTAGAAGTATCTGCAAACAAAAACAATATAGACAAATCTATCAAAAGGAGTTCAAGTAGTGGAACATGTATAGCATGTAACTTTTTCCGTCATGTGAGAAATCATGAAAAATTATCAGCTGATATCTTTAAGTGTATATGAATATGTAAGAGCTGTACATACAGATGCTGTCTGATCTGGATCTATTCTGTTTGCAAAAGCAAGAAAAGGCATCTCTATTCTTACATGAATATTCAGGGAGTAAAGGGTTGAAAAGGTTACCACCAGTTTTCTATTAGAATGCTGAAGTTTATGTGCAGAATGATTTCATAAGTATAAACATGACTGTGTGTAAGAAGCTTCACTGCGATGTGATTCATTCTCTCAACTGAATTAACCATTTAACCCATTCCCTCATACTGACAACTTTTGACGACTCAGTAAAAGTCACTTTGTGAAACCATTGTGATAAATAGAGCATTTGCTCCTATAGGAGCAAATGCTCTATTTATCAAAATGGTTTCAACAGGTGACTTTAACAGAGGCATAGAAAGGCGTATTTATGGAGGAAAGGGTTAATAATCAAATAGAGCAGATACTGATCACTTCTCACCTACAGGAGCCATCTGATTCCGGTCTACTCCGTTTGCAAATGCATTAAAAGGTGTCTCTATGGAGAAAAGGGCTAACCTTTTCCCTGTTCTATATTTCTTCCAAATTTCAATACCTACTGAATATCCATGGACAAAATAGTTGTGATGAAATATGGAAAGTGGAAAATTGTAGCCATTTTATTAACTAAAGAATCAGACCATCAACAGACCATCAAATTCCATTAGCAAACAGATGTTTGAAAAGGCATTTATATGGGTTAATATCATCTCATCTCAAGGCCTACCTTATCTTTTATATGACCAGTACAAACCCAATATCTTACCAAAGCTTTTAGCTATGTCTATCACAGTTGGGCTGCCAGATCTTTTTAATGCTTCTAAAAGAGGCTTCTTCTTCAGTCTGGGTGGTAAGTCATCTAGCAGATGGTCAACATCTATTTCAGCATACTCGGGGTTGGTTGTGTAGCTGGCCTGGTAGTAGTCACCTATTAACTCCTGTATCAGGACCCCAATGTCATTCAGGGAAAAATTCCTACGATGCTGAAAATGTCAACAAATACTATGCTATGACATGTCTCAAAGAAATTATCATAAAGAGACCCTGGTCTGTGAGGTGTTCAAAACGTTCTGAGTTTGAGTTCAACTGTAGAATCATATCTATATTATATCATAAGCAAACAGAGCAGACCCTGATCAGATGGCTCCTTTAGGAGACGTCTGATCTTGGTCTTCCCTGTTTGTAAAGGCATATTTATGGAGTAAAGGGTTAACATGCTTTCTTCTAGGAAATGATTGGCTAATAAACATGGCATTAACTCCTGTATCTGCAGCCTACTAAAGTGACTTTGGTCCATAACTAGCCCCTGGTGTGACTCCGGTGAGCAATTGCTTCCGGAAGTCATAGTACAGTAAGAAGAAGAAAGTTCTTTAGAAATGCAGTGCTTTAAATATGACCTTATAAGTCTCTTAAGAACCTGACAGGCTGAATAGTTGCATATTTTCAAGTTATTGCTCACACCCTCCGGGTAGGATAACAAGCCTTAGTGACGACAAGGTCTAAACAAGAGAAAATCAGAAACGGGAGATAATTCAAATGCAAGTAGTGCAAGAGGTACATTTTTTGCACTCAACATCCTATCCTGTCAATATAAAGATGTGTGAATATTTAATTGCATTCCATTCATGCACAATAACCTTATATTATGACCTGAATGAATTTGGAAAGAGATACATGCATTGATGGGTGAACAAGATACTTTGGCATGCAAATATGTGTGACAAGTCACTGTAGTAACTATGTTGAGTTGACCCCAAGTGAGCTCAGCAAACATTGTCATTTTCAGCATGCAGTAACTATAGTTCTTTCTTTTTTCTGTTAAAACAGTATGGGTCCCGTTAGCAAATAGAGCAGACCCTGATCAAATGGCTCCTCTAGGAGCTGTCTGATCTGGGCCTAATCAGTTTGCAAATGCATGAAAACGCATTTATATGATGGAAAGGGTTAAAACAGTATGGGACCCATTGACATATTAATTAACTCAGCATCTTATCTGGATTCAAACTGTTTCCAGCAATTCATAAATTCATTACATTATAAAGTGTTAAACCTATATATATTTCAGAAGCCTTTGTTGTATATACACACACATGCATGCAAGCACACATGCATTCACACATGAATGCATGCATACACAAAAGTGCAAACTGGTCAACTAATCTCATAGAAGCATGCTTACATGATCTTCTCTGTATTTGATTCTGTTTAGCTGTGTCCGCAATAAACTGTTTGGAGGAATCTGAAGGTAAAAAGAGTAAAGGAATTATTAAGTAACAGAGCAACAGATAAAAATGCGTGCTCAGATACTAAAATTTTCATTTTTACTACCAAACCGCATGTTGTGACCACTGTTTAGAATCGTCTCTTCGAGACGATTCTAAAAAGTGATCACTATATGGGGTTTGGTGCAGAAATAAAGAAGTTATACTTGAAAATGTTTTGATTTACGCATCTTAGCTAGAGCTCTGAGTAAGAAAACGAATTATACTATAGCATAAGAGATGTAAATGATAAAGTAACAATACAATAGCAAAGGTCAAAATATTGTATCAGACCCAAAATTGTTTCAATTCTTAATATTCCAGCAGTGAATTCTTGATGAAAAATACCTGATTAATTCTAACCTGCAAAACTGATTGGTAGAAGATTTACACAAGTTTTCAAAATAGTATCTTAATCTACACTATACATTTTACTAACTGTATATAGATGGGGCTAGACGCATTCATAGGCTCCTTGAAATATCTGAAAATAATTGTTGTGTCTGGTCTTGTCGTGAGACCAGTGGCTGAGGTTCTGTAGGAGCCACCTGATCGGGATCTGCCCTGTTTGCTTAATATAGTATAATGTAGATCTTATTCTACAGTTTCTACCTGCACCAAATGTTCAGCAAATTAATATTCATGATTTCATTATACCTTACATGAATACTGAACAGGGAAAGGGTCAATAACATCTGGAAGTGTTTTAGGGACCTACCTTGTTATAGAGTAATATCAGTCTACGCTTCGTGATGAACTCTCTCAGGCTGACACCGTGATCTAGGAACAGTTCAATGAAGTCTACACGGTTCAACAACATAGCGGAAAACATGACATCATCTAAACTCCCAGTCTGAAATGAGACAAATCCAACATGTTTGTTCAATAACACAAAGCTTAACTGGTTGTTTACTTTCAAACCATGAAAAACCATGATGAATGCTTAACGTTTTGTTTATAAATATTCATTCAAGATTTCATCAATTATGAATATAAAGTAATTAAATTATTGTATTAACAATAACATTAAATTCTTGTATTAACGATATCAAACAAAAGTGCCACATTGACACAAAATATACCCTTTCTAGGCACAGCTCCACTGTAAGAATTTCTGCAAATAAGGGGTTATAACTCCAAAGTAACTGATTCGATATAACTGCTCATCAAATGACTGAGATCATGACCAATAGACATTAGACAGTACTTCCAAGTTTGTTGAAGTTGGACAAGGGCTTCTCAAATACAAGTGTTACAGCAAATATATGAATATATAAATTCAACAATTCTTATATGAATATATTCATGAAGTATATATTCATGAAGTATATAAAAGGATAGAAATAAAACTTAACATTGCTTTTTATGTAATGCAGCTAACACTCTGATTTCTTTATCAACAAACATTAATTATCTGAAAAAAAAAACCAACCAACAAAACAAGACAACATACGGATGCCAAACCTCATCTGTTTTCATAAAAAATGATGTTTAAGAGCCATAACCTTTTAACCCATTCTCTCATACACTATTTTTAGATTCTACCTCTTTGAATAAATCTACTGAAAAGGAGCATTTACTAGAGAAAAGGAACATTTTAGACTTGTGAAGTTTTGAAAGGATTGTGATAAATAGGGCATTTGCTCCTATGGAGCAAATGCTCTATTTATCACAATCCTTTCAGAAAGTGACTTTTTACAGAGGCGTCAAAAGATGTCAATATTTGGGAATGGGTTAAATAAACATGATAGATTTTAGGTCTGTTCTCAGCTTGTAGCCATTTAGATGATTAATAACTGTATATAGTTTGATACAGACTATGACAAAATGTCAAAGTTTTTTACAATACAACAACGAAGCCAAGGCTATGGCAATATCTCAACTACTTTTCTTGAGAAACAGACGAGCCAAACTCATATGAACTATAGAATTCTTAATACAAAAAACAAACAAAAAACATGAAAATAATAATGGAAGACTGTAACTGTGACATACCGGCCATCTTTTCTCATCAGTGAAGATATCACTTTTAGCGACATCAATTCTGTTCCAAGCAAGTGCAAGCCTCAGCTGATCCATGACCTGGTCCTTGTTGGCTAGAAAAGAAAACGGTACACAAAAGTGAAAGGCGACCCTTTGAGTGAAGAGTTCAAGTTTACCTTTTGAATGTGAGAAATGGGTGTACACACTTTTTTTAAACAGTGTACACCCAGCTGCCAAGGTAAAAAAAGTCCTGTGTTCTAGTAGCATTATTAGATATCAGCTAATGAATATTCATGATGTCATACTTTCTGTCTGTTTACAAAGGTATGAGAAGGCATCTCTATCAGGTAAAGGGTTAAAGACCCACAAATCTATAAATAAGGTAAAATAGAGTAAAGAAATCTAGGCGTCTCTGTCAGATAAAGAGTTAACCCATTACCTCATAGGCTATTTTTAGATCAAACCACTTTGAATAAATCTACCAAAAAGAAGCATTAACTAGAGAAAAGGACAATTTGAGAATTTTGTAGTTTGAAACAGTTTGAAACCATTGTGATAAATAGAGCATTTGCTCCCATAGGGGCAAATGCTCTATTTATCACAATGGTTTAAACAGGTGACTTTTGCAGTGGCGTCAATATGAGGGAATGGGTTAGAGGCCCATAAATCTATAAATTAACACAAAATAGAGTAAAGAAGTCTAGGTCTACCCTGTTTGAAAAAGTATATACAGGTGTCCCTTTCAGGTGAAGGGTTAAACCTTTAGGTGAGTTTAATAATTCAAGTTACCTTTCAATAGTGCCTGTAACATGGCAACATCTATTTCTGAAGATGTCGCTTTGTTGTCAAGCTCAAACACGGACATGAGATCACATTTGTCAATGCAGTCTTTGATACGACCCATGTGTATATGAGTCTCCTTGCTACCAAACTCCTTCTCCACCATTTCTAGGACCTCTGCTGCTATGTTGTCCTCCATGTAACGTCTCAATCTATAAAGTAGGAAAATTAACCATTTATTCCATGAATATTAACTAAATGCTTTTTATAACGGTATTATGAACAAAGGAGTATTTGAACATTCCAGGAACTATAGAATATTGTATATTATTTCATTAGCAAACAGAGCAGACTAATCTGGGTCTACTCTGTTTGCAAAGGCATAGAAAAGCATATTATGGAGTAAAAGGTTAACCTATTACCTGGTGAATATTCATGCAACACTCTGCCTATTATGAATGTTAATTAATTTAACTTCTCCATTAAAAATATAAAATAAGGAGATTTATTGCCATGGCGAACTGCAGACAATCCTACAGGAGCTGTATGATTTGGGTCTACTCTGTTCGAAAAGGCTAAATTTTAAGGCATACGCTTTCTGCTAATATAAAGGTGTAAATATAAGGGTGTAACATAAATTTGGTAATGTGAAAAAAGAACATGAGAAATTCACTCTCATCTGAGGTAAAACTCAATGAACCTAAAGGCTTTTCTTGATAACTGTTTTTTCTAGATTCATGCGATACAACTTTATCTCAAATGACAGCTTTTATCAATTCCTATATATCTTAAATTCAATCATAAAATAAAACCTGATCTGGATGTAAACTATATACCGGTTTCTAATGATACTGATCAGTCTATCTCTCATACTCACTTTTTCTGTTTCTTTCCTTCATGATCCTGAGCATCAATCTCTTCTTCTTTGGCATTCTGATAGGCATAGGCCAATATATCTGCTGCCCTTCCGGATCCCTTCACCACCACTGCTGGTGTGTTGTTCTGAATGGCCTGATGAACAGTTTCCAGGGTACCAGGACCTCCCTCCAGCACTAGCAGTACGATGGGTACCGACACAGCATCTGAAATGTATAATGTTCACTGTATATATACTCTGTATATACTTTTGATTTTGGTAACCTTTGCATAGAGCTGAGAATACAAAGAGGTGCTGGGTAAAAATATAATCAGGCAGGGCTCAAGCTGGAGCTCTCCACCAGGGAGAAGATAAGTGGTATTGAGGGAGAAGTTTTGGTCATGATTTTGAATCTCCCTATATGGTCTATTGAAACTTCTCTCTCAGTTCAAAACAGGAAGAAATCAGCAGGGTTAGGGAGACTTTTATCACAAATTACCCTCTTGCTTGAGCCCTGTCAGGATGTAAACAGGTTTGATCCAAACTCATGAACATTTTGACCAGGGTTTACACTATTTGCTACAATGGCAGTCTAAGTTAAAGCTATCAGGATGTTGCCATATTCATTTGGTCAGCTTTACAAACCTATGGAGAGGAAACATTTGGTGTCTGAATACTTATGGTAAATATGGTCAACGATTTAACTCTTTACCTCATGAATATTCATTTAAGAAATAATAACTATATGAATATTAATAGGCTTATCTGTACAAAAAAGCAAAGTATTTTTTGGTCACGGCAGAAACAGCAGAATCTGATCTATATAGTAACATAGGCAAACAGAGCAGACTTTGATCAGATGATTCCTACAAAAGTCATCTGATCTAGTTCTACTCTTTTTGCAAAGGCATGCATAAAAAGGAATTTCAGGGTATAAAATATTAATCCTTTAGTCCATATCTACATATTTGCAAACAGAGTAGACCCAGATCAGATGGCTCTTATAGGAGCTATCTTATAAGGGTCTACTCTTTTTGCTCTTAACCCTTCGCTTGCTGAATTTTAAAATACATTTCTCCTTCTTTACCCATGCCCTGTTGTATAATTACATATATATTCACTGTGTACACGTATTTCGCTGTGCAATCCCTGCTGTGGAGTGCACTGGTTGCACAATCAACTTGTAAATAGTGCAGACCCTGATGAGACAGCTCCTGCATCTGGGTATTCACTATTTACCGGTAGGTATATTGACATGAACAGCAAGCGAAGGATTAAAATTATATAGAGCTCATTCTATAATATCTGTCACGACCAAACATTCTTTTGTTCACATACCATTATAAAGGTTCAGGTAATGATGTAATGTACATGATGTCATTATTTCTTATATGAATATTCATTGAGTAAATGTTTAAAATACGTACCATCCCCAGTATCTGTCCTGATGTCAGCTATCTTGTTTTCCAGTCTAGCACGGAATGGGATTTCTACAGCAAACTTTTGCTGTGTGCCATTGTCAACTAGGATGAAGTGGGTGTGGTTAGGATCCAGGAAGCTCTGTTTTGGCCGTTGTTCCTTTTCTATTCTATACTGGGCTGGCCACAAGCCCATACACTGGTGATAGAAAATTCATAGCGTTCACAATTATTTTAAAAAAAAAGATATATAAACAAGAGCGTTCAAAGAAACACTGGGAGAAGTGTTAGAATAAAAAAAGAAGTGTGACGGACGGACAGACAGACATACAACGGAAAAGTGATCCCTTTACGATACACTGCCTCTCAGCAGGTGACACAAAAATGTCAGCTTGAATGAAGTGAGCACCTCCTTTAAAATTTGGGTTTGTAGTGTTAATCATGCACCACCAGGCATGACAAGATACTATATATCTCCCATACATTGAAGCATTTATATGCTGCTGCTGCCAAAACCCCTATTTCCAAATATATTGATGAAACATTTTTTTAGCACATGGGATGTGTCTTTGTACCGTTATATAAAATTATGTTCATATACCATTACAAATGTTCAGCTTATAAATGTTCAACTCATGACTTTGTCGTGTCACATCACATCTATTTCTTACATGAATATTCATGGGGTGAAGGGTTGATCCAAAATATTTTCCAATCTAATTTTATTTGGAACTATGAAATTGTGTCTGTAAGACACAGGGATGCCCCCATGGTGGTGCTTGCCTAGCTAGTAATTTGACCTTGACCTTGGGCTTGCAGGCAGTATGGTCTGGGTGCATAATGAAAGTATGGATGGTGTTTAATGTGTATATGCAATTCCATGCCAACAGCTATAGCGGTTAGTGAGATATAAGACGAAAAAACTGTGACAACCAATTGCATCTAAGTCCTTTGACCTTGACATTGGGCTTGCGGGCAGCATGGGTTGAGTGTGCAATGAAAGTGTTGATGGTATTTAATGTGTATATGCAATTCCATGCATATAGCTACAGTGGTTAGGGAGATAATAAGACGATGAAAAAACTGTGACAACCAATTTTACTGCACATAAAATTTCCAAGTCATTTGACCTTGACTTTGGGCTTGCGCAATGAAAGTATGGATGGTGTTCAATGTGTATATGCAATTCCATGGCAATAGCTACAGTAGTTAGTGAGATATAAGAGAATGAAAAAACTGTGACAACCAAATGCACATAAAAGCGTGATGGACGGACAGACAGACAGACAGGTGCAAAACATAATGTCCCCTGACTGTCGTCACAGGGGCATAATAAACATGACTGTAGTTACTTACATTGTTGCTCTCTAGGGCTGCTTTGTTTTGCACACAGCCCCATGGGGCTATGCCTATGGAGATGACAGGGTTCTGGCTAGTGGAGGCAATTCCAAAGTCCTTCACAGCCTCCCCAACGTGCTTCATCACTCCTGCATGTGTCCCACCTGTGATGATCCAGGCACCTAAAAGAGCAAATAGTCAAGAAACTAATTACAGGATTGTGTTCCTAAATTGCATAAATATTCATTTGGTAAAGGGTTAATTATAAAAGCCGCTTCCTCCCCACACACCCCTATGCTTATTAATGCCAGAATAAGATCAGAAGGTCTTCTGTTTGCTCTGTCTGCTTATGGAATATAGTAAAACCTCTCTATAACGGCCACTAAATTACATCAAGTATTTTGTGTCAAAGGCAGGTGGCTGCTTAAAGCAAGGCGAAAGTAAAACAGAACGCTCCTATTGGAGCGTTCTGTTTTACTTTCACCTTGCTTTAAGCAGCCACCTGCCCTAAATACCAACTAATTAACTCAATATAGTGGCCGTTATAGAGAGGTTTTACTGTAGTATAGATCTGATTTTACAGTTTCTGCCACTGCAAACATTTTCTGTGCTTATTTACCATTGTAAACAATAATCTAATTAGTATTCATGATGTTATTATATCTGACATGAATATTCATGCAGTAAAAGGCTACCAAGAAATGTTGACACTGATGAAAGGCCTGTGTCCTTAATGAACTGGTCTGTGTCTGCAGTGTGGCAAAGCATCAAAGGCAACTTTGACTCATTTAAGCTTTAACCCTTTCCTCCATAAATACGCCTTTCTATGCCTCTGTAATGGTCACTTCTTGAAACCATTGTGATAAATAGAGCATTTGCTCCTTAGGAGCAAATGCTCTATTTATCACATTGGTTTCAAAACTACACAATTCTAAAAATTTCCTTTTTTCTAGTTAATGCTCCTTTTCGGTAAATCTATTCAAAGAGGTTGGATCTAAAAATAGCCTATGAAGGAAAGGGTTAACATGCTACGACAAATCCATGACAACCCTTGTAAAAGGTTTGGGTCCAGATGAGACACTGACTAAAATTTGGCATCTCAACAGGATTCCAAACTATTTAGTATTCGAATATGTCTTTGAAAAGACAATGGAAGAGAGGGCTCCTCAAAGAGCTGTCTCATATGGCTCACTGTTTGCAAAGGACATTATTGACTCATTTCCTGCTCTGACAGATTCAACATTCAATTAGGGTGTACCTGTAGTTAAGGCAGTTTTCATTAGGCCTCGTCTGAATGTCTCCTTAAGGCGTTTGCTCATCTGGAAGTTTTTGGCACCACCTGTCACCGAGATCAACAGATTAGGTTTATCCATACCCCACACTTTCATCATCAGCTCTAGCATATGAGACATACGAGTGTCCACATCTACCCGGATATACTGAAAAGAAGCAAAAAGAGGAAAAGGGTTATAAAAGTTTGAATCAGAACTTCAGAAAAGGAGAATACTTCTTATTTGTCCACAAAACAATAAGCTGTGGCTACTTAACCCTTTCCTCCATAAATACACCTTTCTATGCCTCTGTAAAAGTCACTTTATGAAACCATTGCGATAAATAGAGCATTAAATTTTGCTCCTATAGGAGCAAAATTTTATGCTCTATTTATCACAATGGTTTCAAATTATAAATTTCTAAAAATTTCCTTTTCTCTAGTTAGTACTTCTTTTCGGTAGATTTATTCAAAGAGGTTGGGTCTAAAAATAGCCTATGGAATAAAGGGTTAAAATTTTAATGAGTAGCCACAGGTAAGTGATTGATGGAATGACTATGAATATATTGTTGGGAAACATTTAGCTTAACTCTCTCATAGGGAACCGTGGGGACCGTTTTACTGAAGATCGTACGACTTAATAAAGATCTAAAATTAATAAAGACTGAAATTATCGTAACTTCAAACATATGATGATTGCAATTTCCTGTTGTGATCGTCCCATGTTATAATTTACGATAATTTCTATCATACAAAGTTAACCTTAATTGTTGCACACAAAAATATGCAATAATTTCTGCTATATATATTAATATCTGTTTTAACAGTTTCTGCCAAGTGAAAAATTGTCTGTGTTTGTATACCATTATAAACAAGAGCACCGCGAGACGGGCAATATACGCCCGAAGGCTGTTCTATTTACACAATGTGTGAACCTTCAGAAGATGCGCATATGAGATCTATTAGGGCTAAGGCAATAGCAAGGAGAGTAAAACTGCTTATTGTAATAGTAATCTTTTATTTGTCTTTGGGCCTACTGAAAGCTGAAAAAGGAGCATTTATTTTGAAAAAAAAAGTAGCAGGTAAAAGGAATAACAAAGAAACATTTTCTTTACAACAAATAATTAAAAATTGCTACCCGAAACTATCAAAGGGCAATAACTCCAGAATGAAAAATGATATGAGAGTTATCTCACTGATATGCACAACTACACATCAATATCTATCATTCCTGAAAGTTTGAAGAAATTATGTTGAAAAATAAAGGAGGAGTTAGTTGCACAAGAAATTGCTACCCGAAACTATCAAAGGGCAATAACTCCAGAATGAAAAATGATATGAGAGTTATCTCACTGATATGCAAAACTACACATCAGTATCTATCATTCCTGAAAGGTTGAAGATATTATGTTGAAAAATAAAGGAGGAGTTAGTTGCACAAGAAATTGCTACCCGAAACTATCAAAGGGCAATAACTCCAGAATGAAAAATGATATGACTGTTATCTCACTGATATGCACAACTACACATCAGTATCTATCATTCCTGAAAGTTTGAAGAAATTATGTTGAAAAATAAAGGAGGAGTTAGTTGCACAAGAAATTGCTACCTGAAACTATCAAAGGGCAATAACTCCAGAATGAAAAATGATATGAGAGTTATCTCACTGATATGCACAACTACACATCAGTATCTATCATTCCTGAAAGTTTGAAGAAATTATGTTGAAAAATAAAGGAGGAGTTAGTTGCACAAGAAATTGCTAACGGACGGACGGACGGACGGACAGACGGACGGACGACATGCGCCATACCATAATACGTCCCTTCGGGCGTATAAAAAGCTTCCAATTAATATTCATGCTTTCATCACTTATAGCAAGAATATTTGTGAAGTAAGTAATGTCACAGTATCCAATTTTATCCTTTACCTTAGCAATATTGCCACCGTATCCAACGAATTCTAGCTCTCCAAAGGCATTGGTCATTTTTGATTTTGTGTGGTTCTGTGGTGTCCATCTGTCATTGAAGTCGAGAGGTCTTCGGGCTCCTGAATCATGCTCTGCCTGGATATATCCACACTGGCATAAGTTCTGTTCTTCACTGAGAAAGAAATTGATGATAAGAAACATACATGTAATTACTTTGCTTCTTATCTGAAACCAAACTGTTTGTATGTTTTAACCCATTTGCATTCACAATCCCATATATGGGACATAAGGCAAACTGTGTAGACTCTGATCAGACACCGCATAATGCGGCGTCTGATCAAAGTCTACACTATTTGCTGATTGGTAATTCAATATAAAACAAAACAAAAATGAAAATTTAGACCAGACATCCCTTAGATAAAAGATAGACTAATCCAATACATAAGCATGAAAGAATCCACTGGGAGCAAAATTAATGGGTTAAAAGAAAGTTAAAAAAGCTACATTCATTTACTTTGAAATTTGGAACAAAAAGCAGCTGTGAGTAGAGTCTGTTCCGTTTACTTACAAAATTACATGTATATAAATGTGATCCAATAGGTTTTGTCTAAGCCATCAATTCCCTTTTAACCCATTCCTTCCTAGGCTATTTTTAGACCCAACCTTTTTGAATAAATCTACCGAAAAGGAGCATTAACTCGAGAAAAGGAATTTTTTTTAGAATTTTGTAGTTTGAAACCATTGTGATAAATAGAGCATTTGCTCCTATAGGAGCAAATGCTCTATTTATCACAATGGTTTCACAATGAGAATTTTATAGAGGCGCAAAAATGTGTCACTAGGGGGGTAATGTGTTAATCTCCTACTACATGTACATGTATATAAAATGACATTAATGAATATTCATGATGTGATCAATTCACGCAAAAATGTTCTTTATGGAAAGGATTAGAGTAACAAACAGCTAGTTCCTTCTGTGAGATGCCAAGTTATAAACTATTCTGCATCTCATCTGGATTCACACTGTTTTGCTAATGCAATTAGTGGTATAAGGATTACCGTAACCCTTTCCTTCATATAAACATGTTTTTACGCATTTGCAAACAGAGTAGACCCAGATCAGACGGCTCCTATAGGAGCCATCTGATCAGAGTCTGCTCTGTTTGCTAATTTAATGGAATCTGATAGATCTATTTCATATAAACTTGTTTTTACGCATTTGCAAACAGAGTAGACCCAGATCAGACGGAATTTGATAGATGGAATTTGATAGATCTATTTCATTACTTTCTAATATATCTACAATGTTCCACCTTCCATATTTCATTATAACTATTTTGTCCATGAATATTCAGTAGGTATTGAAATTTGGAATAAACACAGAACAGGGAAAAGTTTAACTCTTAGCATACAAACAATGAATCCATGGTAAACTGTTCAAAATGTAAAACCCACTAAATACCCTTAGTGTTCAGACAGACAAAGTAAGTCAAACAGTGCAGATCCAAATGAAACAACTCCTTTATCAGCCATTAATTTGATCAGGGTATACACTATTTGCTAATATGTCTCATTTTACCCATTCCTTCATAGGCTAATTTTAGATCCACCCACTTTGAAAAAATCTACCGACAAGGAGCATTAACTAGAGATAAGGTGATTTTTGGTGTCACTAGGCGTAGAAAGGCGTATTTATGGAGGAAAGGGTTAATGTTATCAAAATGGTGCCAAATTGAATTATTTTACAAAGTGGTGGAGAGGGAAGATTGGGTGTCTGAATACATAGAGTACTTACGGTAGGCTGGTTGAGTTTTTTTCACTGCAAAACCTAGTTAAAGTGCTCTGGTGACCACATCAAACTTGTGACTCACATACTTTTACGTAGTGCTGTTTCAAGATAGTATGGTCCATCATTGTTTATCAGTACAGTCAAATGATTTGACTGATTTGAATGACAACATGTTACAGTACAGATCCTGATCAGAGGGCTCTTCTAGCAGTCTTCTGACTTTGGTCTACACTGTTTGCAAATGCCAGCACACTCATTTCCCCACAATTTCATCTTTAAAAGTGGATACAAGGGTAAATACAAATACAGCAAATTTTACCTTTCTAATCCAGTGGTTTTAGTAATAAAGAATTAACAAGAGAATCTGTAGAACCGATGGATGCTCCCCAAATAAATGCTACATTGTAGGTCCAAAAGGGCCTTTTTTATATTTATATAAAACAAAATAACAAAGGGCAATAACTCCTAAATTATGCAAAAGAGAGTGATTATTCTTGTGCGCTGCACTTCTCCTCATCGAGATCTATCTACCTATGAAGTTTCATGTTGATACCTATTATAGTTTTTGTGTTATGCTCCGGACAAATTGAAGTATGAAAAATAACAAAGGGCAATAACTCCTAAAATTATGCAAAAGAGAGTGATGGTTCTTGTGCACTGCACTTCTCCTCATAGAGATAAATCTACCTATGAAGTGTCATGTTAATATCTATTACAGTTTTTGTGGTATGCTCCGGACAAAGTTATGACGGACGGACAAATGGACAGACAAAGTGGTGACTATATGCTCCCCCCAATCCCATTTGGGGAGCATAAAAAATGGTAGGCAGGTGGCTGCTTAATGCAGGGTAACAGTCATGCAAAGAGCTCCAAGAGGAGCTCTCTCCATCTATGCACTATGATACCACCTGTCTGAAACCATTACTTCATGAAAATTCATGGAGGAAAGGGTTAAAGACTGATAATGATACTTATTTGAGTGTTTGGATTAGCAAGGGTTTACTGTAACTACAGTTTTGAGAGGCTAAATCAACCCTTTACCTGACAGAAAGCCTTTTCAAACAGAGTAAGACCAAATCAGACAACTCCTATAGGATCCTTCTGTTCAGGGTTTGCACTGTTTGCTTATGAGATGATAAAGATCCAATTCTACAGTTGCTGCCTTGCCAAACTTACCTCTGTTCATGTGCCATTACAAACATTAACTGTATTAATATGAATTATGTGTAAATAAGATGTCATTATTTCTTACACGAATATTCATGAGGAATAAGTTTTCTGACCTAGAATCAGATTCTTTTTTTGAAAAGTAATGAAAGTTAAAAGTTATATCTAAATACGAAGTGAAGGAGATGACAATTTTTCAATTGATTTCAATTGATTATAATCAACCTGGGTCTACTCTGTTTGAAAAGGCATTAAAAAGGCATTTCTGTGAGGTAATGGGTTAAGAATAGTTCAACATTGTCTCCCTTTCTTATGTCTACATGTATATACATGTAGTATTAACCCTTTCCCTGTTCTATGTTTATTTCAAATTTCAATACCTAATGAATATTTATGGACAAAATAGTTATAATATAATACGGAAGGTGGAGCATTGTAGCCATTTAAGAAACTAAAGAAACCGATCTATCAAATTCCAAGAGCAAACAGAGCAGACCCTGATCAGACGGGTCCTATAGGAGCCATCTGATCTGGGTCTACTCTGTTTGCAGGTGCGTGAAAACACACTTATATGAGGGAAAGGGTTGAAGAAAGTGGTAAAAAAACCACAATTGTGACCTAGTATTTCTATTTCAAGGACAGGTCAAGGAATTTATAATGGGAAATTGTTATGTGCAAGGATCACTTTTAGAATTAAAATGCTTTACAAACACTGGCTTATATTTCAGTGAATAAATTTCATTCCAAACCCTCTCACCTAACAGATGTGCATAATGGATCAGCAATAATGTTTTTATCTGTCTTCAAGCCTGCTCTAGGTGGATTCCTGTTGCAAAGTTAACCCTTTACTCCATGAATACTGATATAAAAAATACAGTAGAACCCCTCTAATGCGACCACTTAATGAATAAACATGGGTGTCTTTATAAGCAGGTGGTTGTTTAATGCAGGACAAAAGTACAGGAGCTTTCTGCATTACTTTTATCCTGCATTAAGCTACCACCTGCATCTAGCACCCAGAATTATACCTCTTTTAGGTGGTCGCATTAGCGGGTTTTACTAATATAAATTTGATTAACTTTTATAATAATAGCACAGGGACACAGGAACTTTTGGTCACGGCAGAAACTGTAGCACTATACATATTTATATTATATCATAAGCACACTGAGCAGACCCTGATCAGGCGGCTCCTACAGAAGCCGTCTGATCTTGGACTTCTCTGTTTGCAATTATGGATAGACATACTAATGGAGTAAAGAGTTAGTAGATTTTCATTAAATTAACATTCAGAATCCATTATCCATGATAACATTTGCAATATGTTGGACACCCTGATTATGTCTTTGACAAAATATGTAATGAAGAAAATATTCCAAAAAGGGAATTAGTATGATACATGAATAGTTAAATACTTAAATAGCTCTGATCTAATATTTTGACCACTAAGGGCTTTTTTCAAAGATTATCATGTCGAAATACACATCACATTTTTGTTACATGCATTCAGCCATTTCATGGCTGAATGCATGTAACAACAAGAGTAGCGCATACGGTACATAATACGCCCACTTGCAAACTTTCTCTGATTCAACATGCCTTATAAGTGTTGACATTTTCTAATCTGTGCTTCAGATCTTGATTTCCATATTAAGGTGATACTATTTTTTAAAAAAATGAAGTGAATATCTTATTAAATAAAAAAGTTACAGCTAATCCTCATTTTTGCAGATTTTTGTAAAGTGCAACGGCCATAACTCTGTAAAGACAAACTGAATGAACCTCAAAATAAACTCAGCTTCAAATTTTGTTGCTTAAAACATTTGTGTTAAGTTTCATTTATATCATTTTAATAGTTTTCCCAGAAAACAACAGACAAACTAAAAGTTGACAGACAAACAAAGCAACGAACACACAAAGTTCAAGGACCATAACTTTAGAATAAAATGACATATCAAAACTCCCGCAATATATGTGAAAATTCCCATTAAGGTTTAACCATATAAAAAAATTGAAGTAAATATCATTTCAAATGAAAAAGTTATGGCCATCCTCATATTTGCATAGATTTGCATTATTTTTTTAAGTGCAAGGGCCATAACTCCAAAACAACAAATCAAATGATCCTCAGAATCGACTTTTTAGTTTCAGGTCTTGATGCATTAAACATGTGTATAAAGTTTCATTAATATCTGTCAAACATTTTTGCCAGAAAACAGCGGACAAACTATATGCATATATTTGCATTATTTTTTAAGTAAAAGGGCCATAACTCCAAAACGACAAATCAAATAAACCTCAAATTCGACTCAGCATCAGATCTTGATGCATTAAACATTTTTTGTGAAGTTTCATTAATATCTCTCAAACAGTTTTCCCAGAAAACAGCTGACAAACTATTTGCATGTATTTGCATAATTTTTTAAGGACATGGGCCATAACTCTGAAACGAAAAATTAAATGATCCTCAGAATCAATTCAGTTTCAGATCTTGATGCATTTAACATTTGTGTGAAGTTTCATTAATATCTCTCAAATAGTTTTCCCAGAAAACAGCGGACAAACTATTTGCATGTATTTGCATTATTTTTTAAATACAAATCCATAACTCTGAAACAACAAATCAAATGAACCTTAGAATTGACTCAGCTTCAGATCTTGATGCATTAAACATTTGTGTGAAGTTTCATTAATATCTCTCGAATAGTTTCCCCAGAAAACAGCGGACAAACTATTTGCATATGTTTTAAGGACAAGGGCCATAACTCTGAAATGAAAAATCAAATGAACCTCAGAATCAACTCAGCTTCAGATCTTGATGCATTTAACATTTTTGTGAAGTTTCATTAATATCTGTCTATTAGTTTTCCCAGAAAACAGCGGACAAACAATTTGCATGTATTTGCATTATTCTTTGAGTAAAAGGGCCATAACTCCGAAACGACAAATCAAATGAACCTTAGAATCGACTCAGCTTCAGATCTTGATGCATTAAACATTTGTGTGAAGTTTCATTAATATCTCTCAAATAGTTTTCCCAGAAAACAGCGGACAAACTATTTGCATATTTTTTAGGACAAGGGCCATAACTCTGAAATGAAAAATCAAATGAACCTCAGAATCATCTCAGCTTCAGATCTTGATGCATTAAACATTTTTGTGAAGTTTCATTAATATCTGTCAAACAGTTTTCCCAGAAAACAGTGGACAAACAAAATGTTGACGGACGAACGAATGAACGAACGAATGAACGAACGAACGAACGGACGGACGGACGGACAGGGCCACGACAATATACGACCACCTTTATTAGGTGGGCGTATAAAAATGTGACGTGTATTTCGACAAACCAATGGTTTCAAAAAGTGACTTTCACAGAGGCGTACAAAGGCGTATTTATGGAGGAAAAAGTAATAAAGCCAATCAGTGTTAGTAGTTTTTGCAAATAGAAATCATTTACAATAATTTAGCACTAAACTGTTAAATCAGTTAACCCATTACATCATGTAAGAAATAATGATGTCATGAACATGCATTAGCCAATTGTATTTAACCCTTCGCTTGCTGTTCACGTCAATATACCTACCTGTAAATAGTGAAGACCCAGATGAGACAGCTCCTGTAGGAGCTGTCTCATCAGGGTCTGCACTATTTACAAGTTGATTGTGCAACCAGTGCACTCCACAGCAGCGATTGCACAGCGAAATAATTGTACACAGTGAAGAAATATGTAATTATACAACAGGGCATGGGTAAAGAAGAAGAACTGTTTTTTTTAAAATTCAGCAAGAAGGGTTAATGTCATATGGTAACCTGAAATATTGGACATGACAGAAACTCTATCATAATTCCATCAGCAAACACAGCAGACCCTGATCCCAACAGAAACTTATGAGATGGGTCTACTCTGTTTGCAAAGGTGTTAAAAAATGTATCTATGAGGTAAAGGATTAATCCTCTAAATGATGAACATACTTGAATGACACCACAATTATGAATATTAATTGATTGTAACCCTTTCCCTCATACAAACATGCTTTCACACGAGAAGCCATCTGATCAGGGTCTACTCTGTTTGCTAATGGAAATTTGAAAGATCTGTGTCTTCACTTTCTAAAATGGCTATAATGTACCACCTTCCACATTTCATTATAACTATATTGTCCATGAATATTCAGTAGGTATTGAAATTTGAAATTAACATAGAACAGGGAAAGGGTTAAAAACATTAAACATGGAAATGTATCACCAAACTGGCAAACTGTAGAGAACTACATCATATATAGGCACACAGAGTAGATCCTTATCAGACAGCTACTACAGAATATGGGTCTACTCCATTCGCAGATGTGTACAAAACTGTGATTATCAAGTACATGTATATATATTAACCCTTACAGTGTTGGGCATGAGCCACTAATGTCCTTTGCAAACCGTGTAGACCCAGATGAGTCAAGGCCTACATTGCTTGTCATGTTCCCTCTCATCAGGGTCTGCACTGCTTGTCATATTACACTTTTCCTTAGTAGATCCCTAAATATTCACCATAAGCTAATTGACCTGTTTGAATTTTGGAATAGTCCATTTGAAATTCAGCATTGTACGAGTTATATGATTTAATATTGTAGACTTACTTATTGCCTGATGGGGTGGGGATGAACTGTGAACAGTATCTTCTCTTTATGTGACCTCTGATCCATTTTGTCTCCTCATCAATCTCCTGAAAAAACACAAAACAAACAAAGCCTTATCACCATTTGTATTCAGCATGGCTCCTTAATAATACTTCTGGAAATCAGTCTTCAACTTCTTGTATTTAAAGCATCAACCCGCTATAAAATAAGTAACTTTTGCATTAATGCTACTTGCATTCTGTGGTCACCTGCTTTTATCCCTTTGAATGCAGGGAACTTGTATGTGCATTTGCAAACTGTGTAGACTCAAATCAGAGGGTTTCTAAATGAGCACTTTGATTAGGGTCTGCACACTGTATGTTAGCCTTTAAATGTCTTTGCAAACAAAGTAGATCCAGACTCACGTAAGAACTGCTCTGTTTGCTTATGGAATGATATAGATCTGATTCTACAGCTTTTGTCACGGCTGAAAATTCCTTTGTTCATAAGCCGCTAAAATGGCTATCTGATATTCAAACAAGTATTTCTTAGATCATTAGATGAATATTAATGAGGAAAAGGGTTAAACAGGTGTTTCTAAATTATTTCCAGTCTTTCTTTGACAGTGTGGCTTATGTTAACCCATTCCCGTATAGGCTATTTTTAGATCCATCCTCTTTGAACAAATCTACCAAAAAGAGTATTTACTACTAAAAACAAAAATTTTAGAATTGTGTTGTGTTGAAACCATTGTGAAAAATAGAGCATTTGCTCCATAGGAGCAAATGCTCTATTTATCACAATGGTTTCACAAAGTGACTTTTACAGAAGCGTCAAAAGGCATCTATATGCGGGAATGGGTTACTTGTAGCTTGCTGAGCACATTTGTTTGTATAAATTACAATCCAGTTCATTTTTTAACCCTTACAATGCAGGACAGGAGTCACTAATATCCTTTACAAACAGTGTAGACCCAGCTACATTTTACTGTTATTGTAACAAAATCAGATAATACATGTATGAGATTACAACAATACAACAATACTTTAACCCTTGAGGTGAGGGTCAAGAGTCACTAATGTCCTTTGCAAACAGTGTAGACCCAGATGAGAGGGCTCCTAGAGGATCCCTCTCATCAGGGTCTGCACTGTTTGTCATGTTACACTTTCCTTAAGAAATATCCCTAAATATTCACTGTAAGCTTGACCTGTTTAAATTTTACATTAGTTCATAGCTTAATACCACATTGTATGCAGTAAAACCTCTCTATAACGGTCACTAAATTGGTTGTTATTTATGGCAGGTGGCTGCTTAAAGCAATGTGAAAGTAAAACAGAACACTCCTATAGGAGCGTTCTGTTCTACTTTCACCTTGCTTTAAGCAGCCACCTGCCTCTAACACAAAATAATTGAGATAATTTAGTGGCCATAGGAGCAAATGCTCTATTTATCATAATGGTTTAAAAAACTGCACACTTCTAAAATGTTCCTTTTCTCTAGAAAATTGCTCCTTTTTGGTAGATTTATTCAAATAGGTTGGATCTAAGTGACTCTTGTCCTTCACCTCATTAGTGACTCTTGTCACTCACCTCAATAGGGGTTAGAGTAGTGTTGTAATCTCATGTATTATCTGATTTTGTTACAATAACAGTAAAATCTCACTAATCCAAAAACCTAAATACCATAATTGATCTATAAGACTGGTGGCAGCTTAATGCAGGGTGAAAGTCAGGTAGAAAACTCTTCTTGGAACCTTCTGCACGACTTACCCTAGATTAAGCAGCCACCTGCCTCCACTGTTTTTAATTCTTCTTTTCTAAAAGTTACCAAATTACAAAGGTGTTACTGTATCTGGATTAATCCGTACTGGCTTTCTTTGTATTTGGCTTTAAATACATGCTAATCCTGTTACTGAGGTCTTGCAATGTTTATGTACTGAGATAATACCATTTACATAAAACATTTAGCACACTCACACCATATTTACTCTGTGAACTTCAATATGCTTTGAAGTTGACTTCTCCCTCCAGACACATGAATAGTCAATCAAAGTGCATTTAACACTTTCCTCCTTCATATAAACGCTTTTTCAGGCATTTGTAAACAGAGTAGACCCAGATCAGATGGCTCCGATCAGGGTCTGCTCTGTTTGCTAATGGAATTTGAAAGATCAGTTTCTTTACATTCTAATTAACATGGCTACAATTTTCCACCTTCCATATTTTGTTTTAACTATTTTGTCCATGAAGTTCAGTAGGTATCAGAATTTAAAAGTTCTATTATTCTTCATTTATGATTTATATAAAAAAATATACAACCACTCAATCTCTTCAACACCACAATAAGATTAACTCTTTGCACACTAAGTAATTTTCATCTGCAACAATTATTGTCGTCTGCTTCAATTCTAAGATAAACTTTTTCTCATTTTTTTGCAAAATTATTGTCAAGATGACAAACAGTTTGGATCCTGATGAGACGCTGCATTATGCGGCGTCTCATCTGGATCCAAATTGTTAGCATAGGTAATCACAGTTTCACCGCTAGCATGCAAAGAGTTAAGGAATGCAGCGGGTCTCATTTGGACATACCAAATTATTGTTTGAAAACCGGTAGCTTATGAAGATATATGGCTATTTTGTAAACAATTGCTTACGAAAATTGCAAGCACTTGACCCATTAAATGTTGAATGGTTGAATGTTCAATCAATGCTTAACCATTTACTCCAAAGTGATGCCTAAGGACACCTTTGCAAACAGCGCGTAAGAAGAGCAGAAGGTTCATGTAGGAGCCATTTGATCAGGATCAGCTCTGATTTTAGATCTGATTTACACTGTTACACTAATTTCCCTGTAAGAAATAATGACATCATAAATAATTATTAACTGACTTTTTATGATGTCATAATTATATACATAGGATGTTTTGGTTCTGGTAGAAACAAAAGAAGCAGATCTATCAAATTCCATTAGCAAACAGAGCAGACCTTGATCAGAGGGCTCCTATAGGAGCCGACTGATCTGTAATACCCTGTTTGCAAATGTGTGAAGGAAAGGGTTAAGCATATAGCAATATGTATTTATGTATTTACCTATTTTATATAACAATAAAAATAATTGGTTAATGTTTATAATTGGGGGAGGGGGTGGGGGGGGGGGGGGGGGGAGGATCTGCCAGCCAGGAGTATTCATGGGGTAAAGGGTAAAAATGAATTTCATGATCATATGGCTTCAAACTCTACAGACTGTTTCCGGCATTCGACTCAAAGGATTGGACAGCTGATTAGACATATTAGCCACCATTTCACAGAAATATAACTGATATTTTTCTGATATAACATATTTTTCTTGAATAAGAATAAATCCCTACTGTCTAAATTGCAGGACTACTGGAATTTGCAGTGATTAGAATACTTGATCAATCAGAAAAGATTAACCCTTTACATGATCAATGTTTTACTGAACCTCGAAAACAGAGAAGACCAAGATCAGATGGCTACTGTTAGAGCTGTCTGATCAGGGTCTGTTCTGTTTGGGAAACATATAGACCTTGATTTTACAGCATTTGCCAAGGCCAAAACATTACTGTGTTTATATACATGTAACATTATACAAACTCAGCCAATAAATATAAATATGATGCCATTATTTCTGATATGTTTGAATATTCAATAGGCAATCGGTTACTGCATGTATTAACCCATTCCCTCTCATATTGACGCCTTTTGACACCTCTGTAAAATTCACTTTTTGAAACCATTGTGATAAATAGAGCAGGAGCAAAAATTAATGCTCAATTTTATTACAATGGTTTCAGAACTACACAATTCTAAAATGTTCCTTTTCTCTGGTCAATGTTCCTTTTCCGTAGATTGATTCAAAGAGGATGGGTCTAAAAATAGTTTATGAAGTAATGGGTTAACCTTTACAATACTGGAAATGAGTTCCTTGCAAACAGTGTAGACCCAGATGAGGGGTCTACTCATCTGGGTCTACACTGTTTGTCATGATTGTATAACTTTTCTTTATAGAAAAATCCGTAAATATTCACCCTAAGCTTGACCTGTTTGAATTTTGGAATAGTCCATTTGAAAATTCAGCATTGTAAGGGTCAAGCATGTTAATTTAAATGTTGATCAAATCTAAACGTTTGCAGTCACTAGACCATTAATGCCAAGGGGAAAATATTACTTACCCTTTTAATGCAGGAAATATTAATCAACTTGCATTTGCACACATTGTAGACCAAGATAAAAGGGACACATACTGGATCCCTTTGGGTCTGCACTATTTGTTTACTTAATCTTAGGACATTTTAGGAGTGGATTCAAACGACATAAATGCTTGATATGATATGAAATCCAAATTAGTATAAACTCAGAGTTAACCCTTTCCCTCATACAAACGTGTTTTCATGCATTTGCAAACAGAGTAGACCTAGAGGAGCTAATAGAATTTAATAGAACTGTTTCTTTGCTTTCTAAAATGTCTACAATGGTCCACCTTCCATATTTCTTTATAACTATTTTGTTAATTGAATATTCAGTAGGTATTGAAATTTGGCCTAAATATAGAACAGGGAAAGAGTTAACGGTGTATAGTCAGCCAATACATGTAGCAGTTTTATTGTATCTTGTAAACTTTTCCTTAATAATAAAATAGTTTGACGGTATATAGGTAACAACTCGTTAATGGGTTTTATTTCTCTTTACTCCTGATATTGACCCTTTACCTGATAAATATAAGAATAATGGTTGTATGAATATTAAAAGTTGAAGTTTTATAATGGCATTATGAACAAGGGAATTTTAATTTGAACCATGACAGAACTTCAGAATCATATATACAGTAGAACCCCTCTAATGCGACTACTTAATGAATACACATGGGTGTTTTTATAAGCAGGTGGGTGCTTAATGCAGGACAAAAGTAGTGCAGACAGCTCCTCTAAGAGCTTTCTGCATTACTTTTGTGTTGCATTAAGCTACCATAATATGCATCTAGCACCCAGAATTATACCTCTTTTAAATGGTCACATTAGCAGGGTTTTACTGTATATTATTTTGTCAGCAAAGTCAGCATACCCTGATCAGACAGCTCCTATGGGAGCCATCTAATCTGGGTATAATATGGGTTTGCAAAATCATGAAAAAGTGTTTCAATCAGACAAGGGTGAATAAAATAATGCAGACTCAAACAATGTGTGTGGTAGGGTCTACAGTCTACACTGCAGATGCTAACTAGTGAGTGACACACAGTCTAGATCCTCATTAGTGTCATTAAGTGTGACTAAATGGCCAGTCTTTTCTACAGGTTCAAAACTCCAGATAATGGGCCTGGTGCATACTCAAATCCTAAAATCATCATTTCTCCACCAAACCCTATGTTGTGACCAATCTTTAGAATCGTCTCGAAGAGATGATTCTAAAGAATGGTCACAACATAGGGTTTGGTGGAGAAATAAAGAAGTTGTTTTTGAAAATGTTTTAATTTACGCATCTTATCTGGACCTCTGTCCACGGTACCAAAGAGAAACAGGTGCTTTTCAAAACACTAAATATTATCAATTCTCCATCAAATCCTATCTTTACTTGATCAATATAGTGATACAGTATAGTGTATAGAGGAATATGATATTGAAGGAGCCAATTTCTTGAAAATAAGCTCTAACCCTTTACATCATGAATAATCATGTAAGAAACATTGACATCATGAATATTCATTACTTGAAATTTAAAATTGCATATCGAGGGCTTGGTGCAAAACTATTCTAACTCCTTCACAAAGTGAAGGAGTTAGAATAGTTTTGCACCAAGCCCTCGATATGAATTTCTGTCTATGGCGATAACTGTAGAAGTAAATTTATAGCATTTCATAAGCAAACAGAAGACCCTGATCAGACGGCCCCTACAAGAGCTCGTAAATTCATTACAGTTTTTGAATATTCATTAGGCAAAATGTTATCGCAACGGTACAGAATTTGCCTATTCTACTTTACAAACTGGTGGAGAGAAAGGTGAGACTTGGTGTCTGACAGTTTATTAAAATTACGGTACACTAATTACCCTAATTATTTCTGACAGACAAACTTATGCAAATAGCGCAGACCCAACTCAAACTGCTATTGAAGGAGCAGTCTGATCGGGGTCTACACTATTTAGTACTATGTGTCACTGTAATATCAAGTTACCGAACTAGTGCCAAATGGACCTAATCAGCACTACAAACATATGGACAGGGGATTCGGGTTTCCTAAAGTTAACAGATATTACCTTATTTAACCCTTCGCTTGCTATTCACGTCAATATACCTACCTGTAAATAGTGAAGACCCAGATGAAACAGCTCCTGCAACAGCTGTCTCATCAGGGTCTGCACTATTTACAAGTTGATTGTGCAACCAGTGGACTCCACAGCAGTGATTGCACAGCGAAATACTTGTACACAGTGAAGATATATGTAATTATACATCAGGACATGGGTAAAGAAGGAGAAATGTATTTTAAAAGTCAGCAAGAGAAGGGTTAAGTACTAATACGTACCATTGGATTGCTTCCAACATCTTGTACCTCCACAGCTTCGTCATTGTACCTGATGCTCTGTAGACTCCCTGCGGGTGACACTTTCCCTTTACCAGATGGGGGTTTACCCGTTGAAGGATTAAACCGCGAAGTCATCGATCAACCTTCTTTGTCTCAATTTAGATTCATTTTATCCTGGAATCTCGCCTGTTAAAAAAAGAAAATAATTAGATATCCTTGCCAGGGCTCAAGCAAGAGGGCGATTGGGGAGAATAAGTCTCCCTAACCCTGCTGACTTCACCCTGTTTTGAGCTGAGGGAGAAGTTTTAATGTATAGAACATAATAGGGAGATACAAAATCAGGACCAAAACTTACAAATTTCTCCCTCAACACCACTACACTTCTCCCTGATGGACAGCTCCAGCTTGAGCCCTGCTTGCCTGTTCCAGCTTGAGCCCTGCTTGCGTGTTCATATTTGGAGTGTATGATTATGCTTTAACCCTTTACTCCATGGTTACGCCTTTCTACGCCTCTGTATTAGCCACTTCTTGAAACCCTTGTGATAAATAGAGCATTTGCTCCATAGGAGCAAATCAAGGGCTTGGTGCAAAACTATTCTAACTCCTTCACTAAAGTGAAGGAGTTAGAATAGTTTTCCACCAAGCCCTCGAAATGCTCTATTTGTCACAATGGTTTCAATACTACACAATTCTGACATTTTCCTTTTCTCTAGTAAATGCTCCTTTTCAGTAGATTTATTCGTGCAAAGAGGTTGGGTCTAAAAATAGCCTATAGGGGAATGGGTTAACCTTTCCTCTCCTAACGATGACTATTGACACCTTTGCAAACAGAGTAGACACAGATCAGAATGCTCCAGTAGGAGCTTTCTGATCAGGGTCTGCTGGGTTTGCTTATATGGTATAATATTGATCTGATTCTGAAGTTTCTGCTGCCAAACAATTCAATTATGCGTAATTGTAAAAATTGAGAACATGAATATTCTGAATAAATTCTTAAATTAATGTCTATAAGGGAAAGGTTGGTAGGTTGTATATATTAATGTCCATTTCTGCCAGCTATGGGCTAACTGGGCGCCCAAGAGAGAGGGGAACAGATACAGAGAAACTTGGGTGCAATACCCTATTTTCATTATCGATAGAGATTCTCCAGTTCTTTTAGATGCCCAGTGTAAAAGTGCTGTTACATTGGACCTTGGTTTGTAAAGTCTCAACAGAAAGAACCCAGGACCCCTGGTATTGTTGTCGCATGAGGGAAAGGGTTAACCTTAAGCTTTATATCAAGAGAATATATGTGTGATCAAACTCTTAACCCTTTCCCTGTTCTATGTTTATTCCAAATTTCAATACCTAGCTACTGAATATTCATGAACAAAATAGTTATAATGAAATATGGAATGTGAAACATTGTAGTCGTTTTAGAAACCAAAGAAACAGAGCTTTCAATTCCATTAGCAAACAGAGCAGACCCTGATCAGACGGCTCCTCTAGGAGCCATCTGATCTGGGTCTACTCTGTTTGCAAATGCGTAAAAACACGTTTATATGAGGGGAAAGGGTTAACTTATTTTACTTACTTCTGATATGTACTACTAACTGAGTGTAGATTTGAGCTTTGAGTTGGATGATAATTAAGTATTACTTTGTATCTCATCTGGACCCAGGCTGTTTGCTAATACCAGTAAGGTTGTGCTTCGGTCAGTAAGAGCAAATTAAATGGTATAGTAAAAACTCGATACTACGAAACTTAAGTAATGAAGAATTTATATCTTTGTAGGCAGGTGGCTGCTTAATGCAGGGTGAAAGTCATGCAGAAAGCTCCTAGAGGAGTTTTCTGCATGACTTTCACCCTGCATTAAGCTGCCACCTGTTAAAAAATTAATAATGTTTCGTATTTGAGTGTTCGTAGTATCGAGATTTTACTGTATTTCATTTCTTAGCCTACTTACTTTCTGGTTGGTACCCAGTATAATTGCATCCTGGTGCAGATTCAAGATTTCAGATTTGGAGGGGCCTAGATTTTTAGAAGTTAGATGAAACCACTAGTAAAGTACCTAGTTATAATCTACTTTCAGTCTGAAGGACTGTTCAGCCGACTGTACATTTACTCCCCTGGTCATGGAGTCATTCGCCTACAATATTGAGCACTGCTAACATGTGGCACAATCATGCAGTCGCAGTACCGGCTATAGTGACCCTCACAGGTACCCATTTTAACCCCTCGGTGGAGAGGAGGTGCAGTGGGAGACACTGAAAAGCGTCTCTGAAATTTCTGGGAGGGACTGGGATTTGAACTCCTGACCTTCGGATTGGTAGTCATGCGCGTTACCACTAGATCTAAACCACCTCACACCACTAATTGTCTTTGTAATGCATGTTGAGAGAGAGCATAATTGACTGTTAGGTAATTGCATATCTTACAAAGTTTGCAAATTTAGTTAGATCTGTATATCTAGATATGTTACGAAAAATGTTTTTAAGTTCTGTTGTTGTTAAGTTGGGAAAATTACTAAAAAGTTTGTTTCGGCAATATTAGCGGGTGGGGGGATTTTTGTAATAGTATACGAATAAAGGCCTTTTGTTTTCCATGACAGAAACTGTAGAATCAGATCTATATTATTCCATATGCAAACAGAGCAGACCCTGATCAGACGGCCCCTGCAGGAGCTGTCTGTTCTAGATCAACTCTGCTTGCAAAAATGTTATAAGTCGTATCTATGTGAATTAGGTTTAAACTTGTCTTATCTTGAACTTTTCACAGGTTATATCTGTGGAAAGTTATAGCTCTCAAAATCTGTCAAACGACATAATTAAATATATAAATGGTACAAAAGCTCAATTGAACAAAAAGACATACTGACATAAAACACACACCACCAATACAAAGAAATTGGAAAACTTCATACCATAAAAAGGCCTGTACCCTAATTATCCTTAGCTTTTGGATACCCAATCTCCTATTCTATAAATTTGTAAAGCTGAATAAGTGAATTTCATGACTTTAAATTAAACAGACATAGTAGCAAATAGTGTAGACCCTGATCAAACGGCTCCTGAAGGAGCCAAATGATCAGGGTCTACACCATTTGCCTAAGTTTGCCTGTCTAAATATTTATGGTATTGTTAATTTGACGTTAAATATGGACATTCTCGTTTAAAATATTGGATATCGATATAAAAAAAGATAATAGTTTGTATTCATGTATGACAACATATTGATAATAAAAAAACTGTGTCAATCATGCTTTGTTGTTTGCTTAAACTTTGCTACAGTATCTGATTTTGATTGTTTCATTTAACTCTTTGCACACTAGCGGGGAACCTGTGATTACCCATGCAAACAGTTTGGATCCAGTTAAGATGCCGCATAATGCAATCAGGATCCAAACTGTTTGTAATCTTGACCATATTTTTGCAAAGAAATGAGAGAAAGTTTACTTTAAGAATTGAAGCAGACGACAATTGTTGCAGACGAAAAATTACTTAGCGTACAAAGAGTTAAATTCTTTCAACATTATAGTTCAATTTGCAATACCCTTTGGAAACAGATTGTATCCATGGTGATGCTCAGTACCAACAGAATGCAAACTGGTTTACACCCTGACATAATTTTGTTGAAAAGAAATTGAAGAAAAACTACTTCATAATTATCAATTAACCCTTTTCCTAATACAAAAGTTTTTTTCACACCTTTGTAAACAGTGTAGACCCAGATCAGATGGCTCCTAAAGGAGCTTGTTTGCTAATGAAATTATATTAGATCTGACTCTACACTATAACTTCTTTATTTCTCCATCAAACCCTATGTTGTGACCACTCTTTAGAATCGTCTCAAAGAGACGATTCTAAAGAGTGGTCACAATATAGGATTTGGTGGAGAAATGTTGATTTTAGTATTTGAGTAAGCACCGTTATCTATAGCTCTGCAATACCACAAGTATCTGGATGTACAAACATTGGAATATTGTAATGAAGGATCAGGGTCTACACTATTTTCTACTACATGTATGTCAGGCAAATTTAAAGTTATCAAAATGGTGCCAAATTGAATTATTCAGCCTTATCAGTGTCAAGCAGTGAGGATCTTGATCAGATGCCAAGTTACTCGATATCTGACCTGAATCTAATTGGTCTGCAACTGTCATCACAAATTTGCCATTATACAGCTGCAGGTTAATTAGGGGAAAATATCATGGTTTTAAATCACTTTTGCAGTCCCAGCATTATTGACTAAAGCCTAGAAAATGTTATTTTATTACTCTAAATATTGATGCATGCTTTGTATAGTTTTGTTATGGCCCATTTCTGACAATTATTAAGTAACAAATTTCATTAATGTCATGCATTATCAGACTAAACATGTATGCATAGTTATATGAGATTGTAACTGCCTTGAAATTTCAAAACTGATAATGCCTTTAACCCTTTCCCTGTTCTGTATTTAGGCCAAATTTCAATACCTACTGAATATTCATTAACAATAGTTATAAAGAAATAGGGAAAGTGGAACATTGTAGACATTTTAGAAAGTAAAGAAACAGATCTGTCAAATTCTATTAGCAAACAGAGCAGACCCTGATCAGACGGCTCCTATAGGAGCCGTCTGATCTGGGTCTACTCTGTTTGCAAATGCGTGAAAACATGTTTATATGAGGGAAAGGGTTAACTCTTTCCTTGTTCTATGTTTATTCAAGAGTTCAATACGTACTGAATATTCATGGACAAAATAGTTATAATGAAATACAGAAGATGGAACATTGTACGTAGCAAAAATAAAGAAATAGATCTATCAAATCCCATAGCAAACAGAGCAGACCCTGATCAGACGGCTCCTCTAGGAGCCGTCTGATCTGGGTCTACTCTGTTTGGAGATGCATGAAAACACGTTTATATGAGGGAAAGGGTTAACTCTTTGATCACTATTGTGGCAAATTAGTGGAAACATACAGCCAGTATGTTTCTGTTCTACAGGAGCCATTCTGATCTGGGTTTTCAAACGCTTGGAAATGCCTTTAAATAAAGAAAATGGTTAATGCTTTCTGGCATCAATGTGAGAAATAATGAATGTATGAATATTAATGAGTTTAATTATACAATGATCAAGGGACTTTGACCATTACAGAGGCTAGCTAGAATCAGATCTATATAATTTCATAAGCAACCTGAGCAGATCCTGATCATACAGCTCCTAACCCTTTCCATCATATAAATGCTTTTTCATGAATTTGCAAACAGAATAGACCCAGATCAGGAGCCAACCAATTAGGAGTTGCTCTGTTTATTTATGACATAATATTGATCTGATTCTGCAGCTTTTTTTCAAAGCAAAAAAATCCTAATAGATATTCATGCTGTCATTTATAATACTTCCTTTAAACATGAATATTGAACAGGGAAAGGGTAAATGAGCAGACTGGTCTGGGTCTACTCTGTTTGCAAAGGGGTCAAAATGTTATGAAAGAAAGTATTAAACAACTTTGCAGTCCATAAAGACACACTTTTGCCTACATCTGTACAAAACACACACAGGCCATGATAAGATGCGTAAATTAAAACATCTTCAGGAATATCTCCTTTATTTCTCAACAAAATCCTTCAAAACAATGCTAAAGAGTGGTCATAATATACGGTTTGCTGGAGAAATGATGATTTTAGTATTTGAATATGTACAGCTAAACCCCGCTAATGCAACCACCTAAATTTTGTAAAAGAGGTATACACATGTAATTCCGGGTGCTAGAAGCAGGTGGTAGCTTAATGCAGGACAAAAGTAATGCAGAAAGCTCCTAGATGAGCTTTCTGCATTACTTTTGTCATGCATTAAGCAACCACCTGCTTATAAAGACACCCATGTTTATTCATTAAGTGGTCGCATTAGAGGGTATCTACTGTACCTTTAATTACCGAATGCTCTGAATACAATACAGTAGGTCAATGTGTTCTTTTGAAACATCTTGTTGAAATTTGGCTTTGTTTAATATCTATATGTGTGCTACAAGATGCCAGTTTGAAAAACATGCATATCATATTTTCTCCATAATCCCTCCTGGGGCATTACATTTCATAAAAGGACCTTCATGCATTTTGTTCACAGCTGGTTACTTAACCCATTCCCGCATAGGCTCTTTTCAGATCCATCCTCTTCGATTAAATCTACCAAAAAGGAGCATTTACTAGAGACAAGGAAATTTTCAGGATTGTGTAGTTTTGAAACCATTGTGATATATTTATCACAATGATTTCACAAAGTGACTTTTACAGAAGTGTCAAAAGGTGTCAATATGCGGGAATGGGTTAATGCTACTAGGGGAGCTTAAAATCTGCATTGCTTTCTGTCTACCACCTGTATTTTGAAAAACCTATATTTATTTTATTTAATGGTTTAATATCATATATAGGGTTTTAGTTTGTTTTATTAATGGTTAATTTCCCCTCAGAAATAAGGGGCCATTATTAACCCCTTTCTCCATGAATATCAATATTCATGGAAGATATACCGGTACATTGTAATGATGTCATGAATATTAATTGGATTAATTTACTATAACAGTACATGGACACAGGATTTTTAGCCATAGAAGAAACTGCAGAATCATATCTATATTATACCATAAGCAAACAGAGCAGACCCTGATAAGACGGCTCCTATAGGAGTACCCGTCTAAGTACCCATTTTCAATATCTGATCTGGGTCTACTCTGTTTGCAAAGATGTAAAACTGCATATTAATCAGATTATTATGTATAATATCATATAAACACAGGACAGTTTTGCTTGAACAGAAACTGTAGAATCAGAGAATTAACCCTTTCCTCCATAAATATGCTTCTGTAATAACCACTTCTTGAAACCATTGTGATAAATAGAGCATTTGCTCCTATAGGAGCAAATGCTCTATTTATCACAATGGTTTCAAACTACAAAATTCTAAAATTTTCCTTTTCTCTAGTTAATGCTCCTTTTGGGTAGATTCATTCAAAGAGGTTGGGTCTAAAAAATAGCCTATGGAGGAAAGGGTTAACTATTAACAACTATATCATAAAGAAAATTAAACAGCTAGAGCAGATCCTGATCAGATGGTTCCTAGGAGCTGTTTGATCTTGGTCTACTCTGTTTGCAAATGCATGAAAAGGCCTCTAAATATGCAAAGACTGCCAAAGAGTTAAAAGTTTAGTTATTTATCTCTGATCAAATTTTATCAACTGCATACCGTACTCTAAAACTCTGTCTGATATGAATTAACCCTTCGCTTGCTGAATTTTAAAATACATTTCTCCTTCTTTACCCATGCCCTGTTGTATAATTACATATATCTTCACTGTGTACACGTATTTCGCTGTGCAATCACTGCTGTGGAGTGCACTGGTTGCACAATCCACTTGTAAATAGTGCAGACCCTGATGAGACAGCTCCTGCAGGAGCTGTCTCATCTGGGTCTGCACTATTTATTGGTAGGTATATTGACATGAATAGCAAGCGAAGGGTTAATTAGGCTGCATTGGTTTAGAGATAAAATTCTTGATAAACATAATGTTTTTAATTTAGACAAAATGCCAGTAAATTCATGATATCTGGTAGCATGTTAACTGGCTTTTCACGCCTAAGCAAACAGAGTAGACCCAGATCAGATGGCTCCTACAGGAGCCATCTGATCAGGGTCTGCTCTGTTAGCTAATGAAATTATAGTACATGTACCCGACTCTTCATTTCTTACAATACCAAAAAAGAATTATTCTGTACATCTGTCAGTATAAAGTTTCAGCTAATAAATACTCACGATGTCATCATTTCTTACATGAATATGCAACAAGGAAAGGGTTAAGGATTGAAATACATGTACCTTAATTAATCTATATCTATAGACTAATGAGATGAGACTCAGAGTTACAGAGAACCTGCTTTACAGTGTTTAATGTGTTTTCTTTTAAATTAAATATATATATTTGAAATTGATGTAGATGTCTAGACTACATTTTCTACTAATGAAATTCTTTCCCAACAGTCTTAATCCTTTCCCTGATACAGAGCAAACCCAGATCAGACATCTTCTGCAGTTGACCCTAATTTTCTTCATAAATATGCCTTTCTACGAATTTGCAAGTAGAGTAGACCTAGATGAGCCACCTGATCAGGGCCTGTCTGATGTAGTCCTTGTACACTACATGTGTATTCCTAGTATGTTCATTTGTTGTTACAAGTAAATTTTGTAAGTAATTTTATAATGTATGTGAGGACACATTTCCTAGAACAAGGGGGCAGAATACAAGGTAAGTATGTTCTATAACATTGTAGAATATGGCTGTAGTGTAGTTGTTGCAGTTTATAGGAGTAAGTTACTGTATACTTATGTGGTATAGTATAATAGTGTTGTGTAGTGTTTCGAGGCAAACATGACAGAGACTGGCGGTGGAGACTGGTATATCTGAGTTAATGGCGTGGACGTCATTTTATCAAGTAGGGGAGGTGTGTAACAGGGTTGAATTTTGGCGAAGTTAGTGGTCTGTGGCCTTTTGAGATTTCTCTCCCTTGCTCATCGGTTATGAATGAGTGATCGTTCGTTTGTAGTCTATTGTCTCGATTTCCCGGGTGTTGATCACTTTGCACTCGAATTTCGTGTTGACCACTTTATGAAGACCTGTGTTTAGAGGCGACGTTTGTTTTCTATTATATATTGGTATGTAATGTCACTTTGAATTGTGAATGGTTGTGTATTTAGTTTCGGAGTCGTTTGCAATGAACGGTTTCTTTTCATAAATGTTATATTCGCTAAATTCAGTATTTGTCGTGCATTCGTGCACTCGTGCGTCGTGGCTTATTTCCGCGAACTTTAAGAAATGGCAGCATCGGGTCTCGAATGGTTCTTAACTGCATGTTTCATAATAGTTTTACATGTTTCTCTAACAATTTACAGGTTTACCCTTAATTTGAGCTAACCTCACAAAAGGAGCAGAGAGAAAGAAGGCTTAGAGAGAGACATATTCACTCGGCCCTTAGTCGGTAAGTTTTGCGTGCCGAGGAGTTTTGTAATTTTACTTGCGTGTGGTATCTTTTGTTACATGTGCTGAATAATTGCTTTTATACCATTTTGCTAATCTAGGTTACTTCTATAGGCCACTAGAATACCAGGTTACTATTTATGTTAATAATCATGTTAAAGGTAGAATTACTGAGAGTTTGATGATTGATGATGGTGTTATATCATTTGCAATTCTAACATTGGTAACTCTATCACCAAATATTATGTCTATTGTAACTCATTATGTTTCAGAGTGTTTGTCACCAAATAGATTTATCGAGCAGACATCGTTTTTGGGTCATTCTGTAAGAACCCGTACGAACCCCTCATATTACACTTATGAAATAATATACCAGTAGATTTCCGCTAGATTTTTCCAGTTTCTGCTTTAATTGGCAAACATTTCATGTTATTATACCTCACATGGCTTTCCTATACTAATTTTCCATATACAGTCGAGACTGTCATATGTGACCTTCCAAGGGACTTCATGAAAAAGGTCACATATGACAGGGAGTCTCTTAATACAGACCTAGGATATAATACATGACGTATACCGAAACTACATGTACATGTAAGAGATCTTCTTAAGGGAAAAATAAAACTGTGTACTAATCCAGTCTAATACAATTAGATTATGTATCTATTATTTAATACATTTATACAACATTTATTATCACAAATAAACGCTAATTTAAAAATTTAATAAATTAATAAATCATTCACTTACCAGAACATTAGTGCATGTACGATACAATGTACAAATATAATACACAGTCATATAAGTGCATGCACTAAATTCACCCTATCCCTGTTCTATGTTTATTACAAATTTCAATACATGCTGAATATTCATGGATAAAATAGTTATAATGAAGTATGGAAGGTGGAACATTGTAGCCATTTTAGAAAGAAAAGAAACATCTTTCAAATTCCACTAGCAAACAGAGTAGACCCTGATCAGACGGCTCCTCTAGGAGCTGTCTGATCTGGGTCTACTCTGTTTGCAAATGCGTGAAAACACGTTTATATGAAGGAAAGGTTTAAACACTTAATGATATAAATATAAACCAGGTGCAGATTACCAAGCATACTTTCGAGTAATGTTGATAGAGACATGTATTATGCACATACTGATTAATATTTATAAAGACCGTTCTGAACTAAAGAGCCCTTAATAATCGCAAACCAGATCGAATTAGCTGCCTTGTTTAAAAGTTGTTTGTCGTTCTTTAACAATTTTGTCGCTCGAAATCTCCTCCAGCGAATCTTGTATACGACGTACGTAGCCATGTTTGACACGACTGGTTTCCTGAATATTCTGCTCGCGTACATGTATCTGTAGAGCGGATGTCGGGAACCAGCTAGTTCACGTGTGATTACAATCCCGGGTTTTCCCTAATTAATATGGTGTGAAAAACCGACGGGCTTTGTAAACAAACAAAAGAAACTGATAATTGAATGTCGTTTAATACAGACCGAAGCCTATGTTTGGTTCGCAAAATCAGGGTCGCTTGTCACGTAAGACAGGGAGTCGCTTAATTCAGACCAAAATTATAAGAAAATATGTTGGGCGGGATGAAACACGGTCGCGTATGAGAGGGAGTCGCTGAAACCAGGGGGTCGCTAAGGCAGTCTCGACTGTACCTGCCATGAAACAATTTGTACTGTTCCATGTAACATTATCTCGTGCAGGCAACAGTACGTCAAGATCAGTGAGCGCTTATTAAATTGTGTGCGTAACATCATACGACTGACGTCATCAACTGACGTCATCTGACGCTTGCAATTTGATCAACAAACGTCATTTTTACAGTGGTTTTGCTTTTGTTTAATTATTTGAGAAATGTCGCGTTATGTGACTATTTCAGAGGAGGATATGTCAAGACTGGACAGTGATAAGGACTCTGCCAGTACTTATAATGTGTACTGAATAGAAGTGTGAAGCTGTTTGGCGTTTTTTAAGCACCGAGTAGATATATAACTTTTGTTTCAAACTGTTACTGTTGCTTTTGAATAAATCTTTTTGCTGACAAACTTGATTGTGCTGTTCTGTATATTAAAATAAATATCACATCCTAAAGAGAGTGAAAGCACGTATTGCCAAACTTCGGTATGGTAATGTACACCTCGGCTGATGCCTCGGTCAACATTACCAACCTCGGGTTGACAATACATGCTGTCTCTCTCCATAGGATGTGATATTTATATAATGTTAACCCTTTCCTCCATAATACGCCTTTCTACGTCTCTGTAAAAGTCACTTTTTGAAACCATGATGATAAATAGAGCATTTGCTCCTAAGGAGCAAATGCTCTATTTATCACAATGGCTTCTATACTAAACAATTATAACATTTTCCTTTTCTCTAGTAAGTGCTCCTTTTTGATATATTCATTCAAAGAGGTTGGGTCTAAAAATAGCCTATGGAGGAAATTTTAGGGTTAAATATGCCATTTTAAAAATTAATCTAATTACGTAATATTCACAAAGTCATCATTTCTTTTGTGAATATTCATGGAGACAGAATAAAGGATTAAAGAATATTCATGATGTCATTATTTGATTTCTTACATTTATTTTGGTCAGGTAAAGGGTTAAATTAAGGTAAAAGTATTAATCACAGTGTGGAACAATTTTCCTTGTAATAAATTAAGACTTCAATTTTCCTTGATGACAAAATTGCTGGCTGGATTGCAACCCAGGGATGTTAACATACAGCCTGCTAATAAAGCCACATGTTCAATCTGTTATACATACAGTGAAACCTCTCTAAATCAGAATTCTAGTAGAGAATAATTAATATACTTTAAGGCAGGTGGCTGATTAATGCAGTCATGCAGTACGCTAGCTCCTAGAAGAGCTTTCTGCATGATTTTCACCCTGCATTAAGCTGCAACCTATCTCCAAGACAGATATTTATAACAAATTTAACATCCAGTTTAGAGGGGTTTTACTGTAGTAGCACACCCTTCTATCCAAAGAATATCCAAGTCTATGGACCTGTCTAATGTGATACTGAGTCAATAGCTAAGGTCACATTGTTCAATAGTCTGGAATATTCGTTAATGGAACTGTTTGATTATCTCTTTCCTCCATAGGCTATTTTTAGACCCAACCTCTTTGAATGAATCTACCAAAAAGGAGCGTTTACTAGAGAAAAGGAAAATATTATAAATGTGCAGTAGAGAAACCATTGTGATAAATAGAGAATTTGCTCCTATGGAGCAAATGCTCTATTTATCACAATGGTTTCAAAAAGTGACTATTACAGAGGCGTAGAAAGGTGTATTTATAGAGGAAAGGGTTATATGACAATTGCCACAGGTAGACACAACATATGCAGATCGATATAGACCTATTCATCACATAGAGACTTTTTCATGCCTTTGCAAACAAAGAAGATCCAGATCAGACGGAGCCAGTCTGCTCTGTCTGCATATGATTTTACAGTTTCTGCCATGGCCAAAAACTCCTGTGTCCATGTTCTATTATAATCTACCTGTAATTGATATTCATGAAGGCATATATTTTTTATGTGGTGTGAGGTGGTTTAGTGGTAACGGGCATGACTACCAATCCGGAGGTCCAGGGATCAAATCCAGGTCCCTCCCGGAAATTTCAGAGACGCTAATGGTAAACAAAAGGCCTTCATTCATATACTATTATAAAAAATCCCCCAACCCGCTAATATTGTCCAAACAAACTTTTTTTAGTAATTATTTTCCCAACTTAACAACAACAGATCTTAAAACATTTTTTGTAACATATCTAGATATAGATCTAACTAATTTTGCAAACTTTGCAAGATATGCAATTGCCTGACAGTCAATTATGCTCTTTCTCAACATGCATTACAAAGACACTAGTGGTGTGTGGTGGTCTGGTGGTAACATGCTTGACTACCAATCCGAAGGTCCGGAGTTCAAATCCCAGTCCCTCCTGGAAATTTCAGAGACGCTTTTCAGTGTCTTCCACCCACACCTCCTCTCCACCCAGGCGTTAAAATGGGTACCTCTGAGGGTCACTACCCAGCACTGTGGTTACATGATTGTGCCCGATATGTAAGCAGTGCTACTCAGTATTGTAGGCAAATGACCAAGGAAGTAAATGTACTGTAGGCTGAGCGGTCCTTCGGACTGAAAGTAGACTATAACTAGGTATATTACTTACTTTACACAAAGAGGCCTTTTTCTGGTGTGCATACGGTACGTCCGTTGAAAGGACCCATTCCCAATGCAAAATAGGCAACATTTTTCCTGGGGTTTTGGGAAAGGCTAAATTTTTATTAAAATGCAAAAAAATGCAAAGTAAGGAACCATAAATGCTTTCCAAATATTTGACTTTTACCTGCAAAAAAATCAAATTTTTAATCTGCACATTTTCTGAAATTGCCAGAAAAAAAGGTATAGTGAGTATGAACATTGAATATTCATGGATTAAAGGGTTAAACCTTTATCTGATCTCATCTGGGTCTACTCTGTTTGGAATGGTGTAAAACGGCATATTTATAGAATAAAGGGTTAAATCGATGTATGGAAAGTTGTCTATATAAGTCTTAACATCTCCAGTCAGATGATGTCATGTACAGCTTTTTAGTGGTCACCTTATTATATGCCTGTTCTCTGAAAACAGCATATGTTGATAGAAAAAAACACACTCTGGTCTAAATACATAAAGTATAGATTAACACTATACTCCTTTCTATGCCTTTGCAAACAGAATAGACCCAGATCAGGGTCTGCTCTGTTTACGGTTACCTATGACATAATGTAACAGGACAACTGTTGAAAAGATCGTGGCCAGACCGGGACTTTAACTTGATCAGTTATCTGTACCAGATTTAACTGGGACTTGAACCCAGTTACCTGTACCAGACTTAGCTCAATCCCATTACACTACTCCCCCTACATGTATTTACCTGAGAAACTCAGGAGGTACATGGTCTGAATTTTCATTGGGTGCCAAACTGTAACAGGACAACTGGTGAAAAGATAGTGGCCCGACTTATCTCAACTCATTACAATAATATAGATATGGTTCTAACAGTTTTTGACAAGGCCAAAAATTCCTGTGTCCTGTGAATCAATTTTTTTAACTCAAGGTTTAGGTCATTGGTTTTTCACCTGGGAGAAACTGATTTAATTCCCATTTGTGGTCGATAGAATTTATGGATATGCTTTGTTGTGACTGACTGTTTTTGAGAATGTATGTTTACATACTGTACAAAGTTGAATGACAGTGAGATTATATGGTTCAGAATGCCTACAAAAAATCTAGTGCTGTAGATAAGAAGTACTTTTAGAAAATCTTTTTTTAATTATCTTTGTTATTTCTCCGATAACTACATTCTATACTGCTGCAACTCCATGGTTATTCTAATGAGTTGCAGCAACAGGAGTCAGTCTGAGAATTATATACTTAGGCGTAAAAAAAAAAAAGGTTTGTTTCTGGTTACCCGACCGACCGTTCATTTTACCCCCCGACTCACTTTTTTTTATTGCATCCAGAAATTTCCGCGGTTCTGTCTCTTGTGATTATTACGAGTTCGGTGAGAGGCCGATCTTCGGGGACTTCCCAATTCGAAAAAGCCTCTTTTTATCCAACTTATTGTGAAAGAATTTAAAAGAAAAAACCGATGGAGAAATTCCCATTATGTTGACATATCTCAACATTTCCAACGGTCAAACATTTTTTCGCCACAGTCAAAGAAAACGCTAAAAAGATACATCGGAGTTTGACACTAACCATAGACCGAGCGACATTTCATGTATTGTGCAGGTCAGGTCCAGTCGTTAAATATTCAACTGGTCTGAATGGTCCAGTGCGAAATAATCGATTCTAGAAAAATTCCGTTCATTTTGCAAGTTTTTCCACTCATTTTCATCTTCTGTCGCTCTAATATTGTTTTGTTTTTATCATTGTCCTAAGTAGAGAAAGCTGCGAGCACCTTGCAACCACGTGACTTCCTTCATAACGTTGAGGTCGGGATTGTCTCAAATTAAGTTAGGGTATTGTGATAAAACACTGTCGTTGTCGAAAAATCGCTAGGTATCTAATGCTTTTATTTCAGTTAAGGTCTCGTGTCAAAACGTTTTTGTGGAAATTTATATTTTAAGGGAATATATTTACAGAAAAAATATTAGCCAAATGATTCTTAATGACACCACTTGAAACATTATGAAACATTCCCTAAATGTATGTCGTAAAATAGATGTCGTAAATCTTGGTTTCCCACACTAACACCACTTTTCTGTTGTGTACACTCGCGACGATATATGCCAGTTTCAATTTGGGTTTACGGACAGTGGAGATGACAAGAAAGAAAGGGAAATGTAAGGAGTCGTCGAAGAGAAAATATGAGGAAGAAAAAAGGCAATTCTGTCAGAAATTGAAAGAAGAGTTTACTTGGTTAAACTACATACAGTACATTCCTTGTAGAAAATACGATTTGGTAAATAGTGGAGTTTTACAGTGGGGTGCTAAATGCCAATAGCTCCATACCACAGATTAACCGTTACCTGATGAATGTTGATGATTATTCATATAAGACTATGCCTACTATGAATATATATTCGTATTTAGGTATCAGTTCGATTTTTAGCATACTGCTGACCAAAAAAAAAAAAAAAAAGTTCCCGACCTACCGACCCAACTTTTTTTGGGGCATGTAACCAGAAACAACCCTATTTTTTTTTTAGGCCTTATTACTTATAGACATTTTGATAGACCGGTACACACCATATCTACAGTCCAGTATATATCATGTATAAATTTAACCCTTTCCCTCACGTACATCAACCTGTTTTCACGCATTTGCAAACTGAGTACATATCCAGATCAGATGGCTCCTATAGGAGTTACCTGATCTGGGTCTGCTCAGTTTGCTTTTGACATAACATTAATCTTATTCTAGAGTTGTACATTCCCTCTTAAAGTTTACATAATTATAAAAATTACATTGCTAATGAATGAATATTCATGGTATGTCAGGTTTTCTTACATGAATATTAAACATGGAAAGAGTTAATATAAAATACATATGATTTCAATAGTGAATCTTACCTCCTGGTGAACACGCTTTAATCCGATTTTCTTTGAATCACTAGTTAGCACATGTCATAAGCGGGTACCTGCTGTTGACCGGATCAATTAGCAGAGTGTTAGACTCGCTCGGAATCTCCGTGAGAGAAAACAAAAGCAACAGACCCTTTCGTTTGCTCAAGAAAGCTTAACATTGATTTTCATTATCATCATGTTTGCTCAATCGACCTCCTTATTTCACTCACGCTTTTTTTCTCTCGTTAAACACCGCTTAGCGATCAACGATTACCTATCTATATTTGTGCATGTTTACACTCAATTGACCCAATTACAGGAAGTTAGACAAAGATTTACTTCCGGTTGTAAATAACTTGTGGTTGTCAAGGTTACGTTGAATGCTATTGTGTCGTTAAAACTTAACTCTTTAAGAACCCAATACTGTCGAAAAAACACACATTTTTTTTCAATATAAATTGGCATATCTTGAACGGGACTAAATAAATTAGTGCGTGTCAGATGATATTTAAACTATAATACATAAGGGAAACAATCCCCTGGAGCAATAATTTATTGAAGGTGTAACAGTTAATTCCCTTAGGTATGAATTGCCCAGTACCAACCTTGACTACACTAACAGTCGTCTACTAACTTTGTCGTCTGCTATAAAAAAAATTTTTTTTTTAATTTTCTTCATTATTGTTTCAAAATAATAGTAACAGTAACAAACAGTTTGGATACTGATGAGACGCCGAGTTACTCGGCGTCTTATCTGAATCCAAACTGTTTGCATAGGTAATCACAGATCCGGCATAGACAGCGAAAGGGTTAATTATGCTTGAACATATTCGATAGAGTGAAATTTGATTCGAATAAAAAAAATCACAGCGCATTGCCTTTGAAAGACAATCTTGAACGATGACTGCAGTTCATGTTTTGATTGTTCGATATGCATGCAAATACGAAAGTAAAAAGAAAAACACACACACACAATGCGAAATGCATATGGTGATGACGATGACGATGATGATGATGATGATGATGATGATGATGATGATCATGGTTATGATGACGATAATAATAATAATGTAATATAATAATGGTAATAATAATAATAATAATAATAATAATAATAATAATAATAATAATAATAATCATAATAATAATTATAATAATAATAATAATAATAATAATAATAATAATAATAATAATAATAATAATAATGATGATGATGATGATGATGATGATGATGATCATGGTTATGATGACGATAATAATAATAATGTAATGTAATAATGATAATAATAATAATAATAATAATAATAATTATAATAATAATAATAATAATAATAATAATAATAATAATAATAATAATAATAATAATAATAAAAGTGTATTTTATCACGAAGTAGGCTAAATACAGATCTGTATTTAGATCTACTTCGCGATTTTATATAGATCTAAATGAATAATAAAAATAAATTTGAGTGTTGATATACACAATTCTGAGCACTGTCGTCGAGCAATCTGCGACCTAGAATCTAGTAAAGCCATTTGAAATTGTTGTAAACTACCAAGTAACGTCGAACTATTCTAAACATGTATTATTAAACAATATTGAAAATATCGCTGAAAGTAAAGGTACGTATTGTTGCAATTCTTTATGCGATTGAATGATCTAGGCTACTTTAAATTATTAATGTGAAGTTTGGAGCTTTGGTAAAAATAAACCGATTGAAAGGGTACATTGTTTATTCATTTGTTTATATTTTTGTAAAATATTGCTCAGGGTGAAAACACAAACTTGTACATGGGTATATACGGTGAGCTTGGGAGATATCCTCAATATTTAAATATAGCTATGTATACATATTATAACATATTGTGTAAAATTTGTTAACAACAATAATTGTTTAATAACTAAATTATATTGAAAGGTGGAAACAATGGACTACGAATGTAAAACCATGGTTAGATACATATGGGTTTTCACAGATAGATAGATAGAATTTTTCTTTCTTTCAGTAACTTATACATGTAGTATCTCGTTACATATACATATATTCAATACATGTGTATCACATGACAATAATAGAAAACACACACTTCAAGCAACATCGATCACTTCATAAATGCATATTCCTTTACCATGTATCTTGGTGCTATACTGAAGAATACATAGTTGTGGAGAATGAACAAATTGTCAAGCCATTCTATTGAAATCGTGTTAATTATTCACACATCAGGCTGATTTCTTGGAACAACTAATAACAATTCCTGACACCTGCTATTTGCTTCAGTAATAAAATGAGATAAACTAGTCAGCAATCGCCAATTTCTTGATTTTAAAAGTTTTATAAATTTGTACATGCTTGGTCTTTCTCTATAGTACCTTCTCACATACTTTCACATATATTTCCTAATCCAAAATCCGCGAACTTACAAAACTTTTACCTAGTTTTTTTTAGAGAACTTGTTATTGATGTCTTTAATCCCTTCCATCATATTTAAACGCATTTTCACGCATTTGCAAACAGAGTACACCCAGAGCAGCCAGCTCCTATAGGAGCTGTCTGAACAGGTTCTGCTCTGTTTGCTTTTGGCATGCTATATGTGTATATGCCTTATTCTACAGTTTTTGTCAGACAAACCATTCCATTGAAAACTTTACATTATAAAAATGAACCAATGAATATTGTCATTTCTTACATAAATACTGAATAGGGAAAGGGTTAAATACTGCAACTACTAGCTCTCTTTTACTCTAAAGGGTTTCAGGATATACTTTGGTTTGAAAATAAAGTATAGAACTCCGCTAACTAAAGCAAGGCTATCATCTCAATCGTTGCACGTGGAACCTGGAAGATATGTACGAAACAACGTTGTTAATAGAAATGAATTTTGTCATTTATGTAGCGGCACGTGACATCGAGGATTTTGTCAATGAATATAAAAAGTATGTAAACATTCGTACGGTGTAATTATATTACATAGTTTGATTGTCAAAGATATAGTGATTATAAATATACCATGCTGAGACAATATTCTTTGTTAAAAAGACTTGGAAATGGTTTGCACGAGGCATTTGAAATAATATCAGTGGTCGTTTAACCTTGCACTAACGTCCATTCCGCTGTGTATGAATATAGGAGCCGTCTGATCAGTGTCAGCTCTGTTTGCTTATGCTATGATGTAGATACGATTCTACAGTTTCTACCATGGCCAAACATTCCTGCACTCATGTGCTATTATAAAAAAAATGATCTAATTAATATTCATGATGTCATTAATTTCTTACATAAATATTCATGGAGTAAAGGGTTTACTTACACTGACATAGTAGTAACTAATATAGACTCTGATGAAACTGGTCTTTAAGGAACCGTTTGATCTGACTTCAATACCTACACCAGTCTATCCAAACACATACACAATTAACCATTTCCCTCATATAAACGTGTGTTCACGCATTTTCAAACAGAGTAGACCCAGATCAGACGGCTCCTAGAGGAGCCGTCGGATCAGGGTCTGCTCTGTTTGCTAATAGAAATTGATAGATTTATTTCTTTGCTTTCTAAATTGTCTACAATGTTCCACCTTTCATATTTCTTTATAACTAGATTGTTAATGTAATATTCAGTAGGTATCGAAATTTGGAATAAACATAGAACAGGGAAAGGGTTAAATATGACATTTTATATCAGCTGATGTGTTCTTAGTTGTTTCAATTCTTTTCATCAGAATGTTGCCAGATTTGGTAAGAGATGTTATTTTATGCTAAAGCATTTAGGTGTTATATTGCGCCAGCTAGATTTACTAAAGCAAGTTTACTCAATAAATTGCTTCCACGGAAACCATTTAGTTAATCTATTTATTCATACAGTTTATAGACTAACTGCAAATTAATGCTATTTCAAAACGAAATGCAACCACACTTGTAAAATTCCAAATTAAAATGTTAACATTTTCTAGGTAAAACCCCAATCCACATTCAAGTGCTTGACTGGTCAAAATTTGAGTGTGCTCAACCGTTGACTAATCAGATGCTTATCCCTTCGCGTGCTATTCGCGTCAATATACCTACCTGTAAATAGTGAAGACCCAGATGAGACAGATCCTGCAGCAGCTGTCTCATCAGGGTCTGCACTATTTACTGCACTATTTACAAGTTGATTGTGCAACCAGTGCACTCCACAGCAGTGATTTCACAGCGAAATACTTGTACACAGTGAAGATATATGTAATTATACAACAGGGCATGGGTAAAGAAGGGAGAATGTATTTTAAAATTCAGCAAGAGAAGGGTTAAGATAGAACTCAGACCTAAACCTTTCCTTTATACAGACGCGTTTTTCACGCCTTTACAAACCGAGTAGACAAAGATCAGGCGGAGCCTGCAGCAGTCGTCTGTGAAGGGTCTGATATGTTTGTTTATGGCATTGTAATAGATATGTCTTTACAGTTTCAACAGATACTAAAAACTCTTGTGTAAATACAGTAAAACCTCTATACATGTATAACGGCCACTAACTTGTGTTAATTAGTTAGTATTTAGGGCAGGTGGGTGCTTAAAACAATGCAAAAGTAAAACAGAACGCTCCTATAGGAGCGTTCTGTTTTACTTTCACATTGCTTTAAGCAGCCACTTGCCTTTAACACAAAATACTTGATGTAATTTAGTGGCCGTTATGGAGAGGTTTTACTGTATGCCAATATAAAAAACCAGGTAACAAATATTCATGATACCATTGCTTCTTACACGAATATTGAACAGGTAGAGGGTTAAGCAGAACGATTTATAAGATCGGGGCTTGAGCTGGAACCAAACTGTATGCATAATTAAATCTTCACTGCTAGAATGGCTATAGTTTTTCCACCGTTCATATGTTCACATTACAATTCATCACCAACAAGTGATGGGATGTCGGGATAAGCATAGTGATACTTAGTAGTCTATCTTTAGTATTGCACGCACTGTAACCACATATTAAAGATGTATGCTGCGCAAATTTCCGCAAATTTTGCGTTTCGAACTGACATCAGAATTGGAATCTATGTACCTTAACACTTATTTAACGCTAAACAGCACGGTCAGTAAATGATTGTTTGTGTCGAAAAAACTAGAAAAATGGATTGCTACGGAAACCAACGGAACAGCCTTCGCCATTGACCGGAATTTGTTGTAAGATTCAAATTTTTACATACCGGAAATAATCATTCAATGTACCTGTATGAGTTAGCTCCCTTTGACCGTTATATTTGATTGACACCATTGAATTGAACGGTATATTTAGCATGTGGTAACTGGTAAGATGGGCACATTACCTTATTTTCCTGAATAAAATCTATTATGTAGGCCAACAACCAGTGTCAGCCATTGTACATGTGGTAATAACCTAATTAAATTCAAAGCGTTGTTCCGAAATAGAATCGGAGTCATGAAGAAATTAGCCGAAGATGTCCGCTGATTTCTGTACAAAATCCCCGTAATAAAGAGGAGGCTCCTTTTTTAGCAGTATTCGGATAGAGATAATATTTAGCTGAACAAATATATCCTTTCGGAAAATGGGTTGTAAGCATTATTTTCATTGTATGTATACCTGTACAGCTTCTGGTGTTGATTGATTAATACGAAAAATTCGCATGCATAATACATCATTAACTCCCATTTAACCTGGTTTTCTTAGCGATTTCGTTCAACTATGTATAGTAGAACTCGTCTCAAGCAACCATTAATTTACAGAACAATGGAGTCCTAAAAACAGGTGGTTGCTTAATTCAGGGCAAAATAATACAGAAAGCTCCAGTTGGAGCTTTCTGCATTATTTTCGACTTGCATTAAGCTACCACATATTTTTAAGTACCAGATTAAGACTTCTTTATAACGACCGCTTAAGACAGATTCTACTGTATATTGAATGAATCTACTTGTATCTGTAATCTGAATCTGTAAAGCAACCATGCAGTACATATGCTAGCCCTTCAGATACCCTGTTATCTGGGTCTACACTGTTGACGTTTGTCCCCTTTAGGGCCACTATGCATATATTGATTAACTCACTAGTGCAATGTGTCCTTTAACCCTTTCCCTGTTCTGTATGTAGGCCAAATTTCAATACCTACTGAATATTCATTAACAAAATAGTTATAAAGCAATATGGAAGGTGGAACATTGTAGACATTTTAGAAAGCAAATAAACAAATCTGTTAAATTCTATTAGCAAACAGAGCAGACCATGATCAGACGGCTCCTCTAGGACCCGTCTGATCTGGGTCTACATGTACTCTGTTTGCAAATGTGTACACGTTTATATGAGGGAAAGTGTTTAAAGGATATAGGCAAACGGTGAAGACCCAGATCAGAGGGATCATGAAAAAACTCTCTGATCAAGGTATACACCCATCCACCAATGTCAGCATGCGTATTCCATCAACTGTGCCCAATTCCCATGAAAAATGGTTTTCAAAGTAAGATCTGAATGAATTTCCTTTGCAAGAAAAAAGGAGAAAATCAAACAAACGAAAACTGTAGCTGGCGACAGCATTTGAAGACGACACTATTTGGAAGCGAAGTAGGTAACCAAATAGTGCAAACCCTGATAAGACAACTCCTGATCTGGGACTTTGTCAATATCAACGGCATACATCGGTTAACCCTTTCGCTGCAAAATATTGTCGTCTGCAAAATTTGTCGTCTGTTACAAGTTTCTTTGTTGTAATTTCTCCCTTTTCCTTTCAAAAAACCCATTTCTACCATATTCACAGTAGCAAACAGTTTGGATCGTGATGAAACGCCGAGTTACTCATCTGGATCGAAACTGTTTTCAATCTCAGATGCGACACTGGCAGCGAAATAGTAAAGCGTACCAAGGTATTTACGGTAAAATAAGAAACTAAAGCTTTGGCATTTAAGATACCTTTATAAGAAAAAGTCATTTTAATTAAGGGTCGATATTCAATATTTATAACCAGACGCTGACACTAATGGATTAGCCCTCACAGTGCGGGACACGAGTCACTAATGCCATTTGCAAACAGTGTAGACCCAGATGAGAGGGCTCCTAGAGGAGCCCTCTCATCAGTGTATGCACTGTTTGTCATGTTACACGTTTCTTTAGAAGTTTCAATGAAATATTCACGGTAAGCTTGGCCTGTTTGAAATTTGAAATAGTCCATTTGAAAATTCAGCATTGTGAGGGTTAAGTCGGGCTGATATAATTCCTTCGATAACAAGGACAGGAATAGTCTTCCACATCGTACTTCAATACAGAACTGCGCAATCAATACTACCAGAGTTAACCCTTTCCCTCATATAAACGTGTTTTCACGCATTCGCAAACAGAGTAGACCCAGATCAGACGGCTCCTAGAGGAGCCGTCTGATCAGGGTCTACTCGGTTTGCTAATATAATTTGATAGATCTGGTTCTTTACTTTTTACAATGGCTACTATGTTCCACCTTCCTTATTTCATTATTACTATTTTGTCCATGAACATTCAGTAGGTTTTGAAATTTGGAATACATATAGAACAGGGAAAGGGTTAAATGAATTCCTTCAACACTAAATGTATAAACGTAGATCTAGTCTCTGTTTCTTTGTACAATAGGTGACAGAGTGTCATACAGCATTGAGCCAGATGAGACGCCGACGAGACGCCGTAGGGACGCCGACGAGACGCCGTTTTATTCAGCACATCTGGATCCACACAATTAGCTAATGTTAACACAAATGTTTTACAAAGAGTCATTTTTCCCCTCGTATATTGCGTTCACCAACTTAACCGTTGCTTTATATTAGTTTAGAAACATTTAACCCCTAACCTGTTGCATATTCATGTAAGAAATAATAAAATCGTGAATATTTATTAGCTGAATTTTTGTCATGTAAAAGTTTCAAGGGATTTTTTGCTCTGAGAAAAACTGACTCATGTTATAAGCAAACAGAGCAGACCCTTATCAGACGGCTCCACTGTTTGCAAATGCGTGAAAAAGCGTTTATATGAAGGAAAGGGTTTAGTAGCATTTAACCAGTTCTGCGATGAATAATAACGTTATAAAATAATGGCATCATGAATATTCATTAACTGAATTAAATTTTATAATGACATGTGTACATGTGTTTGTTTTGTAGAAACTGTAGAGTCATATTATATATCACATATCATATCATTTCATAAGCAAACAGAACAGACCCTGCTCAGACGGCTCCTACAGGAACCGTTTGAATTGGGTCTACTCTGTTTGCAAATGCGTGAAAAAGCGTTTCTATGAGGGAAAGTGTTAAACAACTTCTTGTCCACTCCGGCAAGCTTCTTGTATGATCGAAGAGGTCCGATTTAAATTTTAAACGTTTTCAGACTGAATACATTGTACGAGTACAGTAAAAGCTCTCTATAACGGCCACTAGATTGTGTTAATTAGTTGGTATTTAGGACAGATGTGCTTAAAGCAATGCGAAAGTAAAACAGAACGCTCCAATAGGAGCGTTCTGTTCTACTTTCACCTTGCTTTAAGCAGCCACCTGCCTTTAGCACAAAATGCTTGATGTAGTTTAGTGGCCGTTATAGAGAGGTTTTACTGTACATTGAATATGCCGGTTAACACAGGTGCGGTCTATACATTAGATACAGTAAAGCGATAGTCCCCTACAATAAACGCATATTTTCAATAACATCCTAAAATTAAGTTGGCATTTGTTATGGTCAATCATTATTAATATGAAGATTGTCAATTTGAACTTATGTCGAAAAATGTCCCTGTTATATGTGATAGAAAATAAACCGTTTTCGTCGATGTATTTGTTTTGCTTTACTACAAAATATTATTGAGTTACGAAACTAAAACGCAACCAGAATAAATACTAATTAACTCTTCGCTTGCTATTCACGTCAATATACCTACCTGTAAATAGTGAAGACCCAGATGAGATAGCTCCTGCAGGAGCTGTCTCATCAGGGTCTGAACTATTTACACGTTGATTGTGCAACCAGTGCACTCCACAGCAGTGATTGCACAGCGAAATACGTGTACACAGTGAAGATATATGTAATTATACAACAGAGCATGGGCAAATAAGGAGAAATCTATTTTAAAATTCAACAAGAGAAGGGTTAATACATTGGCGAATAACATCGCGTCTTCGATATCAAACACATACAATGTTTTGTATTCATCAGCGTTTATTCCATTGGTTTCTTCTGATATACTTCTTTTCAGCATATAAACAATGATTTATGTATTTTAGGCATCTTTAACTCTTTGCACGCGAACCTGTGATTACCTATGCAAACAGTTTGGATCCAGATGAGACGCCGCATCATGTTTGTCATCTTGACCATATTTTTGCAACGAAATGAGAGAAAGTTTATTTTAAGAATTGAAGCAGACGACAATTGTTGCAGACGAAGAATTACTTTAAAACGAGTTAAAACGTGTTGTGAGTAGATGCTATCACTTTAAAGATACAGTAAAATCCTTCTAATGCGACCACTTAATGAATAAACATGACTGTCTTTATAAGCAGGTGGTTGCTTAATGCAGGACGAATGTTATGCAGAAAGCTAGGAGCTTTCTACACAACTTTCGTCCTGTATTAAGCTACCACCTGCCTTTGCCACTGTGAATTATGCCACTTTTTGCTGGTTGCATTAGAGGGGGTTTACTGTATGCCCGTTCTGTAAAAAACTATGTTGAGAAGGACCGCGTCTCATTCTACATTGTTCAGCCTACAATTATTTACGGTTGTTTAACGAGGCAACGGCCCATTGTACCAATTTCACTGATTTCGTTATAAATAAAGACTCCATCAACTCATTAACCTATTCCTTCCTAGACTAATTATAGACCTAACCTCATTGAATAAATCTACTGAAAATGAGCATTTACCAGAGAAAAGGGAAAACTAGAATAATTGTGTAGTTTTGAAACCATTGTGATAAATAGAGCATTTTCACCATGGGAGTAAGTTCTCTATTTATCACAATGATTTCATAAGGTAACTTTTACAGAGGCATCAAAAGATATAGGAGGGAAAAGGCTAACAAGCATTGTTGTTAAAACATGCGTTTACATTGCATATGCTTAGAGCAAGGAATTCGCTTTTATATAAATAGTTATTTTGTTTTATTGGTGTTTATTTTTCAGTCTAAGATGTCGTCGTTATTCTGTTCATAACAGGTCTGGTCTAGTGTAATAGTTGATTTTAAAACACGTCTTACGTTGCACTTATAGTAATATTAGGGTCCTTTTTGATTGGTCACAATTTAGAGAAACATTTCGGTTTAGCTAGATTTTTATATTGCTATCGTTTCCTGTGAATAATTGGCAATTGTAATATCGGCATCATCTCATTTTTATACTGTACGAAAGTGCATATTGTGTTAGTAACAGCGATCGTCTCTTATAATTCAAACTGAATGCGTCATACTTTATACTGATTATAATTTGATGTATATAGCGTGGTGCTGTACAATGATGAGAATTCAATAAAGAATACAGACAGATAGACAGATATTTTATTGAGAACAAAGGCCATAGACCCAGATCGGAAAAGTTGGCTACTAGTAGCTGGCTACTAGTAACTGGCTACTTGTAGTAGGAAAACTTGGCTACTAGTAACTGGTTACTAATAGTAGGAAAAGTTGGTTACTAGAAGCCAGCTACTAGTGACTGGCTACTTATAATAGAAAACTTGGCTACTAGTAACTGGCTACTAGTAGTAGGAAAGGTTGGTTACTAGTAACTGGCTACTACTAGTAGGAAACAAGTAGCTGGGTAGACCTAGTCATATTCAAGCCAACTCACACGTATTTGGAATTTCTACAAGAGAAGAGTGTCTGCTTTCTAAAGATAACGTAGTTCCTTTGCTAAATTGATGTAGCTAGTCAGCTACTCATACCTTTAAAATGCCGATGTGATATTTTGAGCACAATCTGATGAAACGAAACAAGTAGCTGGGTAGTTTTATTGAAGCAAACGCAAAAGTATATAGAATTTCGACAAGAGGAAAGTGTCTTCTATCCAAAAATACCGTAGTTACCTTAATTACTTCATGTAGCTAGTCAGCTACTCATACCTTTTGAATGTCGGTATGATTTTCTCAGCACTATATTCTGAACGAAACAATGAGCTGGGTACTTATATTCAAGCAACCTCAATTATATATATAGAATATCTACAAGAGGTAAGTGGCTGCTGTCTAAAGATACCGTAGTTATCATAATTAATTCATGTAGCTAGTCAGCTACTTATACCTTTTAAATGTTGGTATAATATTTTCAACACTATATTCTGAAACGAAACAAGTAGCTGGGTAGTTATATTCAAGCAAGCTCAAATACATATAGAATTTCGACAAGAGGAGAGTGTCTGCTGTCTAAAGATACCGTAGTTATCTTAATTACTTCATGTAGCTAGTCAGCTACTCATACCTTTTGAATGTTGGTATAATATTTTCAACACTATATTCTGAAACGAAACAAGTAGCTGGGTTGTTATATTCAAGCAAATTCAAATTTATATAGAATTTCGACAAGAGGAGAGTGTCTGCTGTCTAAAGATACCGTAGTTATCTTAATTACTTCATGTAGCTAGTCAGCTACTCATACCTTTTGAATGGTGGTATAATATTTTCAACACTATATTTTGAAACTAAACAAGTAGCTGGGTAGTTATATTCAAGCAAACTCAAATGTATATAGAATTACGACAAGAGGAGAGTGTCTGCTGTCTAAAGATACCGTAGTTATGTTAATTACTTCATGTAGCTAGTCAGCTACTCAAACCTTTTGAATGTTGGTATAATATTCGCAACACTATATTCCGAAGTGAAACAAGTAGCTGGGTAGTTATATTCAAGCAAACTCAAATGTATATAGAATTTCGACAAGAGGAGAGTGTCTGCAGTCTATCGATACCATTGTTATCTTAATTACTTCATGTAGCTAGTCAGCTACTCATACCCTTTGAATATTGGTATACTATTTTCAAAACTATATTGTGAAACGAAACAAGTAGCTGGGTAGTTATATTCAAGCAAACCCAAATGTATATAGAATTTCGACAAGAGGAGAGTGTCTGCTGTCTAAAGATACCGTAGTTATCTTAATTACTTCATGTAGCTAGTCAGCTACTCATACCTTTTGAATGTTGGTAGAATATTTTCAACACAATATTCTGAAACGAAACAAGTAGCTGGGTAGTTATATTCAAGCAAAATCAAATATATATAGAATTTCTACAAGAGGAGAGTGTCTGCTGTCTAAAGATACCGTGGTTATCTTAATTACTTTATGTAGCTAGTCAGCTACTCATACCTTTTGAATGTTGGTATAATATTTGCAACACTATATTCCGAAGTGAAACAAGTAGCTGGGTAGTTATATTCAAGCAAACTCAAATGTATATAGAATTTCGACAAGATGGGAATGTCTGCTGTCTAGAGATACCGTAGTTATCTTAATTACTTCTTGTAGCTAGTCAGCTACTCATACCTTTTAAATGTTGGTATAATATTTTCAACACTATATTCCGAAACGAAACAAGTAGCTGGGTAGTTATATTCAAGCAAACTCAAATATATATAGAACTTCGACAAGAGGAGAGTGTCTGCTGTCTAAAGATACCGTAGTTATCTTAATTACTTCATGTAGCTAGTCAGCTACTCATACCTTTTGAATGTTGGTAAAATATTTTCAACACTATATTCCGAAACGAAACAAGTAGCTGGGTAGTTATATTCAAGCAAATTCAAATTTATATAGAATTTCGACAAGAGGAGAGTGTCTGCTGTCTAAAGATACCGTAGTTATCTTAATTACTTCATGTAGCTAGTCAGCTACTCATACCTTTTGAATGTTGGTATAATATTTTCAACACTATATTCTGAAACTAAACAAGTAGCTGGGTAGTTATATTCAAGCAAACTCAAATGTATATAGAATTTCGACAAGAGGAGAGTGTCTGCTCTCTAAAGATACCGTAGTTATGTTAATTACTTCATGTAGCTAGTCAGCTACTCATACCTTTTGAATGTTGGTATAATATTTGCAACACTATATTCCGAAGTGAAACAAGTAGCTGGGTAGTTATATTCAAGCAAACTCAAATGTATATAGAATTTCGACAAGAGGAGAGTGTCTGCAGTCTATCGATACCATTGTTATCTTAATTACTTCATGTAGCTAGTCAGCTACTCATACCCTTTGAATATTGGTATACTATTTTCAAAACTATATTGTGAAACGAAACAAGTAGCTGGGTAGTTATATTCAAGCAAACCCAAATGTATATAGAATTTCGACAAGAGGAGAGTGTCTGCTGTCTAAAGATACCGTAGTTATCTTAATTACTTCATGTAGCTAGTCAGCTACTCATACCTTTTGAATGTTGGTAGAATATTTTCAACACAATATTCTGAAACGAAACAAGTAGCTGGGTAGTTATATTCAAGCAAAATCAAATATATATAGAATTTCTACAAGAGGAGAGTGTCTGCTGTCTAAAGATACCGTGGTTATCTTAATTACTTTATGTAGCTAGTCAGCTACTCATACCTTTTGAATGTTGGTATAATATTTGCAACACTATATTCCGAAGTGAAACAAGTAGCTGGGTAGTTATATTCAAGCAAACTCAAATGTATATAGAATTTCGACAAGATGGGAATGTCTGCTGTCTAGAGATACCGTAGTTATCTTAATTACTTCTTGTAGCTAGTCAGCTACTCATACCTTTTAAATGTTGGTATAATATTTTCAACACTATATTCCGAAACGAAACAAGTAGCTGGGTAGTTATATTCAAGCAAACTCAAATATATATAGAACTTCGACAAGAGGAGAGTGTCTGCTGTCTAAAGATACCGTAGTTATCTTAATTACTTCATGTAGCTAGTCAGCTACTCATACCTTTTGAATGTTGGTAAAATATTTTCAACACTATATTCCGAAACGAAACAAGTAGCTGGGTAGTTATATTCAAGCAAATTCAAATTTATATAGAATTTCGACAAGAGGAGAGTGTCTGCTGTCTAAAGATACCGTAGTTATCTTAATTACTTCATGTAGCTAGTCAGCTACTCATACCTTTTGAATGTTGGTAAAATATTTTCAACACTATATTCCGAAACGAAACAAGTAGCTGGGTAGTTATATTCAAGCAAATTCAAATTTATATAGAATTTCGACAAGAGGAGAGTGTCTGCTGTCTAAAGATACCGTAGTTATCTTAATTACTTCATGTAGCTAGTCAGCTACTCATACCTTTTGAATGTTGGTATAATATTTTCAACACTATATTCTGAAACTAAACAAGTAGCTGGGTAGTTATATTCAAGCAAACTCAAATGTATATATAATTTCGACAAGAGGAGAGTGTCTGCTGTCTAAAGATACCGTAGTTATGTTAATTACTTCATGTAGCTAGTCAGCTACTCATACCTTTTGAATGTTGGTATAATATTTGCAACACTATATTCCGAAGTGAAACAAGAAGCTGGGTAGTTATATTCAAGCAAACTCAAATGTATATAGAATTTCGACAAGAGGAGAGTGTCTGCAGTCTATCGATACCATTGTTATCTTAATTACTTCATGTAGCTAGTCAGCTACTCATACCCTTTGAATATTGGTATACTATTTTCAAAACTATATTGTGAAACGAAGCAAGTAGCTGGGTAGTTATATTCAAGCAAACCCAAATGTATATAGAATTTCGACAAGAGGAGAGTGTCTGCTGTCTAAAGATACCGTAGTTATCTTAATTACTTCATGTAGCTAGTCAGCTACTCATACCTTTTGAATGTTGGTAGAATATTTTCAACACAATATTCTGAAACGAAACAAGTAGCTGGGTAGTTATATTCAAGCAAAATCAAATATATATAGAATTTCTACAAGAGGAGATTGTCTGCTGTCTAAAGATACCGTGGTTATCTTAATTACTTTATGTAGCTAGTCAGCTACTCATACCTTTTGAATGTTGGTATAATATTTTCAACACAATATTCGGAAACTAAACAAGTAGCTGGGTAGTTATATTCAAGCAAACTCAAATGTATATAGAATTTCGACAAGATGGGAATGTCTGCTGTCTAGAGATACCGTAGTTATCTTAATTACTTCTTGTAGCTAGTCAGCTACTCATACCTTTTAAATGTTGGTATAATATTTTCAACACTATATTCCGAAACGAAACAAGTAGCTGGGTAGTTATATTCAAGCAAACTCAAATATATATAGAACTTCGACAAGAGGAGAGTGTCTGCTGTCTAAAGATACCGTAGTTATCTTAATTACTTCATGTAGCTAGTCAGCTACTCATACTTTTTGAATGTTGGTAAAATATTTTCAACACTATATTCCGAAACGAAACAAGTAGCTGGGTAGTTATATTCAAGCAAATTCAAATTTATATAGAATTTCGACAAGAGGAGAGTGTCTGCTGTCTAAAGATACCGTAGTTATCTTAATTACTTCATGTAGCTAGTCAGCTACTCATACCTTTTGAATGTTGGTATAATATTTTCAACACTATATTCTGAAACTAAACAAGTAGCTGGGTAGTTATATTCAAGCAAACTCAAATGTATATATAATTTCGACAAGAGGAGAGTGTCTGCTGTCTAAAGATACCGTAGTTATGTTAATTACTTCATGTAGCTAGTCAGCTACTCATACCTTTTGAATGTTGGTATAATATTTGCAACACTATATTCCGAAGTGAAACAAGTAGCTGGGTAGTTATATTCAAGCAAACTCAAATGTATATAGAATTTCGACGAGAGGAGAGTGTCTGCAGTCTATCGATACCATTGTTATCTTAATTACTTCATGTAGCTAGTCAGCTACTCATACCCTTTGAATATTGGTATACTATTTTCAAAACTATATTGTGAAACGAAACAAGTAGCTGGGTAGTTATATTCAAGCAAACCCAAATGTATATAGAATTTCGACAAGAAGAGAGTGTCTGCTGTCTAAAGATACCGTAGTTATCTTAATTACTTCATGTAGCTAGTCAGCTACTCATACCTTTTGAATGTTGGTAGAATATTTTCAACACAATATTCTGAAACGAAACAAGTAACTGGGTAGTTATATTCAAGCAAAATCAAATATATATAGAATTTCTACAAGAGGAGAGTGTCTGCTGTCTAAAGATACCGTGGTTATCTTAATTACTTTATGTAGCTAGTCAGCTACTCATACCTTTTGAATGTTGGTATAATATTTTCAACACAATATTCGGAAACTAAACAAGTAGCTGGGTAGTTATATTCAAGCAAACTCAAATGTATATAGAATTTCGACAAGATGGGAATGTCTGCTGTCTAGAGATACCGTAGTTATCTTAATTACTTCTTGTAGCTAGTCAGTTACTCATACCTTTTGAATGTTGGTATAATATTTTCAACACAATATTCGGAAACTAAACAAGTAGCTGGGTAGTTATATTCAAGCAAACTCAAATGTATATAGAATTTCGACAAGATGGGAATGTCTGCTGTCTAGAGATACCGTAGTTATCTTAATTACTTCTTGTAGCTAGTCAGCTACTCATACCTTTTAAATGTTGGTATAATATTTTCAACACTATATTCCGAAACGAAACAAGTAGCTGGGTAGTTATATTCAAGCAAAATCAAATATATATAGAACTTCGACAAGAGGAGAGTGTCTGCTGTCTAAAGATACCGTAGTTATCTTAATTACTTCATGTAGCTAGTCAGCTACTCATACCTTTTGAATGTTGGTATAATATTTTCAACACTATATTCCGAAACGAAACAAGTAGCTGGGTAGTTATATTCAAGCAAACTCAAATGTATATAGAATTTCGACAAGATGGGAATGTCTGCTGTCTAAAGATACCGTAGTTTTCTTAATTACTCCATGTAGCTAGTCAGCTACTCATACCTTTTGAATGTTGGTATAATATTTTCAACACTATATTCTGAAACTAAACAAGTAGCTGGGTAGTTATATTCAAGCAAACTCAAATGTATATAGAATTTCGACAAGAGGAGAGTGTCTGCTGTCTAAAGATACCGTAGTTATCTTAATTACTTCATGTAGCTAGTCAGCTACTCATACCTTTTGAATGTTGGTAGAATATTTTCAACACTATATTCTGAAACGAAACAGGTAGCTGGGTAGTTATATTCAAGCAAAATCAAATATATATAGAATTTCTACAAGAGGAGAGTGTCTGCTGTTTAAAGATACCGTGGTTATCTTAATTACTTCATGTAGCTAGTCAGCTACTCATACCTTTTGAATGTTGGTATAATATTTTCAACACAATATTCGGAAACTAAACAAGTAGCTGGGTAGTTATATTCAAGCAAACTCAAATGTATATAGAATTTCGACAAGATGGGAATGTCTGCTGTCTAAAGATACCGTAGTTTTCTTAATTACTCCATGTAGCTAGTCAGCTACTCATACCTTTTGAATGTTGGTATAATATTTTCAACACTATATTCTGAAACTAAACAAGTAGCTGGGTAGTTATATTCAAGCAAACTCAAATGTATATAGAATTTCGACAAGAGGAGAGTGTCTGCTGTCTAAAGATACCGTAGTTATCTTAATTACTTCATGTAGCTAGTCAGCTACTCATACCTTTTGAATGTTGGTATAATATTTGCAACACTATATTCCGAAGTGAAACAAGTAGCTGGGTAGTTATATTCAAGCAAACTCAAATGTATATAGAATTTCGACAAGAGGAGAGTGTCTGCTGTCTATCGATACCATTGTTATCTTAATTACTTCATGTAGCTAGTCAGCTACTCATACCTTTTGAATATTGTTATACTATTTTCAAAACTATATTGTGAAACGAAACAAGTAGCTGGGTAGTTATATTTAAGCAAACCCAAATGTATATAGAATTTCGACAAGAGGAGAGTGTCTGCTGTCTTAAGATACCGTAGTTATCTTAATTACTTCATGTAGCTAGTCAGCTACTCATACCTTTTGAATGTTGGTATAATATTTTCAACACAATATTCGGAAACTAAACAAGTAGCTGGGTAGTTATATTCAAGGAAAATCAAATTTATGAAGAATTTCTACAAGAGGAGAGTGTCTGCCGTCTAAAGATACCGTAGTTATCTTAATTACTTCATGTAGCTAGTCAGCTACTCATACCTTTTGAATGTTGGTATAATATTTTCAACACAATATTCGGAAACTAAACAAGTAGCTGGGTAGTTATATTCAAGGAAATTCAAATTTATATAGAATTTCGACAAGAGGAGAGTGTCTGCTGTCTAAAGATACCGTAGTTATCTTAATTACTTCATGTAGCTAGTCAGCTACTCATACCTTTTGAATGGTGGTATAATATTTTCAACACTATATTCTGAAACTAAACAAGTAGCTGGGTAGTTATATTCAAGCAAACTCAAATTCATATAGAATTTCGACAAGAGGAGAGTGTCTGCTTTCTAAAGATACCGTAGTTATCTTAATTACTTCATGTAGCTAGTCAGCTACTCATACCTTTTGAATGTTGGTATATTATTTGCAACACTATATTCCGAAGTGAAACAAGTAGCTGGGTAGCTAAATTCAAGCAAACTCAAATGTATATAGAATTTCGACAAGAGGAGAGTGTCTGCTGTCTATCGATACCATTGTTATCTTAATTACTTCATGTAGCTAGTCAGCTACTCATACCTTTTGAATGTTGTTATTATATTTTCAACACTATATTCTGAAACGAAACAAGTAGCTGGGTAGTTATATTCAAGCAAACTCAAATGTATATAGAATTTCGACAAGATGGGGGTGTCTGCTGTCTAAAGATACCATAGTTATCCTAATTACTTCATGTAGCTAGTCAGCTACTCATACCTTTTGAATGTTGGTATAATATTTTCAACACTATATTCCGAAACTAAACAAATAGTTGGGTAGTTATATTCAAGCAAACTCAAATGTATATAGAATTTCGACAAGAGGAGAGTGTCTGCTTTCTAAAGATACCGTAGTTATCTTAATTACTTCGTGTAGCTAGTCAGCTACTCATACCTTTTGAATGTTGGCATAATATTTGCAACACTACATTCCGAAGCACAACAAGTAGCTGGGTAGTTATATTCAAGCAAACTCAAATGTATATAGAATTTCGACAAGATGAGAGTGTCTGCTGTCTAAAGATACTGTATTTATGTTAATAACTTCATGTAGCTAGTCAGCTACTCATACCTTTTTAATGTTGATATAATATTTTCAACACTCTATTCTGAAACGAAACAAGTAGTTGGGTAGTTATATTCAAGCCAACTCAAATGTATATATAATTTCGACAAGTGGAGAGTGTCTGCTGTCTAACGATACCGTAGTTATCTTAATTACTCCATGTAGCTAGTCAGCTTCTCATACATTTTGAATGTTGGTATACTATTTTCAACACTATATTCCGAAACGAAACAAGTAGATGGGTAGTTATATTCAAGCAAACTCAAATGTATATAGAATTTCGACAAGATGAGAGTGTCTGCTGTCTAAAGATACCGTAGTTATCTTAATTATTTCATGTAGCTAGTTAGCTACTCATACCATTTGAATGTTGGTATAATATTTTCAACACTATATTCTGAAACGAAACAAGTAGCTGGGCAGTTACATTCAAGCAAACTCAAACGTATATAGAATTTCTACAAGAGGAGAGTGTCTGCTGTCTAAAGATACTGTGTTTATCTTAATAACTTCATGTAGCTAGTCAGCTACTCATACCTTTTGAATGTTGGTATAATATTTTGAACACTATATTCGGAAACTAAACAAGTAGCTGGGTAGTTATATTCAAGCAAACTCAAATGTATATAGAATTTCCACAATATGGGAGTGTCTGCTGTCTGAAGATATCGTAGTTATCTTAATCACTTCATGTAGCTAGTCAGCTACTCATACCTTTTGAATGTTGGTATAATATTTTCAACACTATATTCCGAAACGAAACAAGTAGCTGGGTAGTTATATTTAAGCAAACTCAAATGTATATAGAATTTCGACAAGAGGAGAGTGTCTGCTGTCTAAAGATACCGTAGTTATCTTAATTACTTCATGTAGCTAGTCAGCTACTCATACCTTTTGAATGTTGGTAGAATATTTTCAACACTATATTCTGAAACGAAACAAGTAGCTGGGTAGTTATATTCAAGCAAAATCAAATATATATAGAATTTCGACAAGAGGAGAGTGTCTGCTGTCTAAAGATACCGTAGTTATCTTAATTACTTCATGTAGCTAGTCAGCTACTCATACCTTTTGAATGTTGGTATAATATTTTCAACACTATATTCCGAAGCTAAACTAGTAGTTGGGTAGTTATATTCAAGCAAACTCAAATGTATATAGAATTTCGACAAGAGGAGAGTGTCTGCTGTCTAAAGATACCGTAGTTATCTTAATTACCTCATGTAGCTAGTCAGCTACTCATACCCTTTGAATGTTGGTATAATAGTTTCAACACTATATTTTGAAACGAAACAAGTAGCTGGGTAGATATATTCAAGTAAACTCAAATGTATATAGAATTTCGACAAGAGGAGAGTGTTTGCTGTCTAAAGATACCGTGATTTTTTCTGAAACGAAACAAGTAGCTGGGTATGGGTAGTTATATTCAATCAAACTGAAATGTATATAGAATTTCGCAAGAGGAGAGTGTCTGCTGTCTAAAGATACCGTAGTTATCTTAATTACTTCATATAGCTAGTCAGCTACTGATACCTTTTTAATGTTGGTATAATATTTTCAACACTATATTCCGAGCTGGGTAGTTATATTTAAGCAAACTCAAATGTTTATAGAATTTCGACAAGCGGAGAGTGTCTGCTGTCTAAAGATACCGTAGTTATCTAAATTACTTCATGTAGCTAGTTGGAACAACCCTGAACTCTGATCGGCTATGACGTTCCCATCACACGAAAAATGTCACAACCAACTAACATCTAAATTGATAAAACATTTCTTACTGTATCCTGCTCAAGTGCTATTCTTTTTATCTCCAAAAGAACAGTATCAGGGACTCCAAACCTTCATGTTATCTATAAGATCCGCTATAAGATCTTATTTTTAAAAGTACTTGACATTGAATTCTGCAACATACATGCCTTTAGACAAGACCTTCCCAACCATGTGAAAGTTTTAACCCCTGTGACATTGACATTAACATCAGACCTTAACATCAGACCGTATTTTGATTTCTAAAATGGCTTGAATTTTTTCTAGTGTTTACAATGTGTATGCCTTTTGAAGTACAGCTTTTGTATATGACACATACATGCATTTTAAGAAAACCTTTATATCCCTATGAAAATTTGAATCCTTCTGACCTTAACCTTTACCTCAGTCTCTGGATTTAAGTTTCAAAATGTTCCCCCGGTGAGTTTTGTTATCTACTGACAACTCTAAGACTTGTATTTTAAATTGTGGGCAAAATATAATATGCCATAGCTATCCGTGGTATATTAAAAAAGAGATCATAATTACCCTTGACGCCTAACATGGTGATATCTTTATGAGTCCAACGACAAACTGATCGTATAGCAAGTCAATTTAACATTTGTTCATAAGACAATGTTTGGGATAAAGTAATATCTTAAATACTTTGCAAGATATCTTTTCAACTTTTTAAATAAGACATTTTATAAAGTATATAAGATATCCTATACATTTAGAAGACATCTTTGAAATGGAAAAGTAGTAAAGTCAAGCAGGCAAAGCCACATGCAAGACGCAACCACCACCAAAACACCGATAGACAGCATGACACACACACACACACAACCACACACCCAAACGCACACGCACACACACGAAATGAACACAGAAAACACCAAAAGACACACAAGAACCAGGGACAAACGTTCCACAACATGAACAAACCACAAGCACAAAGACGCAATGCAAACAAAAGGAAGGGTGACAAAGAGAGTACCGCCTTGGCACGGTCAGCAGCAAAAACACCACTGGGGGTTTAAACCGGTTTACGGACGTCCTAACCTCACACTTCTCTCAAAGTCACCCTAGCTTTACAAATATTGTAAATAAAGGTATCCCCGCTGGACTTACCCACAACATAGACGACGGTGAACACAGGACAACATGTAAAACATAGCATAATAACTGTGACAATCCGTCAAATATGTACTCAATGACTTTGCTGAAGTCGGAGCACCTGCAGGTAAGCCGTTAAGGGCACGACAGGGAAAAAATAATACATGAGTCTGGTAAGCTCCTCCTGTATCCAAGTTTAAGAGTATACCATCATAGAGTACTACACTCGGCCTGTCATCGCGCAAGCAAAGAGGGAAGCGTAGCTACCGACTGTAAAAGGGTCGATAACCAAACATGCAGTGTGTTGCAATATAATAGGATCATAACCTTTCTTTTTAAATTTTTTAATGCGTTTTATAAACAAATCATGAAAATGGATATGACCCCGAATTTTCCTAAGTTTGTAGATAACATCCCCATAAAATTCTGGTTGAGAAATGCCTTGTCGCAGTAACGTCCGTAGATTGCAATTATATTTACTAATGAGAGGTAAATTTCGATAATAAAATTTAGAAAAGGTTTTCCGAAGTTTGTGATATCTGTAACCTTGCTTAAGAAGTTTATCAGTTATAACTAAATTACGTCTGTTAAAATCTTCAAGCAAAGAACAGGCTCGGGCAAACCTAATAAGTTGAGAAATATAAACACCATAAGATGTAGAACGTGGCACATCCCCATCTAGAAAAGGATAATTAACAATTTTAAAATTAAAATCTTCTCTTTTATCGTATACTTTGGACGAAACTTTATCATTTGTAATTGAAAGATTCAAATCTAGAAATGAAGCATTAATGTCAGATTGATTAGCTTTGTTTAAAGACAGTTCTTTTGGGTAGATTGAAGAAACCATAGTATCAAAATAAGGATTATCTAAATTCAAAATATCGTCTAAATATCTTGAAGTTTTATTAAAAGCATTAACAATATCGGTCTGTGTATCAGGTTTTAAGCTAAGCATAAAATCCCTCTCGTAGCAATACAAAAACAAATCTGCAACAAGAGGGGCACAATTTGTACCCATGGGTATACCAACAACTTGACGATATATGGTATCTCCATAACGCACAAATATATTATCTAAAAGAAAGGTAAGAGATCTACAAACATCAAGGCAAGTCCACATTGTGTAATGTTCAACTTCTGAATTCGAAAAGAATGAACGTTGAACATTACAAGCAATGAACATTTTGTTTTCTCTGGCAAAGGTTTTTTCTATTAATTTAATAAGTCTATCCTTTATAAGATGGTGAGGTAGAGTAGTATAGAGTGTAGAGAAATCATAAGAGCTCAGTAAAGAAATGTTATACTGTTCATTTTCAAGTTTTGTTAAAACATCATTTGAATTTTTTATGGACCAAAAAACATTAATACCAGAATTTTCATATATTTTATCACAGTAGCGTTTAACATGTTCTTTGATCGTAGTAAGACAGGACGTCAAAAGTATAGATAATTTAGTAGTGGTACAACAGCTAGAGTTGGCAATAAAACGCGACTTATAAGGGTTTTTATGTAGTTTCGGAATCCAGTACAAAGTAGAAAGTTTATGTTGTTTTATGTTAGGACCAGACTTAAAATCATTGCACATTTTTACATGTTCCGAGACTATATCTTTTTCAGGTGTTTGAACTGTTATATAAGTTTTTGAATCAGTTAGCTCCTTCTTTAAAACATCAACATAATACAATCTTCAAATAATGATTACATTGTTTGATGCCTTGTCAGCAGGAACAAGAACATAATCTGAATGAAAATTAGAAATGTTTTTCTTCAAGTAGCGAAATGTAACTCTAGGTCGAGGTGGTAAAAGATGGTTATTTGATTTGTAAAAAGTTATTCGTGTATCAATAATATCGAAAATACATTTCTTCCAATCCGAAAGGGCATTAACATCAGCATGTTCTCGTCGACACCATTTGATGCAGAATTCTTGAATAGCTTCCGCAATATGAGTTCGACAAGCGTCAAAATCAATAAGGGAAGGTAATCTATATTTAGGTCCTTTAGTTAGGAGGGTCCTGAGACGTTTATCCTTAATGATATCAAAATTACCAGTAATGACATGACCAACTGGTTTATAGCAAAAGCTAGAAATGCTACAATCTCAAGAAATAGGGGTATTAACATCAACATTTAAGTCAGAGACAATTTTATTGTAGTTCAAAATAACATTTCTAATAGGTTTATTATATTTATAACAGATGATAGGTGATTCAGAGTTGATGAAATATTTGGGAATAGCATCGATTACATTCTTATCACGAAATATACTTTGAATATCAATAAAATCGATACCTTTATTTAGGAACTGAAGTTTCAGAAAATGTCTTTTATGTTCAGATTCTTTATCAATACGTGGACGAAGAACATGCTGTGTGTAACTTTGTATAAGTGAGGCAGTATTAATTAACGGATCTGTACGCATATAGATTTTATCAGCCTCTTCGTCTATTGACTTAAGACAGGAAAAGGGTAAAGACGATAAACAAGATAACATAGAATGTTTACCAGTTTGTTTTAGAATAGTATGTAAATCATGAATAGACATATTACGACGTAATTTACGCTTAATATTACCATTTCTACGTCTGCCATGTGATCTACTTTTACGTTTTCGAATAGAAAATATAGAGAAAATGTCGATACTTGGATCTTTAGAAATATTGCCGCTTTGGAAAATGTTATCATTAAGGCCTAAAGGAAAAGGTGTTTAAATGAGGTATATAACAAGCTTTACTTTACTTATCTCATACATAGTTTTAATTAATATATACTTAACAAGATATATTTAAAACATATCTCGTTTAGAATATAATAAAAACTTTAATATATATCTCATAAACAGTTTCTAATAGTTTCGAATAAGATATAAACATAAAAAGATATCTTTAAACCTGAAATGAGATATAAGATATCTTATAAACAACTGAACGTGATTTTGTGTAATTTACGTCTTGTTATTGTACATATTGTAAAACTAAATGAAACCTCGTTGAAAAGAGTATCAGATAAAAATTCGTATATGATATATCTTTTTAAGTTTATATCACATAAGCTTTTAAAGATTTCAAAGATTTCATGTTAAGTTTATAAGATATTTAACAATATTTTATAATCATTTTATGAGATTTGTATAATAACTAGAGGTAAATTGCACACACTCACGTTCAATCGTTTATAACATGTATGTGGCATTGCACATTCCACTGACCTATCCGAAATCATTTGTATGGAAACATATGACAAATACAAGATAAATGTTTGTTAATGGGCATTTATTTAAAATGCCATAACCATTGGCACAACAATCAATCATATATTTCCTATATCTGGGCGACAAACAATTTCCACCCAGGAAAATAAAAAGATAATACACTGTATATGCATAACAACAGAAATATAAAGTGAAGTTATATAAAATGCAAAAGTGGGGAGGAAAGGATGTGTTGGTCGTTGCGAAGTATAGGTCAGCGACCTTTCTATATTAGTGTACACAGAATGGCTTGTCATCCTTCTGTTTGACATGGCTGGCCGAGATTTGGATGCGTTCCCATTGGTCACATATATCCCTTGTTCCTCGAGACTGGCTTTATAACTTTTCATTCTAATCATAGGACTGACTGGTTAATACTAAAGAATTACCGGAATGATGTTCAATGACATAAATCATTTTATATTGGCATTAAATACATTTACGAGGGGCATTTCAAAAGTCACAAAGCAGCCACAAGGGAATTGGAAGAGTGGGCCAGTATGTGAAGGGGTTTGATAGACTCGATAAAGAGCTCGGACAGGACCAATAGTGTCACCTGACTCTAACTACAAGGTGTTTACATATACCAGATGGACAACTGTCTCACTAGTCTTACAACACAACCGACTCATTCTGATAAATCTGTTCCATCGTCTTATTCCATCATATGAATACCATGGTCCAGTAATTATTCAAAATTGCAGCATACAAATCGTATTGCGCGCTTTCAACGGTTATTGGGTCAGGCAAGGATTCTGTCCTAAGTCTGCCTGCTGCAGACGCCAGATCAGCTGCTATAAACAGTAACACTGGGAGGGAGTCCAATATTTGTCTAGTACACGTAATGCATCCACACTTGACTGAGCATGGGGTTGGATTTCCGCGCTTCCATTCAGCGAGAAGGTCTTGGATTGTGTTTTGACTTTTCTTTCTCATCCCCAGTTCTATAAGTTCACGTTGAAAACATCTGCTTTGCAAGCATTCCATACAATACACTTGGGTTGTATGCCTTTGTGGTCTCATTAGATATTGTACTGCCATCTCAAACCCGCTTCCATACAGGTCTACATTTGATCCTTTTTTCTTAATCAAATCTTTGACAAACTTTACTTTGGCTTCTGTCCATTTTCGCTGCAACATTTCATTGAGACAAATCTCTAAGACAACTTGTGTTGATGTGTCAGTACATTTGGAGAGGTTCTGAAGAACGTCAACACGTGAACAAATAATAATGAATATAGGTGTCAGAATGTTGTCTATTGTTGCAGTTGAATTCTATATACATTTGAGTTTGCTTGAATATAACTACACAGCTACTTGTTTCGTTTCGGAATATAGTGTTCAAAAAATATTATACCAACATTCAAAAGGTATGAGTAGCTGACTAGCTACATGAAGTAATTAAGATAACTACGGTATCTTAAGACAGCAGACACTCTCCTCTTGTAGAATTTCTATATACATTTGCGTTTGCTTGAATATAACAACCCAGCTACTTGTTTCGTTTCAGAATATAGTGTTGAAAATATTATACCAACATTCAAAAGGTATGAGTAGCTGACTAGCTACATGAAGTAATTAAGATAACTACGGTATCTTTAGAGAGCAGACACTCTCCTCTTGTCGAAATTCTATATACATTTGAGTTTGCTTGAATATAACTACCCAGCTACTTGTTTCGTTTCGGAATATAGTGTTGAAAATATTATACCAACATTCAAAAGGTATGAGTAGCTGGCTAGCTACATGAAGTAATTAAGATAACTACGGTATCTTTAGACAGCAGACACTCTCCACCTGTCGAAATTCTATATAAATTTGAGTTGGCTTGAATATAACTACCCAGCTACTTGTTTAGTTTCAGAATATAGTGTTGAAAATATTATGCCAACATTCAAAAGGTATGAGTAGCTGACTAGCTACATGAAATAATTAAGATAACTACGGTATCTTTAGACAGCAGTCATTCTCCTCTTGTCGAAATTCTATATACATTTGAGTTTGCTTGAATATAACTACCCATCTACTTGTTTCGTTTCGGAATATAGTGTTGAAAATATTATACCAACATTCAAAAGGTATGAGTAGTTGACTAGCTACATGAAGTAATTAAGATAACTACAGCATCTTTAGACAGCAGACACTCTCCACTTGTCGAAATTCTATATACCTATGAGTTTGCTTGAATATAACTACCCAGCTACTTGTTTCATTTCCGAATATAGTGTTGAAAATATTATACCAAGATTCAAAAGGTATGAGTAGCTGACTAGCTGCATGAAGTAATTAAGATAACTACGGTATCGTTAGACAGCAGACACTCTCCTCTTGTCGAAATTCTATATACATTTGAGTTTGCTTGAACATAACTACCCAGCTACTTGTTTCGTTTCAGAATATAGTGTTGAAAATATTATGCCAACATTCAAAAGGTATGAGTAACTGACTAGCTGCATGAAGTAATTAAGATAACTACGGTATCTTTAGACAGCAGACACTCTCCTCTTGTCGAAATTCTATATACATTTGAGTTGGCTTGAATATAACTACCCAGCTACTTTTTTCGTTTCGGAATATAGTGTTGAAAATATTATACCAACATTCAAAAGGTATGAGTAGCTGACTAGCTACATGAAGTAATTAAGATAACTACGGTATCTTTAGACAGCAGACACTCTCCTCTTGTCGAAATTCTATATACATTTGAGTTTGCTTGAATATAACTACCCAGCTACTTGTTTCGTTTCAGAATATAGTGTTGAAAATATTATACCAACATTCAAAAGGTATGAGTAGCTGACTAGCTACATGAAGTGATTAAGATAACTACGGTATCTTTAGACAGCAGACACTCTCCACTTGTCGAAATTCTATATACATTTGAGTTTGCTTGAATATAACTATCCAGCTACTTGTTTCGTTTCAGAATATAGTGTTGAAAATATTATGCCAACATTCAAAAGGTATGAGTAGCTGACTAGCTATATGAAGTAATTAAGATAACTACGGTATCTTTAGACAGCAGACACTCTCCTCTTGTCGAAATTCTATATACATTTGAGTTTTCTTGAATTTAACTACGCAGCTACTTGTTTCGTTTCGGAATATAGTGTTGAAAATATTATACCAACATTCAAAAGGTATGAGTAGCTGACTAGCTGCATGAAGTAAATAAGATAACTACGGTATCATTAGACAGCAGACACTCTCCTCTTGTAGAAATTCTATATAAATTTGAGTTTGCTTGAATGTAACTGCCCAGCTACTTGCTTCGTTTCAGAATATAGTGTTGAAAATATTATATCAACATTCAAAAGGTATGAGTTGCTGACTAGCTACATGGAGTAATTAAGATAACTACGGTATCTTTAGAGAGCAGACACTCTCCTCTTGTCGAAATTCTATATACATTTGAGTTTGCTTGAATATAACTACCCAGCTACTTGTTTCTTTTCAGAATATAGTGTTGAAAATATTATACCAACATTCAAAAGGTATGAGTAGCTGACTAGCTACATGAGGTAATTAAGATAACTACGGTATCTTTAGACAGCAGACACTCTCCACTTGTCGAAATTCTATATACATTTGAGTTTGCTTGAAAATAACTACCCAGCTACTTGTTTCGTTTCAGAATATAGTGTTGAAAATATTATGCCAACATTCAAAAGGTATGAGTAGCTGACTAGCTATATGAAGTAATTAAGATAACTACGGTATCTTTAGACAGCAGACACTCTCCTCTTGTCGAAATTCTATATACATTTGAGTTGGCTTGAATATGACTACGCAGCTACTTGTTTCGTTTCGGAATATAGTGTTGAAAATATTATACCAACATTCAAAAGGTGTGAGTAGCTGACTAGCTACATGAAGTAATTAAGATAACTACGGTATCTTTACACAGCAGACACTCTCCTCTTGTAGAAATTCTATATAAATTTGAAGTTGCTTGAATATAACTGCCCAGCTACTTGCTTCGTTTCAGAATATAGTGTTGAAAATATTATACCAACATTCAAAAGGTATGAGTAGCTGACTAGCTACATGGAGTAATTAAGATAACTACGGTATATTTAGACAGCAGACACTCTCCTCTTGTCGAAATTCTATTTAAATTTGAGTTTGCTTGAATATAACTACCCAGCTACTTGTGTCGTTTCAGAATATATTGTTGAAAATATTATACCAAAATTCAAAAGGTATGAGTAGCTGACTAGCTACATGAAGTAATTAAGATAACTACGGTATCTTTAGACAGCAGACACTCTCCTCATGTCGAAATTCTATATACATTTGAGTTTGCTTGAATATAACTACCCAGCTACTTGTTTCGTTTCGGAATATAGTGTTGAAAATATTATACCAATATTCAAAAGGTATGAGTAGCTGACTAGCTACATGAAGTAATTAAGATAACTACGGTATCTTTAGACAGCAGACACTCTCCTCTTGTCGAAATTTTATATACATTTGAGGTGGCTTGAATATAACTACGCAGCTACTTGTTTCGTTTCAGAATATAGTGTTGAAAATATTATACCAACATTCAAAAGGTATGAGTAGCTGACTAGCTACATGAAGTAATTAAGATAACTACGGTATCTTTAGACAGCAGACACTCCCATCTTGTCGAAATTCTATATACATTTGAGTTTGCTTGAATTTAACTACCCAGCTACTTGTTTCGTATTAGAATAGAGTGTTGAAAATATTCTACCAACATTCAAAAGGTATGAGTAGCTGACTAACTACATGAAGTAATTATGATAACTACGGTATCTTTAGACAGCAGACACTCTGCTTGAATATAAGTATCCAGCACCTTGTGTCGTTCAGAATATAGTGCTGAGAAAATCATACCAACATTCAAAAGGTATGAGTAGCTGACAAGCTACATGAAGTAATTAAGGTAACTGTGGTATTTTTGGAAAGAAGACACTTTCCTCTTGTCGAAATTCTACATGCATTTGCGTTTGCTTCAATACAACTACCTAGCTACTTGTTTCGTTTCAGCAGATTATGCTCAAAATATCACATCGGCATTTTAAAGGTATAAGTAGCTGACTAGCTACATGAAGTTAGCAAAGTAATGACGTTATCTTTAGAAAGCAGACACTCTTCTCTTGTAGAAATTCCAACTACGTGTGAGTTGGCTTGAATATGACTAGATCTACCCAGCTACTTGTTTCCTACTAGTAGTAGCCAGTTACTAGTAACCAACCTTTCCTACTACTCGTAGCCAGTTACTAATAGCCAAGTTTTTCTATTACAAGTAGCCAGTTACTAGTAGCTGGCTACTAGTAACCAACTTTTCCTACTACTAGTAGCTAGTTACTAGTAGCCAAGTTTTCCTACTACAAGTAGCCAGTTACTAGTAGCCAGCTACTAGTAGCCAACTTTTCCGATCTCATAGACCCACCGGTACAAGGTGACAAAATAAAGATTATTACAACGTCAACAGCAGAATGAATTCCAAATCCTCATATGCCTCTAAATATGTACATGTAACTAACCATTTACCTGATACATACAGTTAAACCTCTCTATAACGGTCACTAAATTACATCAAATATTTTGTGTTAAAGACATGTGGTTGCTTAAAGCAAGGCGAAAGTGAAACAGAACGCTCCTATAGGAGCGTTCTGTTTTACTTTCACATTGCTTTAAGCAGCCACCTGTCCTAAATACCAACTAATTAACACACTTTGATGGCCGTTATAGAGAGGTTTTACTGTATATACGTATCGATGGAATTATAAAACATACTGAAAGTAGGTAATCCTTCGAAAGTAAACGTATAAGAACGTGAAAAGAGAAAATTTAACTAGGTTTTATTGAGACACTACTCACACCCACTAGCACCATGCAACTTAAGCAGTATTCAGTTTTCATAACTAAAAGAATTGGAACTAATGATCCCAAGGGACCAGAAAATATAACAAATGAATGAAGTATGGGACGACGTTTTACGACCACGGTGTCTCGATCGCGACACACACTATCTATAGCGCATGTTGACACATGCGATATTTGAAATAGGCTTTATTATAGCCTGTAGAATCCCTCCCCAGACTTACATACATGTATGCGATATTAAGCCATTTAAATGTCGCATGTTACTTCTCACGAGAAGTGACTAGCGATATTTAACAGTGCTTAACCCATTTGCTACCAGTGGATTCTTCCATGATTGTACAATGTATATTGGATTAATCCATTTTTTATCTAAGGGGTGCCTGGTCAAAATTTTCAATTTCGTTTTGTTTGATATTGAAATTCCTATCATTAAACAGAGTAAACTCTGATCAGACGCCGCATTATGCGGCGTCTGATCAGACTTTACACTGTTTGCCTAAGTCCCATATATGGGTGGGAGCAAATGGGTTAATATCGCATACATCTACGTTTGTCTCGGAAGGACTTCAATAGTGTAAAAAGGGCGATATTTCATTTGTCGCGATCGGGACACCGTACTTAACACCTGTTGCTGTGAAGTACATACATTCCGAAAGTATGGAGTGCTACTGATATACGTTTTACAATTACTCCATGGATATTATTGTAAGAAGTACAGTAGAACCCCTCTAATGCGACCTCTTAACGAATAACTAAAGCTGTTTTTATAAGCAGGTGGTTGCTTAATGCAGGACAAAAGTAATGCAGAAAGCTCCTATATGCATAACTTTCGTCCTGCATTAAGCTACCATCTGCCTCTATCACCCATAATTATGTTCCTTTATGGTGGTCGCATTAGAGGGGTTTTACTGTAATGAAATCATTAATATTAATTAGTTTAATATTAACCCTTTCGCTGACAGATTTTGTCGTCTGCAACATTTGTTGTCTGCTACAATTTTCGATGTTTACTTTTCTTCATTTTTGTTTCAAAAAACATAGTCACAGTAACAAACAGTTTGGATCCTGATGAGACGCCGAGTTACTCGGCGTCTCATCTGGATCCAAACTGTTTGCATAGGTAATCACAGATCCGGCATTGGCAGCGAAAGGGTTAATAATGACACATGAACACAGAAATATTTGGACATGGTAGAAACTCTAGATTCATATCTGTATTATATCATAAACAAACACGGCAGACCCAGATCAGATGGCTTCTACAGGAGCATCAGTCTGATATGGGTCGACTCTGTTTACAAAGGTGTAGTAAGACGTATGTATGGAGTAAAGGGTTAAACGTTATTTTTGTTTCTTTTTATCGACTATAGTTCTAAATTTCTTCGCATCACGCGATTGATTTCATTTATCGTTTAGATCTAATCCGATTAAGACGGGGTTTATACGCATTCTGTGTATATTGGTTATTATTCTGACGGACACCCGGTGTTCATCTGAACCATGTGTCAGTCTCTTTCATAGCCTTTTAACCGTTTATCTCATACAAACGTTTTTTCACTTTTTTGCAAACAGAGTAGACCTGTAGGAATCGTCTGACCAGGGCCTCCTCTGTTGCTAATAGATCCGATCATTCATTCTCTATAAAATTCTAAAACATCATGTGCTCATATACCATAATACAACATCAGCAAAAACAGTAAAGCCTCTCTATAACGACCACTTCATTGTGTTAATTGGATGGTATTTAGGCAGATGGCTGCTTAAAGCAAGGTGAAAGTAAAACAGAACGCTCCAGTAGGAGCGTTTTGTTTTACTTTCACATTGCTTTAAGCAGCCACCTGCCTTTAATACAAAATACTTGATGTAATTTAGTGGTCGTTATAGAGAGGTTTTACTGTAGATATCCATGGTGTCATTATTTCTTTCATGCATATTCAACAGGTAAAGGGTTAATCTATAGTTTGCCTGGTAAAGTTTGTGTTTACAAAGGTCGGGGTTATTTCCATTTCAAAATACAGCGGAAATAAAAGAAACCTCAATAAAAAATATCAAACAATTTGGATCTCGAGGAAACGCAGATAACATAGCATTTAATTTGGACACAGACTGTCGGCGAATGTAATAAGAGTTGTCTACTACCTGTCAACCCATTCCCTCATAGGCTATTTCTGGATCCAACTTCTTTTAATAAATTTACCGAAAAGTAAAGCTTTAGAATTGCGTAGTTATGAAACCATTGTGATAAATAGAACATTTGCACATATGGAGTAAAATGCTGTAATTATCACAATGGTTTCAAAAAGTGAGAGGCTTCAGAAGGCGTCAAAATGAGGGAATGTGTTGAGAGTTTTAAAAACCGAGTCTGCAATTTTCTCTTGTTGCATTTCTAATTTTGCTTTTGAAGCATCACCCATTTTCAGAATATATGTACTTCACAACAGCAGGTGTTTTATTTGCTTGTGCGGCGACCGTAAAAAGTCGCCCCGCACTTCATTCTCAGTGTTGTTATATTTTCTGGTCCCTCGGGATCATTAGTTTTGATGTTATTAGTTTTGAAAATTGAATACTGCTTAAGCCGATGCTATAGGGGGCGTGAGTAGTGTTGCACAATATACATGTAATGTGAGAAATGACCCTTCCAACTCGAGACACGCATCTACTGGCATTTGCAAAGAGTGTAGACCCAGCTCACAGGGCCCCTCTCGGAGTCCCCTGACAGCTCATATGGCCCCTCTGAGTATGTTCTGCACGGTTTGTCATTCAAAATGGCTCTAGCAAGTTCAAATCGATTATCCTGAGTGGACTATATAGTTAAACACTGATGGGCTATTCCATTCTGATAATTTAGGGTTGACAGAGATAATGAATATTCTTCAAAAGCCAATGTAGACCTGCATTTACTTTGCTGAACATTCTTTCCAAAGAGTGTCATTTTGTAAACTGTAATTATACAGTAAAACCCCTCTAATGCGATCACCTGAAAGAGTTATAATTCTGGATGGTACAGACAGGTTGTTGCTTAACGCAGGACAAAAGTAATGCAGAAAGATCCTAGTAATGCAGTAAAACCCTCTAATGCGACCAGCAAAAGGGGCATAATTCACAGTGGCAAAGGCAGGTGGTAGCTTAATGCAGGACGAAAGTTATGCAGAAAGCTCCTATAGGAGCTTTCTGCATAACTTTCGTCCTGCATTAAGCAACCTCCTGCTTATGAAGACAGCCATGTTTGTTCATTAAGTGGTCGCCTTAGAGGGGTTTTACTGTGCGGAATCATATAGATCGGATTCTATAGTTTTTACCAATACCAAAAGCTTTTATTGTACATATGGCGCTATACATATCAAACTAATTTATATTCATACACACAGTATTTCATACATGCATATTCATTGAGTAAAAGGCTAAAACAGGGGTTTTCTTCATTTGGGGGAGTATGATCCACACCCCTGAAATTTGGATTTTTGTCTGATTTGGGAATATTTCAACAAACTCCCTCCTACAAAATGTCCATTGCACACACAATAGATCCAGTCAGGCCAAAATCTCTAAAACTCATAAGCAAAGAGCAGACCCAGACGATAGGCCTACAGCTCTTGTAGGAAACTGTCTGATCTAGGTCTGCTGGTTGTTTATGAATTTTAGAAGCTTTGGTCTGATTGAATTTTCTGGCTAACCACTTTTACCTCTGAATTGGGAATTTTTCAATCAAAATTGAACAACCCCCCCCCCCCCCACACACACACACTTATTGCCTTTGGGAACATAGCCTAATAACGGCTATAAAATCACTTGAAAAATACCTGTAAAATGTCACATTGCGCACATATTAACCACGTCCCATTATTCACGAACTTGCTTTACCACGTTGCATGAATTGATAAACATTCAACCCTTTCCCTTTCCCTGTTCTATGTTTATCCCAAATTTCAATACCTACTGCATATTCGTGGAGAAAATAGGCAGGTGGAACATTGTAGCCATTTTAGAAACTAAAGAAACGGATCTTTCAAAATTCCATTAGCAAACAGAGCAGATCCTGATCAGACGGCTCCTATAGGAGCCGTCTGATCTGGATCTACTCTGTTTGCAAATAAATGCGTTAAAATTATTTATATGAGGGAAAGGGTTAACCCTTATCCTGCCAAGTTCGATCAGACTCTCAGTCACAAATATCGTGGCCCAGATAAGACGCCGAGTAATTCACTGTCTCATTAGGATACAATTATTTGACACTTGGTCAATTGTTTCTCAAAAGTTTGGTCGAAACTGCAAAAAGAGCGGTGTTTTAACCCGTTTGCTCCCAGTGGATTTTTCCATGTTTATTTATTGGATAGTCCATTTTTTATTTAATGTAAGGGGTGCCTGGCCTAAATTTTCAATTTCGTTTTGTTTTATATTGAAAATCATATCAGCAAACAGTGTAGCCTCTGATCAGACGCCGCATTATGCGGCGTCTGATCAGAGTCTACACTGTTTGCCTACGTCCCATATATGGGATCGTGGGAGCAAATGGGTTAATAAGCAAACCTATTTTGGATAGTAAGCCGAGAGGTGTTTATGTGTCTCTCTAAATCATACTGTTTAGATCCTGTCCGGTCGCTCGATCAATTCTGGGCCTTCAACTGGAATAGATTATAACGGTTTGCTCCACAGACACCCTGTTACCTAATAGAAACGTCTTTTCACGACTTTACAAACATAGTAGACCCAGATCAGACAGCCCTTGTATAGGAGCGATCCTATCAAGGTCCACTCTGTGTGGATATGGAATAATATAAATACACATGTATTAATACTACCATGACAAAAGGTTTCTGTATCTGTATGCTAGATTAAAAATTATTGTAATTAACCCGTTTGCTCCCACTAACCAATATATGGGACGTAGGCAAACAGTGCAGACTCTGATCAGACGCCGCATAATGCGGCGTCTGATCAGAGTCTACACTGTTTGCTGATAGGACATTCAATATAAAACAAAACAAAAATGAAAATTTAGGCCAGATATTCCTTAGATAAAAGATAGGCTAATCCAATATATAAACATGGAAGAATCCACGGGAGCAAATAGGTTTACTGTATTATGAAGTCATGAACTCATGTATAAATGTTCACAAGGTAAAGAGTTAATGCCCTTTCACGCTTTAGCAGGAGTCATCTAGCATGTTATTTTTGCTTACGGACACGTATAGATCTGATTCTGCGTTGTCTGTCATGGCCAAATTTGTCCGTGTTCATCATCAACTCTGAAACAGTTAATTAGTACTCATAAAATAATTATTTCTTACATGAACATTCATGAAGTAAAGAATTAATGAACACTATGCAAAGAGTAAACGATTTATATTATCATCACTTGAGTCTTGGTATAGTGTCTAGCCACATATAAATCTGAACTCGGATGAACACGCCACACTATACCACTTGTAACCATGGCCATGGTTCATGGCCACACAACTGCTGGACTTGCCGATAATGGGGTAGCCAGTAATCCAGAAAACAGTGTCATCTAGCGGCATAGCAGTGGAGTCTGAGTAACGAAAGGACTCAGTACCGACGTCCAAAGCGCCATCTATCCAGTAGTTATATCCAGTGAAATCTGAAAATGAAGACCCAATTAGACAGACACGATATATGTCAATGTTTCAATCATAAGAGACTGATGACAAAATTTGAGAAAAAATGCACTGTAAATATATACAGTAAAAACTCTCTAAGCCGAAATTCTTGCAGGGAAGCATTTAGATATTTTAGGCAGGTGTCTGCTTAATGCAGGGTGAAATTCATGCAAAAATTCATGACTTTCACCCTGCATTAAGCTGCTACTTGTCTCTAAGACCGATATTTATACTAAATTTAACGCCCGTTTTAGAGGGGTTTTATTGTACAAGGGAAATAACACGTCGACAGACACGTATCCGATACGAATCGTACTTAGCGTGTTATCCAATACATGTAGTTCATTGCATACTAAAATGAGTATTCTGACAGAAAATGTATACTTTTACAGTCGGAATATTCGCTGAACACACATGTCGGACACGAGGTCGTTATTAGGTCAAACACTAGTTAGTGGTCAAATATTTTAGTGGTTCGAAATGCACTTTCATTAATGAATAACTATTAAAACTGAAACCGATTTAAAAAATAACAGTTTAACTCAGATTGCGAGTATTTTCCATCCCCATGCACCTCTCGAAATCCAAAAAGGTATCTATTTCAAAACATTTACAACTCTTTCGCACACTGTGTATGTATAACTCAGCCATTAAGTTCGGAGTATCTATATACCCCTACTTACCAATTTCCATCAAATTCTAATAATATCTAAATTTAGACGAATGCGAGGCCTACACCGTTACCATGGTAACCAACTTTTTCGAAACAACTACGATTGAGTTTGGAGAAACAAAATACCCACATCATACCAATTTTCAGCAAAACCGAACGGTATCTAAATTTTGACCAATCACAGCCCACCATTCAGTAACCATGGCAACATTTTAAAAAGCCAAACATTGAATGCACCTCTGGACATAACCAGCAATGTTCATGTGAAGCTTCATTAGAATCCGACTATCACTTACCGGGAAATTTGTGGGAAAAGTTCACGACGGAAGAATAAGAATAATAATATGAAGAGCAAGAATCGGAAGAAAAAGAAATAATAAGAAACGGAGTAAACACATGTCCCCCACTTCGTTTGGGGGACATAATAAAATCACGGTGTTGATTATGTTTCAATTATTATTGTGAAGTGCCACTGTGATAAAAAAAAACGTTTTCGTAGAGACTTTTAATCTTCTGTTGTACAACGAAATTACAATTCTGGTCATGCTTGACTTATCGGCTGCAGTTGACACTATCGATCATGACGCCTTGAAAAAGAGTGCAGACTCATTAGAAAACGCATTGAGTGGATAACCTCCTACCTGAGTGACCGCTATCAAATAGTCTCAGTAGATGGAGAACTGTCCACCACAGTTGACATGAAATATAGTGTGCCACAGGGATCGGTCTCAGGACCAAAGCACTACATCATGAACACAAAACATGTCGGCTCAACTGCAGAAACCATGGGCTTAACCACCATTTCTTTGCCGATGACTCACAGTTGTATACCTTTTAAGCCCAAGGGAATTTCCTGTTAACAAGAAGCTTTATCGCGGCGAGTTGAGAACTGTCTCAAAGAAATAGTCTCTTGGATGCACCAGAACATGATGACGCTCAATACTGACAAAACTGAGGTCATCCTGTTTCATACAATAACACAGAAGTACCTACAGAGGTTAATGTGCTAGTAGGACCCTCTAAAATCAGACCATCTTTGTGTATAAAGAATCTCGCTGTATGGCTCGATCACAAATGAATATGACAGTCACATGCCAATTCCATGTGTAGGTCTAGTTATGCATAGCTCCGGCAAATAGACCATATAAGAAGGTACCTCTCACCTGATGCTACCAAGACTTTGGTGAACTCTCTTGTTACATAAACAAGGCAGTCCAAAGGACAGCTATATCCCCCACCACCGCCACCTAAATTAAGACATTGACCTTAAGGTGAAACAATGGGTTTTAAAACTGCATTTCATGTTTTATGAAAATCCTTCAAATGGTTTAGAAGATATGGAGCGGACACGAAATGTAATGGAAATTGAAGATTAAATCACTTGGCCTTCAACTGTGACCTTGACCTTGAGCCGATATGACTGCCACATATGTTCTGCACATTGTCTCAACGTGGTTAACATTTGAGGCAAGTTTCTTGAAAATCCTTCAAGGGGTATAGGAGATAACGAAACTATAATGGAAATTGAAGGTAAGAACAATTGATCTTCAAATGTGACCTTGACTTTGAGCCGACATGACTGGCACATGTGTTCTGCACATCGTCTCAATTTAGCTAACATTTAACTAAACTTTTATGAAAATCCTTCAAAGGCTTTAGAAGATATGGAGCGGACACGAAAATGTAACGGAAATTAAAGGTTAGAACACTTGACCTTCAAACGTGACCTTGACCTTGAGCCAACATGACTGCCGCATGGGTTCTGCACATCATCTCAATTCATTTAATATTTGACTCAAGTTTTATGAAAATCCTTCAAAGGGTTTAGAAGATATGGAGCGGACACGAAACTGTAATGGCAACTGAAGGTTTAAACACTTGACCTTCAAATGTGACCTTGAACGTCAGTCGACATGACTGCCACATGTGTTCTGCACATCGTCTTAATTTGGTTAACATTTGACTCAAGTTTTATGAAAATCCTTAAAAGGGTTTAGAAGATATGGAGCGGACACAAAAATGCAATGGAAATGACCTTCAAACGTGACCTTGACCTTGAGCCAACATGACTGCCGCATGGGTTCTGCACATCGTCTCAATTCATTTAATATTTGACTCAAGTTTTATGAAAATCCTTCAAAGGGTTTAGAAGATATGGAGCGGACACGAAACTGTAATGGCAACTGAAGGTTTAAACACTTGACCTTCAAATGTGACCTTGAACTTGAGCCGACATGACTGCCACATGTGTTCTGCACATCGTCTTAATTTGGTTAACATTTGACTCAAGTTTTATGAAAATCCTTAAAAGGGTTTAGAAGATATGGAGCGGACACAAAAATGCAATGGAAATTGAAGGTTAAAACCCTTGACCTTCAAATGTGACCTTGACCTTGAGCCGACATATCTGTCACATATGTTCTGCACATCGTCTCAACTTGGTTAACATTTGAGGCAAGTTTCTTGAAAATCCTTCAACGGGTATAGGAGATATGGAGCGGACACGAAATTGTTACGGACAGACGGACATACAGACGAAGGCCATTCCTATAACCCCCCTCCGCTATGCGGTGGGGGATTAAAAATAGACTACTGCAATTCACTGCTGCATTGTATTTCAAACAACTCACTGCGGAAATTTCAAAGAGTGCAAAACACAGTAGCCCGCATCATAACCAGAACTCCTCGATATAATCATATCACGCCGGTTTTGAAGGAACTTCACTGGCTTCCGGTTCAACATCGGATTGCATTCAAAATTCTGACACTTACGTATAAAGCCATACACAATGAATCTCCCAAGTACATTGTCGACATGCTTGACGTGTACAATCCGCGCAGAGAGTTAAGGTCAGCAAGTAGATCAATCTCGTTGGTTGTACCAAAAAGTCGTGAAGTAAAATACGATGAGAGAAGTTTCATGCATGCAGCTCCCAAATTTGGAATGCTCTACCGTCAGGCATTAGAGACGCAAGGTCATCACTGGCATGTTTCAAAAGGTGTCAGCAAACGCATTTTTTCAACATTTGTTACTAGGACAGTTTAGGAAACGATATGTTGCATATCTTTCATTGACCAGATAGACAATCATGCGGTTCCTCCCGGTTAGTGATTTCATATCTACTGTATATCTAAGCCACGTCTTCAGTACCAGTTGCAGGTGACGGCACACTGTATTGATGATTATTTTTGTGATAAGTGTACTTCATTCAATCCAATCCAGGGTTGGGGCTTGCAATTCGTGAGAGTAACATGTCTCATGTTGGTTAGGGAGAACTTCATCCCCTATTCTCAACTATTGAAAGCAACATGTTTTCATATTAGAGGGGGACCTTGATTCCAATTCTCTGGTTGTGAGTGGTCTTTCCGACCAACTTTGGATTGTGAGGAGGCTTTATCGTTTTCAGATATTGCCATAGTTTGCACTGAACTGCTGTGGTCATTGTAGGATATTCATACACTTGGGTTACTGTATACACCATTCCGTAATTATACTTTCTCTATTTTGTGTATATAATGGCTCGAGTGGTATTTGGGTTGGTTTAATTGGCCACCCATTGCCAAATTGCCATTTTTATTTTTTTTTGTGTGGGGGGATTCTAGCTACATAGGCGGATCCAGGCGGGGGCGGACCCAGCGTAGCCCCCCCCCCCTAAAATCGCCGAGCTAAAATATAGGAGCTTCAGGGGGACTTTGCCCCTGGACCCCCTACCAGAGCTCTGCCCTGGACCCACCAGGGGCCCTAGCGGCTACTACTACTACTACTACTACTAGTAGTAGTAGTAGTAGAAGCAGTAGTAGTAGTAGTAGTAGTAGTAGTAGTAGTAGAAGAAGAAGTAGCATTATTATTATTATTATTATTATTATTAGTAGTAGTAGTAGTAGAAGTAGTAGTAGTAGCAGTAGCTTTGCCCCCCTGGACCCCCTACCAGAGGACCCACCAGGGGCCCTAGCGGCTACTACTACTACTACTACTACTACTACTACTATACTAGTAGTAGTAGTAGTAGAAGCAGCAGCAGTAGTAGTAGTAGTAGTAGAAGAAGAAGTAGCAGTAGTAGTAGTAGTAGTATTAGTATTATTATTAGTAGTAGTAGTAGAAGTAGTAGTAGTAGTAGTAGCAATAGCAGTAGCAGTAGTAGTAGTATATGCCATGCATTTTAGTACGTTACTCTGATGCAAGCACATAGTACTCGACATGCTAGAGGAGTGCTTGTCTAAGTATTCAAAATCACTAAAATCCAGGAGCTTCGGGGGGGGGGAGGCTTTGCCCTTAGGCTTTGCGTAAGTTTTACGCCCCCTTTAACAACAAATCCTGGATCCGCCCCTGAGTTAGTTGGGCTTGTTAATTGTTTTCTCAAAGGAATCCCCTTGTATGTTCGTGCGGGCGTGGTGTCCACAGGGTTACCCTATCCAATACCAAGGGAGTTCTGTTATCTAACAGAGCATCCCCAATATTGGTGTCTCGGTCATCTTGTTCGCATTGCGACCTGGCTATAACTAGCGCCAGGGATTCAATTTATGTTAACCTGAGTTCCCCATTTGGGCTTATCGGGGAACTGGATTATTTCATTCTACCAATTTTATATAATATTGAGGACTATTTGCAAGAAGAGACTATTACCTGCTCTCTGATTAGATAGATATTCATAAATGATCTAGATTGGATTTCTTAAAAATATAAAATACAGTAAATATGGAAAAAATAGTCAAACAGGGAGAGCCACACACGAAATGACACCGCACCAAACACCATCAAACAAGAAACGGTAATGCCACAAGACAAAACATAACAGGACGCATATCAAGACGAAAAACATTAAAAATTAAGCATATTAAACAACAAAATTGACCATAGGCTGAAAGCAGGAGTACCGCCTTGGAACGGCCAGTAACAAAAAAAACCTGGTTTACGGGTACCCAACCTCGTCATTATCCCACTTTCACCAAAGTCAAAATGTAAATAAAATTCCCCCTCCAGACAACTCCACAACATGCATAACGATGTCTGCCAAAATGAAAATGATTTGAAAATAAACGTTAGAGGTAAACAAGCGACGTCATCATTTAAATGACGTTATAATTTAAAAGTACGGGAAAACTATATGAAACACTTCTACACCGACATTTAATAAAAGATAAATCACAAGAAGATACACATACTAGTGGATATTAAGCATGCACAACTGTATTGTTTGAAAAAGAATAAACTTGACATCGTAAACATGTACTCGATGACTATTCAGGTCAGAGCAGCTGTGGAGAAGTCATTTAGGGTACGGCAGAACTGGCCAAATACAAATATCTAATTTTCTCCCTCCGTAAACGGGTTTAAGAGGGAATCTTCATAGAGTATTAAGCCTTTTCCGTCGTCGCACAAGCAAAGAGGAAAGCATAATGACCAACTGTAAAGGGGTCGACCACCAAGCATGTAGTGTGCTGCAATATAGAGGGGTCATATCCCTTTTTAATGAATTGTTTTATACGTTTGACAAACAAATATCAAAATATGTGTGTCCAATAATTTTTCGAAGTTTGTAAATGACATCACCGTAAAACTCCGGATGTGAAATACCTAACTTTAGAAAAGTACGTAAATTACAATTGTATTTGCTGATGAGTAGAACATTACGGTGGTAAAATTTTGAAAATGTTTTACGAAGTTTGTCATATCTGTAGCCCTGTTTTAGTAGTTTTTCAGTGATAATAAGGTTACGATTGTTAAAATCATCAACAGAGGAACAAGCTCTAGCAGAACGAATAAGCTGAGAAATGTATACATCGTAGCATGTAGCTCGGGGAACATCCCCATCCAAATGAGGATAGTTAACTATTTTAAAATTAAAGTCATCCCTTTTGTCATAAATTCCAGAAGAAATTGTTCCATTGTTTATAGATAAATTTAAATTTAAAAAGGCTGCAGATATGTCAGAACTATTTGCTTTATTAAGCTTGAGCTCTCTAGGGTAAATTGAGGTTATCATAGAAACAAAGTATGGGTTATCAATATTAAAAATGTCGTCTAAATAACGTGCTGTATTGTTAAAGGCATTGATGACATCCGCCTGTGAATCGCTATTAAGGTTAAGCATAAAATCCCGTTCATAACCAAACAAAAACAAGTCTGCAATTAAAGGAGAACAGTTGGTTCCCATGGGAATACCAATGACCTGGCGATAAACAGAATTACCAAAACGAACAAATATATTGTCTAGCAGAAACGTAATTGCGTCACAAAGATCTAAACATGTCCACGAGGTATATTTATTTGTAATGTCATTGGTAAAGAACGCATGTCTAGAATTACAGGCAATAAATGATACTTTTTCTCTGGCAAATGTTTTATTTATAAGATTAGTAAAAGTACAAAAATGAGTCATGCAGGAAACACCACATACAGAACAAACAGTCGCCCGAACAGCAACACAAGGAAACAGCAAATGTGCATAACTATAAAAACAACAAGAGACGCACAAAGACAAAACAAACATACAATAGGCGGAAGATGGAAGTACCGCCTTGGAACGGTCAGTGACAAAAGTCACTTGGGGGTTAAACCGGTTTATGGGCGCCCAACCTCACACTTATTCCATCCCCACCCTAAAAGACAAACAGTGTAAATAAAGGTATCCCCTCTCCGACTAATCTACAACAACCGCGACGGCAAATACAGTGGTAACGTGCATGTATAACGAAATCATTTAAGTGAACATACTGTATCCACCTATCGCTAGTGTACTCAATGATTGAGCTGCAAACAGAGTAACTGTAGAAAAGTAATAAAGGGTACGACAAAAATGAAATAGTACAGATATCCGACGTTCTCCTTCCATTTCTGGATTTAAGAGGTCGCCTTCATAGAGTACTAAACCTTTCTTGTCGGCGTACATGCAAAGAGGCCAGCGTGATTGCCAACTGTAAAAGGGTTGAAAACCAAACATGCAGTATGTTGTAGTACTACAGGATCATATCCCTTTTTAATGAATTGTTTAACAGATTTGATGAACAAAGTGAGAAAATGGGTATGTCCAATAATTTTACGAAGTTTGTAAATCACATCACCATAAAATTCAGGATGTGAAATACCGTGTCGCAGAAGCACCTTGAGATTACATTGGTACTTGCCAATAAGTAAGAGATTTCGATAGTAAAATTTAGAGAAAGTTTTTCTTAGTTTATGGTATCTATATCCTTGTTTAAGCAGTTTTTCTGTTAAGATGAGATTTCGACTGTTAAAATCGTCAATAGATGAACAAGCTCTAGCAAAACGAATAAGTTGAGATATATAAACCCCGTAAGATGGAGCACGGGGAACATCCCCGTCAAGATGAGGAAAAATTACAATATTAAAATCAAAATCATCTCTTTTGTCATATATTTTAGAAGAAATCATTCCATTATTAATTTTAAAGTCTAGACCAAGAAACGCTGCATAATTGTCGGACGGGTTAGCTTTATTCAATTTGAGTTCTTTAGGATAAATTGTAGGAATCAGAGCATCAAAGAAAGGGTTATCTAAGTTAAAAATATCATCCAAATATCGACAAGTTTCATTGAAGGCTTTTATAACATCTTCTTGTGATTGAGGATTCAAACGCAACATGAAATCTCTCTCATAGCAGTACAAAAACAAATCTGCGACAAGTGGTGCACAATTCGTACCCATTGGAATACCAATTACCTGACAGTATATAGCATTCCCATAACGTACAAATATGTTGTCCAAAAGAAAGGTTAGTGCTTCGCAAACTTCTGAGCAAGTCCAATTGGTGTAATATTTCATTTGCTCGTCAGTAAAGAAAGCTTTTTCAGCATTACATGCCAAGAATGATGTTTTTTCCCGGGCAAATACTTTCTGGATTAAGTTAGTAAGCTTATCCTTAATTAAAATATGAGGAAGAGTTGTGTACAGAGTAGAAAAATCGTACGTGCTTACAGTGGATGCAAGATACCTTTTGTTCTTAAGTTTGTTTAAGACTTCTGAAGAGTTCTTAATAGACCAGAAGAGATTTATTCCAGAATTTTCATAAGTCTTATCACAGTATAATTTTACATGTTCCTTTACCTTCGTTAAACAAGAAGTCCAAAGTATTGACAATTTAGTAGTTGTACATGAACTAGAATTTGCAATGAAACGCGCTTTATATGTTTTTTATGTAGTTTTGGTAACCAATACATTGGAGGAAGTTTATGTTGTGTAATTTTAATATCGGTTCCAAATTGTTCCTACTTTTTGACATGGTCTGAAATGATGGTCTTTTCGTCAGTAGTAACTGAAATGTATGACTTGGTATTAATAATTTCCTGCTTCAAGACATCAATATAATGTAATCGTCAAATAATAATCACATTATTCGATGCCTTATCAGCAGGAACAAAAACGTATTTTGAATGGAAATCCTGTAAACCCTTTTTAAGATGTCTAAAAGAAGTTTGATCTTTATTAGATCGTGTGGTAATGTGGTATACAGTGTAGAAAAATCATAAGTGCTTATAGTGTTAGCTTGGTGTTGCTTGATTTTTAATTTAGTTAAAACCTCATTGGAGTTTTTATAGACCAAAACAGGTTAATTCCTGAATTCTCATAAGCTTTATCACAGTAACGCTTGATATGCTCTTTGACCGCTGTTAGACACGATGTAATTAGTTTGGATAGTGCGATTGTTGTGCATGAGACAGAATTTGCTATGAAGCGTGATTTATATGGCGTTTTATGGAGTTTAGGTATCCAGTACATTGTCGGAAGTTTATGATGTGTGATTAATATATCAGCATTGAACTGTTTACATTTATTAACATGTTCAGATATTATGTCGTTTTCAGACTTAGAGACCACAATATATGACTTTGTCTTAGTTAGTTCTTGTTCTAAAACATCCACATAATAAAGTCGTCAAACGATAATTACATTGTTTGACGCTTTATCAGCTGGGACAAACACGTATTTAGAGTGAAATTCTTGTATACAGGAGGAGCTTACCAGACTCATGTATTATTTTTTCCCTGTCGTGCCCTTAACGGCTTACCTGCAGGTGCTCTGACTTCAGCAAAGTCATTGAGTACATATTTGACGGATTGTCACAGTTATTATGCTATGTTTTACATGTTGTCCTGTGTTCACCGTCGTCTATGTTGTGGGTAAGTCCAGCGGGGATACCTTTATTTACAATATTTGTAAAGCTAGGGTGACTTTGAGAGAAGTGTGAGGTTAGGACGTCCGTAAACCGGTTTAAACCCCCAGTGGTGTTTTTGCTGCTGACCGTGCCAAGGCGGTACTCTCTTTGTCACCCTTCCTTTTGTTTGCATTGCGTCTTTGTGCTTGTGGTTTGTTCATGTTGTGGAACGTATGTCCCTGGTTCTTGTGTGTCTTTTGGTGTTTTCTGTGTTCATTTCGTGTGTGTGCGTGTGCGTTTGGGTGTGTGGTTGTGTGTGTGTGTGTGTCATGCTGTCTATCGGTGTTTTGGTGGTGGTTGCGTCTTGCATGTGGCTTTGCCTGCTTGACTTTACTACTTTTCCATATACTATTTTTTAAGAAGCGAACTGAAGTCTTAGGTTTAGGCGGAAGAAGGTGAATGTTAGATTTGTAAAACGCGATACGTGTATCCATTATATTTGAAATTTGTTTATCCATTTTGTAAGAGCCCTACTGTCTGCATGTTCTCGGCGACACCATTTTGCACTGAAGTCTAACAAAGATTCTATAATTTTGCTACGGCAGATTTCGAAATCTATCAAAGAAGGTAGTCTGTATTTAGGTCCCTTAGTTAATAAAGTACGGAGACGTTTGTTTTCGATAATGTCAAAATTGCCTGTAATAACATGACCAGCCTCGGCGTAACAGAACTTAGAAGAATTACAATTTCAACTAACAGGAGTATTATTTACAATATTAAGGTCCGATACAATTTTATTATAATTAAAAATAGTATTCCTAATAGGTATTTTGTACTTATAGCAGATAATTGGAGATTCTAAGTTTTTGAAATAGGCTGGGATGGTACTAATTACGTTTTTATCGCGAAATATTGATTGTAGATCGATAAAATCTATACCTTTATTAACAAAAGGAATTTTCAAAAACTATCTTTTATGGTCAGACACTGAATCAACGTGTGGTCGAAGAACATGCCGAGTGTAGATCGGGATGAAAGAAGCTGTATTATATAAAGGATCTGTTCCTAAGATCACTTTGTCTACTTCTATGTCAATGTCTCTTATGGAAGAAATAGACAAAGAACATAGACGAGAGAGCATAGTATGTTTACCAGATTGTAGACGTATATTGTGTAAATCTGAAACAGACGTTTTAAGTCGAGCTTTGCGTTTGATATTGCCGTTTATGCGTAAACCATGTGGTCTGGTTTTTCGTTTTCTAATTGAGTAAACAGAAAATATATCAATGTTAGGGTCTTTAGAAATATTTCCGGTTTGATAAATGTTATCATTTAGGCCTAAAGGGAAAGGTGTCTGTAAATTTTTTATCCATTTGAGTTCTGCCATAAATCTTGCTTTAGATTTGATGCTGTTTGTAGAATTATAATCATAAACAAGATGTTCAACTGGCTGAACTGTAATATCTTTAAATGAATGACCCGATTTACGAAACTGCTGGTATAGAATTTTTTATTTTATTTTCCGGCATTGATATATATGCTCACGAAATCTAGTTTTTAGTGAGCGTCCAGTTTGTCCTAATATTGTATACCACCGAGTGGTGCATTTCATGTTAAAACGTAAATCACATGAGAAGTTTTGCAGTTAATATTTGATGTAAATTTTGTGGTAAAAACTCTACCATTAATTGTAGATTTAATGGTAGAATTACAAGATAGATATTTGCAGCACATACACCTCTTAGCATTGCACTTATCAATGGTTGGATACATTCTACGTCTTCCGTGCAAAATCCGTTTATTTTGAATCATATTAACTACAGTACTATGTTGAATAGATTTATGTAACGGAGAAAGTACCACTTTTGGGCCATTATGAAAACAGTTGTTAATAGAAACAGAAGGTAGGTGGAACGATTTTGCAGAATAAAGGTTTAGTGGCTTTAAACACAATGAAGGTTGAAACGATCTAAAATTACCATTTTGTGGAATTTGCACAGATGTCGTAGAATGTAGTTTTAAAGTTTGAAGTTTGCTCGTAGTTGTATTCATAGTTTAGTATAAGTAGAGGGCACCATACTGTGTTCAACGATACATGGGTATTCAGATGGATAGAGCGAGTTCGGCTCTTAGGTACTGCGATCTTAAATTGGTTATATAGTGCATTGATGTAAACAAATTTAGGCTCTTTCAAATAGTGCCAAATATATGAATTGATAAAAATTGTATTGTTACTACGACAATAAATATAGATAACTAGATGAATGGGTGAGTAATTTTGGTTCTATGGCACTACGACACTAAATAAGTAAAACAATAAAATATTCAGATGGAAATCGACCCAAAATATCGCTGAAAACAGAATCTACCATGTGGTGCATAGGGTGATGATGAATATGTGATGATGAAATAACATAAGTAACATCCTCTGTAAGGGGAGAAATAACAATATCGATTGTATGTACGGGGAGACGTTTTACGGCCGCCACACGGCACACACAACACTATTGTGTTAGTAAATATTAAAAAATAGTCAAACAGGGAGAGCCACACACGAAATGACACCGCACCAAACACCATCAAACAAGAAACGGTAAAGCCACAAGTCAAAACATAACAGGACGCATATCAAGACGAAAACATTAAACATTAAGCATATTAAACAACAAAATTGACCATAGGCTGAAAGCAGGAGTACCGCCTTGGAACGGCCAGTAACCAAAATAAGCTACTGGGGGACTTAAACCTGGTTTACGGGTACCAACCTCGTACCTATCCTCTCTAAACAGGAATTCTAGTAGAGTAGAATTTAAATACTATTAGGTAGGTGACTGCTTAATGCAGGGTTATGGTCATGCAGAGAGTTCCTAGAGTAGCTGCCACCTGTCTGCATTAGGCTGTCACCTGTCTCTAAGACTAACCTTTATACTGAATTGAACATTTGAAGGGCTTTTACTGTATTCATAACTTCTAGAGTTGCACGATGACAGAAACCATCCAGGATCTGTGAGTAACAGTTTCCGTTCATGCCGTTTTAAGCATTCATTGGTGAACGTACATTTCGGAGCATATTTAACTAGTTGACCTCATTGCGACAACGTATCCAACATTTACAAACACGACGTGAGAGTGTTAAACTCATTTAAACTATGAATTTGATGCAATATTCACTAGTTAAAGTACACACTCCCTGAAAGAATAATGATTTTCGCATGGCATGCACTAGCTGATGTCATGGCAATGAGATGGACATCGTAGAAACTTAGGATTCAACAAAATGACTTTTGGAAAATGAAAGTGCGTATTGTTTCCCACGTATATGTTGTACATGTATGCATTTTTTCTCCAATATAAGAAACTAGAATAGCGTGTACAGGGCTTGGACAAACTGCTACTAGTGTAATAAATGTAATTCCGTAGATGTAGAAAACATTCATTGGAGAAACTATTTGTAGGCATCGATATTACATATTTGACGAACTGTGTCGATAATGTACACATTCCTGGTCTACTCTGTCTGCTAAGGCATATAAATGCACATATATGAAATAAAGGGTTAAGCAACACATCTGGTTTCCAAGACACCTATAATATTCAGAGATCCAGATAAGATGCGTAAATTAAACTATTTTCATGTAAAACATTCTTATTTCTCCACCAAACCCTATGTTGTGACCACTCTTTAGAATCGTCTCTTCGAGTATTATCATTTTATTATTGTAGTATTACACAGTTATCTGTAGCTCTGGCATATGTTTATTCATTTAGGTGGTTGAAATACATAGGGTCTACTGTAGTCTATAAATAGAATCTAATTTCTAGTTTGTGATAACATGAGAAAACAGTTTGAATCCAAACAAGAATCATATTAACTCCACACATCATCAATATCCAAGCGGTCTGACACTTAACCCTTCGCTTGCTATTCACGTCAATATACCTACCTGTAAATCAGGGTCTGCACTATTTACAAATTGATTATGCAACCAGTGCACTCCACAGTAGTGATTTCACAGCGAAATACTTGTACACAGTGAAGATATATGTAATTATACAACAGGGCATGGGTAAAGAAGGAGAAATGTATTTTAAAATTCAGCAAGAGAAGGGTTAAAAACAAAAGGAAGAAATTACATGTTTTGAAAATTGAAGCAGACATTTTACTTGCAGAATAATTCTAAAACGGGTTAAAGAATCAATGTTTTAAAAATAATTTTATTTTTAACACAATAGCACCAGGCACGCCATATTTAGCTTTAAATGTTAAAAGCACAGCTTATTGTTTAAACGAGTATGAAGTATTTAATTTATCCATTGTCGTTTTCAGGCAGAAGGAAGTGCTCGCGACAGAAAACCCTTTCTAACACTTTTAACCCTTCGCTTGCTGAATTTTAAAATACATTTCTCTTTCTTTACCCATGTCCTGTTGTATAATTACATATTTCTTCACTGTGTACAAGTATTTGGCTGTGCAATCACTGCTGAGGAGTGCACTGGTTGCACAATCAACTTGTAAATAGTACAGACCCTGGGTACATCTGGGTCTTCACTATTTACAGGTAGGTATATTGACGTGAATAGCAAGCGAAGGGTTAAACTTTATTTTTATTTTACATATCGATTTTGAAGTTCTTAACCCTGACCTAACTGTGAAAAAAAAATCATATTTACTCAAATTTGGATCTGTAGCAATTTTGACTATGTCCGATTAGATCTAGGTTTGGAGAAACTATTGAACATGAGTCAAACAGTTTGGATCCTGATGAGACACCAAGTTTTCTAAAGAAAAGAATCTACAGCATCAGACGTGTTTTTATAGACAAATTACATTTAACGCGTTGCTTATAGACCAAGACAAATTAGGTAGAGGAATACATATATAGTTATTTGATCGATGCCATTTCGTCGTTTTTGCGGCAAAATGTTCGATTTAGCATGCTAAGGGAAATATAGAGTTCTTTCTATTAAACGCGCCGTATATCATAAGGATTCAAACACATTGTCTCTCAAATTGTACTTTTGTGGAAAACAATCAACCATAAAACCCATTGTATAACTCTTTTCTGTTGAATATTACTGTACGATGCAATGACACAATGAACATTTTATAATGGCATATGTGCATAAGTTTGTTAGCATTGGTAGAAACTATAGAGTCAAGTCTATTAACACATTACCCCCTAGTGACGCATTTTTGCGCCTCTATAAAATCCACGTTGTGAAACCATTGTGATAAATAGAGCATTAGCTCCTATAGGAGCAAATGCTCTATTTATCACAGTGGTTCCAAACTACATGTACAAAATTCTAAAGTTTTCCTATTCTCTAGTTAATGCTCCTTTTCGGTAGATTAATTCAAAAGGGTTGGGTCTAAAATAGCCTAGGAGAGAATGAGTTAAATTTAATAAACAAACAGAACATACTCTGTTCAGACGGTTCCTACAATAGCCGTCTGATCTGGGTCTACTCTGTTTGCACAAATGTGAAATGACGTTTATATGAAAGAAAGGTTCAAACTAAAACTTGTCGAGTTCCAAACGGACTAAAGTTTACCAAGTATGCTAAAAAGCATGAAATATGCACGTGTGTTATCGCGCCATCTTGACCTTTATATTGTTTTCGAATGATTCTTTGCCAACATAAAATGAATTATTGACAATCTTTCTGATAGACCTGTTATACGGTTTTCTATGCCTCTATAAAATAACTTTTTAAAAACCATTGTGATAAATAGAGCATTTTCTCCTTAGGAGCAAATGCTCTATGTATCACAATTGTTTCAAAACTACAAAATTCTAAAAAATCCTTTTTTCTGTTTATTGTTCCTTTTTGGTAGATTTATTCAAAGAGGTTGGATCTAAAATAGTCTATGAGGGAATGGCTTAAATCCCCAGTGGTAGTTTTGTCACTGACGGCACAAAGGCGTTACCCATGTATTCACTATAGTGGTATATTTGTCTCGTGTTACCACTCTTCAATAATTGAATGCATATATACAGTAAACCCATCTAAACCGGAATTCTGGCAGAGAAGAATTTAGATACTCTTAGGCAGGTGGCTGCTTAATGCGGAGTGAAAGGCATGCAGAAAGCCCCTAGATGAGCTTTCTGCATGACTTTCGCAATGAATTAAGCTTCCACCTGTCTCCAAGATCGACATTTATACTGAATTTAACGTCCGGTTTAGAGGGGTTCTATTGTTTATTATTTTTCTTTATATGTGTGTGTGCGTACTTGTATGTTGTGACTGTGAGCTTCTCGAGTGGCTAAGTGTTTTGTGTGCGTACTTGTATGTTGTGACTATGATCTTCTGGAGTTGCTTTATATGTGTTTTGTGTGGCCTCTCCTGTCTGACGTTCATTGTCTAATTTGATTCCAAAGATATGTTAGCTATATGACAGCTCGAACATTTTCAAAGCTAATGCTGCGTGTCAAGCAGCGAGAACGCTATGCGACAATATGTCATTTAAGTCGAATGTATTACGAATATAAAATCCCCTCAATAATGACCAGTCACGGAATGTACATGGGTGCTTTAAAGCAGTTGGTTGCTTGATGAAGGCCAAACTTACTGTGTACCTGTTACCCGAAACATGCATTTACGACCCAAAGGAACACCTCCTTTTGCTATGACGTGGACTGACAGTGACTGACAGATTTTGCAACTAGTGTCAAAGACGTTCCTATGCCTACAGTTAAAGAAACGAACGGAAATCCAGTCCTGGGTCACTAATTATGTATTTGATCTATTTTTCAAGAGAAGAGAACAAAGACAAGAAACGCTTGTCAGGAGTCGCAACTAAAATACAAAGAGACCACCACAGATAGCAGGAGGTAAAGGAGAGCAATTAACGAGAATGTACCAATAAACACCATAGACGACGAAAGCATGACAGCAAGAAAACCTGTAAAATTCTAAAGGCTATCAATGAACCAGTTTAGCCAATATCAACAATTATTGATGACCCGTATGCCTTTTTCTTGATTTACTGAGATGCATATCTTGATAGATTTACTGAGCACTGCAGCTTACTCTACAAATATGAAGTGCACCAAGACACTTGATGCTGAAAATATCAACCTAAAGACATTTATAGAAACAAGAATACCTGTTTAAAGAGGCGACTGAAGCTGCTATAAAGAGATTAAAAACAAGAAAGTAGCCGGTATTGGGTAACGTCCCATCACAGCTGTTAAACTGTGGAGGCGATTCAAAAACTTACGCCCTCGTCGCTGTGTCAGAAGATATTTAACCAAAGAAAGTGGCCTAAGGTACTCTTACTAAAGAAAAAACAACAATCTGAGGCAATTCCAGAACAAATGTACAATAAGCCTAATCAGCCATACAGGGATGGATATGCTTAGTATAATCCTGAACTGACTCAAATCTGATACTGAAGATATATAGCAGAGGAACAGTATGATTTCATAGCAGGCAGATGCATAATGGAGTTATCTTCTGTTGCAGCAGTATCATAGAAAAGCAACTCAAGGACCAATGTTAACTCTTCTATAACTTCACAAAGTTTACAAACGTCCGTGACAGAATATGACATGGCTTGATGTAGATCGGTTTAAGAAGCTTTAACATAGAGAGACCGGGCCGGTACAGATCATTCAGACTCCCTATGACAATTTTAACAGTCGTCTCCTTCTGAAAACCTGAATCGGTAATTTTTTCCAGACTAATAAATCCACATGATGTCAACGATCCTTTGCAACATATTCCTCGAGAAGATAATACAGGAAACCCTCTATGACTGCTACATGTCCATTACAATTATTGATAGACCCACGTGCAACCTTGCAGAAGGCATCGACTCGACTTGATGGCCGACCTAAATGAACTATGAGTTGGAAGATCATAAAACAAGTTTCTTACACTATCGGACCTTGTCACCTCATTAACCCATTTGCTCCCGCGATCCCATATATGGGACCTAGGCAAACAGTTTAGACTCTGAACAGACACCGCATAATGCGGCGTCTGTTCAGAGTCTACACTGTTTTCTGATAGGAATTTCAAATAAAACAAAACGAAATTGAAAATGTAGGCCAGGCACCCCTTAGATAAAAAACCCCGGACTAATCCAATATATAAACATGGAATAATCCACTGGGAGCAAATGGTTAATATTCGTGGACAGAGTCAATATTATGGAACACGGAACAGTTTTTTTCACTATGGTGGACACTGTAATGTCAGATGTATATGAACTTACATAAGCACAGGGGGCAGACCATGATCTGACGGCTCCTCCAGAAGTCGTTTCATCTGGATCTACTCTGTTTGCAAATGCATGAAAACGCGTTTATATGAAGCAAGTCTCTACAGATTTCAAATCGATACCACCCTATTGTATACTTGAAACATAAGAGTATTCAATCCAAGTATTCAATATGAAACGATTGCGCAAATGCCTTCGCATATAATTGAACCCAAAATAAAAAAGGTGGTGTTTGTGCAGGTATAATTAACACGCACACGCACACGCGCGCAGAAGACTACACGCATATATTCATTAATGTACTGATTATGTACTGATATCGCTCTTATATGCCTATTAGTACTATACTTAATCATTATGTTGTATTCATCACGTCGTATATGCATAAACTGATTAATATTATCTGAACATACACGATATCAATGTCATAAAGGTGTGACATTGTCGTTAATACCCCTATTCCACACAGACCACGAATCCAACGAATCGCCAAGAATTGATAAATTTTAGGATTCGTGACGATTCGTGGAATTTTGTAAATGTTCTGGTACAATAAGTGACGCTCTACGATTTAGCTACGGTACAGGTACGATAGTGTTACGAATATTCGTGGGATTCGGTTGGAATCGCACGATTATTGTAAAGAATTCACTACGATCTACCAGAATCTACTACGAATACTACACGATCGTTAGGAATCAGTTACGAATCAGTTCAGAATATGCAGAATGCATATACGAATGAGGTACGAATAATAATGAATTCTTGACTATTCTTGGCAATTCGTTTGATTTTCCCTAAGTATAGGTATAAAAAGGCCCTCAGCCCTGCTTGCAAGGCATCAGTTCTATAATGGATGTTAATCGTAGAGCAGTTTAGCCATGGACTCGGAGTGTCAGCACCAGCTGCTGATAGCTAGGAGACTGCTTCGAAGAAGAAGGAGAAGAGCCTCTATGTTACGGGTTAGACCGTTGCTGACACCACCTAGAAGACTAGAATACGGTCACTACAACAGACAGATGCAGGCGTTTATAGTGGAAGATTCAGTTACGATTCCTAAGAAAGCACTACGAATTAAGATAATAGTTAAGAGTTAATGGGTTTAGAATATCTACGAATGCCTACGAATCAATTACGATTTCTTAGAAAGCACTACGAATTTGTTACGAATTAACTACGATCTTTTGGATTCGGGAGTTCGTGGCCAAAATTTTGAACAGCTCAAAACTTTAGTCACGAATTCCCGATTGCTCAAGAATTGCACGAACTGATTACGAATATATACGAAACAGTTAGGAACTGCACGAACTGATTACGATTCCACTACGAATCCTAAAATTTGTCAATTCGCGGCGATTCGTGGGATTCGCAGTCTGTGTGGAATAGGGGCATAACAGCATACGTAGTACAAAGAAGAAAAAAAATAAACTTCTTGAACCCACTCGGAAAAATATCACGAAAGTATCGTATCTAATAGGAACACTACACTTATTCTTTGAATATATTCTGTTTATATACTTTTATAGTTAAAATCAAATACATGTAGATACCGGTATTGAGAAAATGCGGCTACTGTAAAACTCACCTGCACACGAGGTTAATATATTCTTGATCTTCGTTTGTTTTTCTTCTGAATCGATCTTAATAAGTGCAAGGCTATATTTATTACACAACTCGATAGCCACCGAATTAGGAGATGGTGTTGATGTGACTATCATCAAGTTGGTGGTACTACCGTCAGAGCTAACCACGGCTATGCGCTGACCAGGGGACGGGCAAATGACTTGTATTGTCTGTAGTGACGGTATTGTAGTAGTAGTAGTGGTAGATGTACTTGATGAAGAGGTTGTTGACGTGATCGTGGTTGGGGGTGTAGTCGTCGGTGTCGATGTAGTTGTGGTTGTGGTTGTAGATGAAGGCGTCGTCGTTGTGGATGTTGCTGTGGCTGTGATTGTGGACGAAGGAGTAGTAGTGATAATTGATGTAGATGTAGTTGGTGTAGCAGCTGTCGTAGATGATGGCGTTGTGCTCAATGCAGAAGTAGTAGTTGGGGGAGATGAAGTAGTTGTCGTAGATGATGGCGTTGAGCTCAATGTAGTAGTGGTAGATGGTGTAGATGTAGTTGAAGTAGCAGATGCCGTAGATGATTGCGTTGTGCCCAATGTAGAAGTGGTAGTTGGTGTAGATGTAGTTGATGTAGTAGTTGTCGTAGATGATGGCGTTGTGCTCAATGTAGAAGTGGTAGTTGGTGTAGATGCAGATGTTGTAGCAGCTGTCGTAGATGGTGGCGTTGTGCTAAATGTAGAAGTGGTAGTTGGTGTAGATGTAGTTGAAGTAGCAGATGCTGTAGATGATGGCGTTGTGCTCAATGTAGTAGTGGTAGTTGGTGTAGATGTAGTTGGTGTAGTAGTTGTTGTAGATGATGGCGTTGTGCTCAATGTAGAAGTGGTAGTTGGTGTAGATGTAGGTGATGTAGTAGTTGTCGTAGATGATGGCGTTGTGCTCAATGTATAAGTGGTAGTTGGTGTAGATGTAGTTGAAGTAGCAGATGCTGTAGATGATGGCGTTGTGCTCAATGTAGTAGTGGTAGTTGGTGTAGATGTAGTTGAAGTAGCAGATGCTGTAGATGATGGCGTTGTGCTCAATGTAGAAGTGGTAGTTGGTGTAGATGTAGTTGATGTAGTAGTTGTCGTAGATGATGGCGTTGTGCTCAATGTATAAGTGGTAGTTGGTGTAGATGTAGTTGAAGTAGCAGATGCTGTAGATGATGGCGTTGTGCTCAATGTAGTAGTGGTAGTTGGTGTAGATGTAGTTGAAGTAGCAGATGCTGTAGATGATGGCGTTGTGCTCAATGTAGAAGTGGTAGTTGATGTAGATGTAGTTGATGTAGTAGTTGTCGTAGATGATGGCGTTGTGCTCAATGTATAAGTGGTAGTTGGTGTAGATGTAGTTGAAGTAGCAGATGCTGTAGATGATGGCGTTGTGCTCAATGTAGTAGTGGTAGTTGGTGTAGATGTAGTTGGTGTAGCAGATGTCGTAGATGATGACGTTGTGCTCAATGTAGTAGTGGTAGTTGGTGTAGATGTAGGTGATGTCGTAGATGATAGCGTTGTGCTAGATGTAGTGCTAGTAGATTGTGTAGATGTAGATGGTGTCGCAGATGTCGTAGATAATGGTGTTGTGATCAATGTAGATGGCGTAGTTGATGTCGCAGATGTCGTGGATGATGATGTTGTGGTCATTGCAGTTGGTGTGGATGTTGTTGATGCAGCAGATGTAGCTGATGGCGTTGTGCTAAATGTTGTAGTTGAATCTACAAATACGTAACAAGAGCATTGTATTGTAAAATAAATACATGGTACTGTCAAAGTAGTCGAACACAAGTAAATCAGACTAATGAATAATAGTATGCATTTGAATACAAATAACGTCAGTTCTCCACCAAATGAGGGATTTATAGAAATTAATGATGGTGTAACCCTTATCACACTGTAAAATATACAGCAAAATATCTCTATAATGGACACTAAATTACATCAAGTATTTTGTGTTAAAGGCAGGTGGCTGCTTAAAGCAATGTGAAAGTAAAACAGAACGCTCCTATAGGAGCGTTCTGTTTTACTTTCATCTTGCTTTAAGAAGCCACCTGCCCTAAATACCAATTAATTAACATAATTTAGTGGCCGTTATAGAGAGGTTTTACTGTATGTCTTCTTAACATCTGATGATATGTACATTTGCCGTTTTAGCTTTAGAGATGCTACTGACCGGGTGTCATATTAGTAAGATCCTGATGAGTTCCATTTAGACCCACTTGTGTGCAAGTGTCGGTCCAGTCGTGCTTAGAGTAATGAAGGTCTTGTTTCATATGTCGACTCATGGAATATGTAACATGAAGACATATTGAAAGCAGTGTTTACCTTGGTAACAATATAATTGCGATGCTTATATTGTGAATTATTTCTGCATGTACATAATTTATACTTGCAAGTTTATTATTTCGTGATATCTTATAGGTGACCTCTGGGTACACCAATAAACTTGGTGTTTTAAACCCATTCCCCCATACTGATGCCTTTTGACGCCTCTGTAAATTTCTTTTTTTGAAACCATTGTGATAAATAGAGCATTTGCTCCACAGGAACAAATGCTCTATTTATCACAATTGTTCAAGAACTACAAAATTCTAAAACATTCCTTTTCTCCAGTAAATTATTCTTTTCGGTAGATCTATTCAAAGAGGCTGAGTCTAAAATAGCTTATGATGGGATGGATAATGTATTAATACTCTGGTTTTCTTAACCATTTACCTTAAATTTTGTGAAAGCATGGCATCATGTATATTTATTAGGAACTTGTTATAATTTTGATTGGCAACAATAATTGTTTGCCGTGGAAGAAACTATAAAACCAAATCTATATCTTTTGTGGACCATATTAAAAATTGGTTGTTACCAAATACATGTATGTAATCAATGTAAGATAAAGTCATTATTAGTATTATTGTTATTTCATGAGGAAATAGAATATACAATGATCAATGTACTGGAGCAATCTGATCTGAGTCTACTCTGTTTGCAAATGCATTAAAATACGTCAAGAACGAATGAGGTAAAGGGTTACAAGAAATGAGATGGCGTTTAATTTAAGGGCTAAAGGTTTAGGTTTTGGTTATTACGGAGATCGACAGTAGGTATACGTACCGGAATTATATCTGACAAAAGACCTCATAGTCATCATTGTTGTATTCACCCTGTCTGTAGAATCAACTTGGTGCAGCTGGCAGATTCTAAGACTTGAAGAGTGGCTGAACCAAGAACACTGAGTAATAGTTGAGCATTGGACACCACACTCCATCAGACTACGCACCGCAAACTGGCTGGAGTCAGGGTTGATCAAATTGTCATATACTGAAGGTCCCCTCCTCCACCTATCACCGTGTACTAAAATTTGAAATAGTATTGAACTGTATAATGGGAAATAAGACATTGTGTAATTCGCAATGTATACCCAGATCAGCCAGTGCTTGAAAACACTGCATATTATAGATGCCTACACTACTGTCAGTGGCAACGGATATAATACAACATGATAAGACGCCACACTCCATACGAGATATTGTTCTGGGTCATGGCTGTTTGTACGCCCCCGAGTGTCATTCCCCTATAATGGCAGTATTTAATCCTTTATTTAATCTGGTGAATATCTATGTAAGAATTAATGACACCATTAACATCTATTAGCTTAACCCTTAACCCTTTCGCTGTCAATGCCGGATCTGTGATTACCTATGAAAACAGTTTGGATCTAGAGTAACTCGGCGTCCCATCAGGATCCAAACTGTTTATTACTGTTACTATGTTTTTGAAACAAATATGAAGAAAATCAAAAGAATGAAAATTTGTGACAGACGACAAAGTTAGCAGACGACAGAGTTTGGCAGCGAAAAGATTAATGAGCGGGAACCGTGTATGTTAGACTTTTGCAAACAGTGTAAACCCAGATCAAAGGGCTCCGGAGGGAGTCCTTTGATCTGGGTCTGTACTGTTTGTTATAATAATCATTTTCCTCAGTGATACATTTTTATACCACATTTTCTTTAATTAATTTTCAGTAAAGGAGAAGCCATGTTGTATTATTCAACAGGTTATGGGTTAATGCTTATACAGTAAAACTTCGATTATCCGAACACTAAAATACGTACTAGTATCGCTCTTTAAGACAGGTGACAGCTTAATGCATGGTGAAAGTCATGCAGAAAGCTCCTCTAGGAGCTTTCTGCATGACTTTCACCATGCATTAAGCAGCCACCTGCCTAAAAGGGTCTAAATTCTTCTATAACGAAAATCCGAATAATCGAGGTTTTACTGTAATTCTATACGAACACGTGATATTTTGGTCACGGCAGAAACAGTGGAATCAGACCTATATGATTCAATAAGCAAAAAAGAGTGAACCCCGATCAGACGGCTCTTACAGGAGCCGTATAATCGTGGTCTACTCTATTTGTAAAGGTATCTGGCGATGTATATATCAAGTATAGGATTAAATGGTGACATTAACATCGTAGTAGCAAGTTTTGGATCTTTCCGATATGATGAAGGTTTGGAAAACGACTAAGCGTGTGTCAAATGGATTTGATCCTGATGAGAAGCCAAATTACGCGGCATCTTATCTGGATCCAAGTTGTTTGCAAATGCGAATCATGTGACGCTTAGCAGGATAAGAATAAGTCTCACCCACTGTGACAAAAATAATGTCTGCTTAACTCATTCCCGCATAGACTATTTTTAGATCCAACCGCTTTGATTAAATCACACAAAAGGAGCATTTATTAGAGAAAAAGATATTCTGATTTGTGTAGTTTTGAAACAATTGTGATAAATAGAGCATTTGATCCTAAGGAGCAAATGCTCTATTTATCACAATGGTTTCACAAAGTGACTTTTACAGAAGCGTCAGAAGGCGTCAATATGCGGGAATGGATTAAATTTGGATCAGTTGAATTTTGACTACTTTTCATTCGATTAAGCCTTTGAGAAAATACCTACCAAGTGCCATTACACAAGCTTTTGAGAAACTATTGACAAAGCGTCAAATTGCTTATATCCTGAGGTTTACTCGGTGTATCATCTGGATCATAGCATCTTTTTTTTTACTCCATGAATATTAATGTAAGAAATAATGACAGCATGCATATTAATTGAATTATTGCTCTGTTTGCTTATGATATGATATAGATATGATTCTACGGTTTCTGTCATGGCCAAAACTTCCTTCGTCCTTGTGTTTTATTATTCAATAATTTAATTAATATGCATGCCGTCATTATTTCTTACATTAATATTCATGGAATAAAATAAGCTGCTCTGATCCAGCTGGGACACCGAATAAACAGGCCGTCTGATATGGGTCTACTCTGTTTGCAAAGGTGTAGAAAGGTTTATTTATGGAGGAAAGGGTTAAGTGAGTTAAAAGAGGAACACTCGGAAGGGGGTTCTTTGCGACATATTGAAACAATATTCAGAACAAGATTTGAACAGTTTAATTCCACAAAACACTCTTCACCATCAATAGGTACATAAAGGCCAGTAAATACAGAACGTTTGTTAATAAATATATGTTTTAACCTTTCGCTTGCTATTCACATCAATATACCTACCTGTAAATAGTGAAGACCCAGATGAGACAGCTCCTGCAGGAGCTGTCTCATCAGGGTCTGCACTATTTACAAATGGATTGTGCAACCAGTGCACTCCACAGCAGTGATTGCACAACGAAATACTTGTACACAGTGAAGATATATGTAATTATACAACCGGGCATGGGTAAAGACGGAGAAATGTATTTCAAAATTTAGCAAGAGAAGAAATACTGAACCTTTTCAGTATGATATTTGAATATACGAGAGCGATATCGCTGCTGCAAAATTTAATTCCGTAATGTTTTATGTACCAAATGTATCTAGGTTTAATTATGAGCCTGTAAGGCATGTGGTAGCTTAATGCAGGTAAAAATAATGCTGATAGATAATATAGGAATTTTCGGCATTATTTTTGTCCTGTTACTACCTGCTTTGTAAGACTCCCGTATTCACTAAATGAATGGCCGCTTAGGACATGTTCTACTGTATGTAAATAGTTAATTGATACCGTTTTAGGGTAGAGATGTCTCGGCGACCCTTTGTACAAAATACAATGAAGGTTTAGTGTAAACAGACCGAATGTTGTCACTGCTGCAGTTGGTTGAATCTGTATGCAAACAGTAACAGAATTTATTGCAAATTTATTTAAGATTTTATAAAAAAGGTTTTCTCTGACTTAATTTATTTACTACATATGTGCATGACTGTTTGCATAAGCAGGTTCTTGCTTAATGCAGGACGGAAGTTATGCATAACTTTCGTCCTGCATTAAGCTTCCACCTGCTTTTGCCACTGTGAAATTTGCCCCTATTTGGTGGTCGCATTAGTGGGGTTTTACTGCATTGTTAAAGTTAAATTATGTCAACCGCTTTCTCCATTTATAAACCAATATAGCCGACTATAATTCCACTACCGTCTGCTTCTGTTTGTTCATTGTGGTAATACTATTGCATTTTTTATAAATTATGTTTTGTATAACTCTGACCGAAATAAAGTGTTCTGTTCTGTATATAATCAATAAAAGATCAGATTGAATATCGCATACATTTACAGCACAGACAGAAATAATTATGACGTTCACAAATTAATTTACACTTTTTTGGCAATGCAATATATAAATAAAATCTGAAGCATACATGTTTCTCCATATGTCCCTGTTATCGTCGTTTAAAACTATTAAACAGGCCTTTCTAAAAAGGCAATCAACAACCTAACCAAGAAACTAAACTGAACCAAAATAATTCGAATAAAATCAAAACCAAAAAAACCCAACAACAAATCTGACGTAAAAACAACCAATAAAAGAATAACTGAAAAAACACTACATGTACAATGGTGAAATAATACTCTCTCACCAATCCTTCTCCGATAAAAAGTAAATATTGAAACAAAACTATAGTGTGGGAAACAAATATGCCAAAATGCAAAGAAAATAACATAAAAAAGAGAAACAAAAATCCTACTACTATTAATAATAATAACGCTAGTTGTTTATAATGCCATTGTAAAAATCATTTAATTAATATTCACGATGTCATTATTTCTTACATGAATACTCATGGAGTAAATGGTTAAATGTTTATGCTTACCAGACACTAATACCACAGAGATAAAAACTATGTTACTATACTCCATTATACAATTGAGTTCCATATTCCCGTTGTTATCATCTTCCAACTTCCATCACTTTTGTCTGTTACTAGACAGAACGCCTACGTTTGTTGGGCAAGCCATCGGCCCAGTGCACACCGAAGCCCTTTTCATTCGCCTAGAGTTATTCCATTTCTAACTTTAATCCATGATAATATTCTGAGAACAGCTTTGGACAAGATCAGACGCGAAGTTAGTCAGCATCTTTTATTAAAAAATAGACCAATGCGTTTGAAAAGCAATGTGCTCTTCTTTAAGTGGTCGCATTAGAGGGGTTCTACTGTACAGTAAAACCCCTCGAATGCGACCATCTAAAAGAGGTATAATTCTGGGTGCTAGATGCAGGTGGTAGCTTAATGCATGACAAAAGTAATACAAAAATACAAAAAGCTCCTAGATGAGATTTCTGCATAACTTTTGTCCTGCATTAAACAAGCACCTGTTTATAAATACACCCATGGTTATTCATTAAGTGGTCGCATTAGAGGGGTTCTACTGTATTTCATAATGAGACGGAGAGTAATGGTATGTCATAATAGTGATCCAACTGGTTTTTATCGCATTGCTGAATAGCAATGGAAGAAAAATCAATTTTGAGTGCAGACAATGAACAATTTAACAGAAATAAATACAGTAATACGACTACTCTAAAGAAGTATACTTTTGGAATGTTAAAATAGGTGATAGCTTATGCAGCACAAAAGTGATACAGAAAGCTCCTATAGGATATTTCTGTATCACTTTCATATTGCATTAAGCAACCACCTACGAGTACATAAAATAAATGACGTGATAGTTTCAGTGCTTATCTGCTGTAAAACCTCTCTATAACGGCCACTAGATTGTGTTAATTATTTGATATTTATGGCAGGTGGCTGCTTAAAGCAAGGTGAAAGTAAAACAGAACGCTCCTATAGGAGCGTTCTGTTTTACTTTCATCTTGCTTTAAGCAGCCACCTGCATTTAACACAAAATACTTGATGTAATTTAGTGGCCGTTATAGAGAGGTTCTACTGTATTGTATTCGGTCTGAATTGATCGACCAGATACAGTTTAGAAAAATAAGCAGGCGTGAGCTTGAACAGGTATTTTTCACAGCAATCTATATAGTTTATATCTGAACGTGTCGCCTCTTATATTATTGACACATATTCCTAATGAATAGTCATGTGAGAAATAATGAATGTGTGGATATCATATAGCTGACTTTGATAATAGTATCATAAACAAAGGGTATTTATCGTTACCAAGACTGTAGAATCAACTCTATATTAGGTCATAAGCAAACATAGCAGACCCTGATCAGACTGCTTATCTGTCTGTAAAATCCTGATATTACGTTTCTATGAGGGGGGGGGGGGGGGGTAAATATTGCTGTCTTCTATTAATATCAGCTGAAGATATATGTTTAGACAAAATGCGCTATAAATGCGCTATAGGTTATACTATAAAATGATACCTGCACTAGGATTCGTAAACATATCATCAAACTTTATGTACTTGTGATCCTAGTCAGGCATCGGGTTTTTAACCCTTTCGCTGCCAATGCCGGATCTGTTATTACCTATGCAAACAGTTTGGATCCAGATGAGACGCCGAGTAACTCGGCGTCTCATCAGGATCCAAACTGTTTGTTACTGTTACTATGTTTTTGAAACAAAAATGTAAAAAATAAAAAAAACCGACAAAGCAGACGACAAAGTTAGCAGACGACATAATTTGGCAGCGAAAGGGTTAACCTTTTTACTCCACAGATCCGCCTTTGATGCCTTTACAACTAGAGTAGATCCAGACCAGATGGCTCCTGTAGGAACCGTCTGACCAGTGTCTGCTCTGTTTGTTTATGGAATCATACAGATGTGATTCTACAGTTTCTGCCATGGACAACAATGTCCTGTGTTCAAATACCATTGTAAATGTTCAGTCAATAAATATTGTTAACTCATTCCCTCCTAGTCTATTTTTGGACCTAAACTCTTTGAATTAATATACCGAAAAGGAGCATTAACTACAGAAAAGGAGAATTTTAGAATTGCGTAGTTTTGAAACTATTGTGATAAATAGAGCATTTGACAGTGATCTTTTTACAAATTTTCTTGCACGAGTCCTGGGACACAATAAACTGCAAATCTGCAAGTCCCCCAAATTGAAAGAACGAGTCCAAATATTCTATTAAAATACATTAAAGCACCCAGTCAAAAGTATTTGTAAAACTGGCTTTTTCATACTGATAGCTGATGAAAAACTGGGTATTGATTATAATTAAGATATTAATAAACCTTCAAAATTAAGTTTTGTTAGACATTGCAATGCATTATTGGGACTCACATAGTTTGAAACTTTGCATTCCCAGAGATTTTTGTGAGTACAGCACTCGGGACTCGCGGGTAAAAAATCACTGATTTGATCTTATAGAGCAAATGCTCTATATATCACAATGGTTTCAAAGAATGAGTTTTACAGTGGCGTAAAAAAAGCGTCAGTAGGGGAGAAGGGGTTAATGCCATTAGTTTTAAAGAAAATGGATAATTGTCTGATGTGGATCATGTTTGTCTATCTTGCAGGAGCTTAGTGCAGAAAGAAAGTCATTACACCTGCTTTTGAACACGCAATGTATATGCAATTACCTTTTGTCCGATAGATACGACGTTTGGCATTTTTACAATCATAACCGTTTTTGGTATTTGCGAACAGTGTATACCCAGATCAGACGGCTTCTGTTGGAGATGTTTGATCAGGGTCGACTCTGTTTGCTTTTGAAATAATATAGATCGGGTTTTACAATGTCCGCAATGGTAAGTATCCTTTATTAACCCATTCCCTCATAGGCTATTTTTAGACCCAACCTCTTTGAATAAATTTACCGAAAAGGAGTATTTACCAGAGAAAAGAAAAATGTTAGAATTGTATAGTTTTGAAATACCATTGTGATGAATATAGCATTTGCTCCATAGGAGCAATGCTCTATTTATCACAATTGTTTCATAAAGTGACTTACAGACGCGTAGAAAGGCGTATTTATGGAGGAAAGAGTTAATAAACAATAGCTAATTATGTCTCCCCCATATTTATATGGGGGAGACATTGTTTTCGTGAGAGTTGTCTGTCTGTCCGTCTGTCCGTCACACTTTTTGTCCGGACGATAACTTCAATATGCCTGGTGCCAGTTGATTGAAACTTCATATATGGTAAGAGCATAATGAGAGGAAGTGTCATGCACAAGGTCCATAACTCTGGCTTCACTAATATATGAGTTATTGCCCCTTGTAAAAAAAAATCACACTTTTTTGTCCGGACGATACATGTAACTCCTATATGGCTCATGCCATTGGATTGAAACTTCATATATGGAAAGAGCATAATGAGAGGAAGTGTCATGCACAAGGTCCATAACCCTGGCTTCACTAATATAGGAGTTATTGCCCTTTGTAAAAAAATCACATGCCATTGGAGTGAAACTTCATACATGGAATAATCATAATAAGAGAAAGTGTCATGCATAAGATCCTTAACTTGGGCTTCAATAAATTTTAGAGTTATTGCCCCTTGTACATTTGTTTTTTCTTGTCTAGACGATAACTCCTACATGGCTCTTGCCATCGTATTGAAACTTCATACATGGAAAGAGCATGATGAGAGAAAGTGTCATGAACAAGGGCCATAACTCTTGCTTCAATACTTTTGGAGTTATTGCCCTTTGTTACATTTTTGGCCGATCAATAACTCCTGTTCGACTGATGCTATTGGAATGACATTTTATTTATGGAAAGGGCATGATGAAAGTAAGTGTCATGCACAAGGGCCATAACTCTGGTATGAATATTTTTGGAGTTATTAGCTGTTATCATTTTGTTTGGAAAGTGCGTAATGAGGGGAAGTATCATTCATCAGGTCCATAACATTTTTAGATATTTCCCTTTACATATTGTTTTTATTAGAGGGGAGACATCCGTTTTTGTGACAAAAACCTCTAGTTAATATTCATACAGTCAATACTTCTTGCAAGCATATTCATTAGGCTTTTAAGCATGCCAATGTACCCGTGTATACATAACATGACTGTATAGAACTATTCTATTGAATCAATGCGCTGTTCGAACCACAACACGGTTTATCTGATGACAGGAAGAGAAACATTCACCAACGCTATAGCACTTACCCCTCTGTGAAAAAATAATGATTGCTCAAATTTGGATCGAGAGCAATGTGCGTAGAAATTGTCCTAAGCGGTCATTCATTTATTGGACATATGCGTTTTAAAATGCAGGTGGTTTTTTAATGCAGGGCAAACGAACATTTGACCTGCATTAAGCTACCTCTGCCGTATAGACCTATAATTAGACCTCGTTTTGATGACCGCTTAAGACAGGTTCTACTGTACTTCAGATTAACTATTTCGCTGGCACTGTCGCATCTGGGATTACCTATGCAAAAATAGTTTGGATCCAGAAGAGACACCGAGTAACTACAAACTGTTTGTTACTGAGACTGTTTCATGAAACAAAAATGAAATAAAAATAAAAATGGAAAATTGTAGCAGACAACAAAGTTTGCAGACGACAAAAAATTGGCAGCGAAAGAGTTAAATCAAGCCTTTTCTTAGTAATTATTGACCGCGTGTCAAATAGCGTTTAAAGTGATTATTCGGCGTTAGTCGCCATGCTTTTAACATGATAAACGCATTAATAATTTATCCATCGATATATGGAGAAACAAGGCGATGATTGATTAAGAAACTGCATTGCTCATGTTTAAACACCACTGAACCCGCGCTAAAGATACATTATGTGTATACGCTCCTTTAAACGGCTGCAAGTAGCACGACCAACGCTTCTGAAAATGCGCCTGTGGGTCACTATTACAAGAACGAAACCTTTATCATCTTCAAGAAGAACTGTGTGGTATAGTTTAACCCTTTCCTCCATAATTACACCTTTCTACGCCTCTGTAAAAGGCACTTTATGAAACCATTGTGATAAATAGAGCATTTGCTCATTAGGAGCAAATGCTCTATTTATCACAATGGTTTCAAACTACAAAATTCTAAAAAATTCCTTTTCTCTAGTTAATGCTCCTTTTTGGTAGATTTATTCAAAGTGGTTGGATCTAAAATTAGCCTATGGAGGAAAGGGTTAATTCTTCACAAGTGAATCTTCACCAGCATATGGATTCATACTTATTTCAGACTTGTATATAAGATGCGTATTAAACTAATTTTAGATCCAACATCTTTGAATAAATCTAGTACCCAAAAGGAGCATTTACCTGAGGAAAGGAAAGTTTTACAATTGGGTAGGTTTGAAACCATTGTGATAAATAGAGCATTTTCTCCACAGGAGCAAATGCTCCATTTATCACAATGGTTTCAAAAAGTGACTTTTACAGAGGCGTAGAAAGGCGTATTTATGGAGGAAAGGATTAAAAAAACCCAAATAAAGGGGTCTTCTCCCTCCCCCCCAAACCTATCTTGCTGCTACTACTATCTTGATCAGAATGCACATATAATGAGTAGAAGCAAGATAGAGTTTGGCTGAAATAGTAAGAGATATTGATAGATCAATTTGCATCTTAAGAGATATTGATAGATCAATTTGCATCTTAAGAGATATTGATAGATCAATTTGCATCTTACTTATAGCTGACGTGTACTATGACGTCCTCCTCCACCTGTAATTAGCTGGACGTCGTGATATGACTGAGATGTAAAACGACGTTGTGTTCTGTGCGAGCGTCTCTGTCGTTTACTTATTTCCCTGCTGAATATCCATGTAAGAAATAAAGACACCATGAATATTTCTCAGCTGAAATTTTACAATGGCATATGTACACGGGATTATTTAGTATTGGCAGAAGCTGTTGTCATATCTATTGAAATTTCAGAAGCAAACAGAGCTTATTCTGATCCTTCAAGAGTTGTCTGATCTTGGTCTGCTCGGCTTGCAAATATTTGTACATGTATAAGGGAAATGGTTAATGCTTGGCCAGCCACATATTCTTATCACTTTGCCCTCTTTGAATATTAATTTGACAAATCTTTACAAAAATATACAGGATATTTTGAAATGATTTTCCTAGACAAAAGCATAAACTTGCTCCTATAGGAGCTTTCTCATCTGGGTTTACACTGTTTGCAAATGTGACTGACAGGCTAACGGTTACATACGTATTTCTATCATTACTTTTTGTAATCATTTACAAATTAATATATCACCTGCAGTAATTTCAGAGCTACAGATAAAGGTGCGTACCCAAATACTAAAATCGTCATTTCTTCACCAAACCCTATACTGTGAAGAGACGATTCTAAAAAGTGGTCACAGTATAGGGTTTGGTGGAGAAATAAAGGAGTTATTCTTGAAAATGTTGAACTTTACGCATCTTATCTGGACCTCTGGATTTAATAGAATTTGTTTAACACGTCCTTTACGAATATCGTGACAAAAAGGACTTGATTCTGATGAGTAGACGGATTACTTGAGTCTAATATGGGCTGAGTTAGACGAATTGATCAATGATGGATTTAAAATGGCATATTTATATTTTTAATCTATTTTGAAATCTTAGGGCCATACACATTATTTGTATACATGTATATGATAAATGTCCAGAAAAAAAGTAAGACTGTTTCAGTGTTAACCCTTTCGGCGCCAAATTTCTAATTGTCGCCTGCAATCCAATTCTGTTAAATCATTCGGTAAAATAAGGAAATAAAATAGATAAATGCAACTATGAGAGGAATAAAGCACAGATATAGAAATCGAGTTTGAGACAAAAAGTGAAGTCCCTGATCAGACGCCGCCTTGAAAAAGCGGCGTCTGATCTTGGACTGCACTATTTGTCGCGGTGCATTTTTGCGACATTGGCGGTGAAAAGGTTAAGAAGATAAACTATGCCAATGTTGATATATTAGTCACAAATTGACGTACTTTGCCCATAACCGAACCCTTTTTTAGATTTTATGGCCATACATATTGGATTTAAATATGATGAGGTTCGGTAAAGAAATAAAGGTGCTATGGTGTTAAATACAGTGTATTATAAATATGCCAATTCAGAATGCATCAAGGGAACGTAACTCCAAAACTACGTGTCTGAATTTGCGCATAATTGTTCTTGCCGAGAACGTATTGCCAGACAAAGTACAGTAGAACCTGTCTTAAGCGATCATCAAAATGAGGTATAATTATGGGCCTATAAGGCAGGTGGTGGCTTAATAAAGGTCAAAAGTAATACAGAAAGCTCCTATATATAATACAGAAAACTTCTATATATAGCTTTCTGCATTACTTTTGCCTTGCATTAAGCAACCACCTATCTACCTTCATGTGACTTAAGTTAAATGTCCTTTTAAGTAGCGTAACCTCAAAACATCTGAAGAAATAATCTATAAATGGAGAAACTGCATATAACTAAAAGTGGCTAATAATATTTGTCTAATGGCACTTGCAGTTATTCAGTTCATGGGGACCAATCTTTAAGCTCCGATAATTACCTGTGTTTTGTATAAAACCAAGAGACGATACTTCTGCAATGCACAATCTCCCATCATTACATTCATTTTCTATATTTACTAAATACAGTAAAACTTCGATTATTCGAACACTAAAATACGTATTATTATCGATCTTTAAGACAGATGGCAGCTTAATGCATGGTGAAAGTCATGCAGAAAGCTCCTCTAGGAGCTTTCTGCATGACTTTCACCATGCATTAAGCAGCCACCTGGCTAAAAGGGTCTAAATTCTTCTATACCGAAAATTCGAATAATCGAGGTTTTACTAAATATTTCATGTACAGTAAAACCCCTATAAACCGGAATTCTAGTAGAGAAGAATTAACATACTTTTAAGCAGGTGACTGCTTAATCCAGGGTAAAAGTCATACAGAAAGCTCCTTTACCCTGCATTAAGCTGTCATCTGTCTTCCACACTGATATTAATTTAACCCTTCGCTTGCTGAATTTTAAAATACATTTCTCCTTCTTTACCCATACCCTGTTGTATAATTATATATATCCTCACTGTGTACAAGTATTTCGCTGTGCAATCACTGCTGTGGAGTGCACTGGTTGCACGATCAACTTGTAAATAGTACAGACCCTGATGAGACAGCACCTGCAGGAGCTGTCTCATCTGGGTCTTCACTATTTACAGGTAGGTATATTGACGCGATTAGCAAGCGAAGGGTTAATACTAAATTTAACGTCCGGTTTAGCGAGGTTTTACTGTACTCATATTTGCTTGTGGGACCATCTTATCATTTACAAATACATGGAAAACCCCGCTAATGCGACCACCAAAAAGAGGTATAATTCTGGGTGCTAGATGCAGGTGGTAGCTTAATACAGGACAAACGTAATGTAGATGAGCTTTCTGCATTGCTTTGCCCTGTATTAAGCTACCATCTGCTTATAAAGACACCCACGTTTATTCATTAAGTGGTCGCATTAGAGGGGTTCTACTGTACCACAGTAAATATAATCCATGCGCTATTGCATTTCATGGTACCATATGACAGCGAGAGTCAATGAATGCCACATTTTACACGTTGCAATCAATATGTATGGCAGAAAAAACTAATACCGAAGTACCGAGAGTTCGTCGTTTGTTTCAACAGAATGAAATGTAAGGCAGCGATCTGCAGTTGAGCGTGGTCCATACATTTCGGTCATTGAACTTGTGTACAGTACAACTTGTCTATAACGATCTCTCAAGTTTAACCCTTTACTCCATAAATACACCTTTCTACCCCTTTGGTAACAGAGTAGGCCCAGATCAGACGGCTCCTATAGGAACAGACACTGATCAGTCGGCTCCTACGGGAGCCTTCTGAACTGGACATGATGTTAACCCTTCGCTTGCTATTCACGTCAATATACCTACCTGTAAATAGTGAAGACCCAGATGAGACAGCTCCTGCAGGAGCTGTCTCATCAGGGTCTGCACTATTTACAAGTTGATTGTGCAACCAGTGCACTCCACAGCAGTGATTGCACAGCGAAATACTTGTACACAATGAAGATATTATTAGTTATACAGATCATTGGCGGGGTATCTGACTTTTTGTTTCCTGCTGAGAAAAATCATGTTGCCCGAGCCGTTAGGCGAGGGCTACATGTATTTTCCTCAGCAGGAAATAAAAAGTCAGATATCCCGCCAATGATCTGTATAACGATTTTATTATACTGCAAAGTTTAATATTTGTAGCAGTTAATTAGCGTTGTTAATGTAGGAGTCGTTTTGCTTCCCCTCAGGGGCCTCTTACTGTAAGGTAAGGGCTTATATATCACTCTGCAACCCTAGTTCATCGTGTATAATAACCAGTTCATTATATTTGTGGATACAAAGGGATCTTCCAAGTGCATTACTTTATCAAAGGATTGAAAGAATCAGACGTTAGTAAAACTTTCAGCAGATCAGCGGTTAAGCAGACACTATTTAACTTAATTGAGGGAATTTTGGCGCAATACCGACGTCATTTGGATGACGTCAAAATGACGGTTTTATAATATTCAAACAATGGGCGTTGGAAGGAGCGACTATACTGCAATTTACAGGTACGTGTACTGTGCATGTACATAAATAAAATCTGAATCGAATTGGGTGTGGATTATCTTTGTAAAAGCGGGGTTTGGGGGCTAATCGGTACGTGCACAAGCACTTTGACAACATCTGCAGCATCAAAGCAGAATAAGACCTTCGCCACATATAGGATTCATTTACATTGTTATACAACAACTATAACAAAAATGTTTCTAAATGGATAACTTTTTTCCGCCCCAAACTCTTGTTATTTCGTTTGAGAGCGGTTGTTTGAATCGAATCGACGAAGTGAAGCTGGTCGGCCATTTTTATTTTGTTATATCAAGGAAGCGAGGCACTCGGCGGGGGAAATTCCATTGTTGCTCATGACTCCGTATATACATCAGAATTTAGAGGGATACACGGCTTTTATACATGGCTAACTGACCAATCAAAATCGAGGATTTTACTTTGCGTTATAATAATATTAGTTATACAGATCATTGGCGGGGTATCTGACTTTTTGTTTCCTGTTGAGGAAATTCATGTTGCCCGAGCCGTTAGGCGAGGGCTACATGTATTTTCCTCAGCAGGAAATAAAAAGTCAGATATCCCGCCAATGATCTGTATAACGATTTTATTATACTGCAAAGTTTATTATTTGTAGCAGTAAATTAGCGTTGTTAATTTAGGCGTCGTTTTGCTTCCCCTCAGGGGCCTCTTACTATAAGGTAATGGCTTATATATCACTGCAACCCTAGTTCATCGTGTATAATAACCAGTTCATTATATTTATGGATAGAAAGGGATCTTCCAAGTGCATTAGTTTATCAAAGGATTGAAAGAATCAGACGTTAGTAAAACTTTCAGCAGATCAGCGGTTAAGCAGACACTATTTAACTTAATTGAAGGAATTTTGGCGCAGTTCCGACGTCATTTGGATGACGTCAAAATGACGGTTTTATAATATTCAAACAATGGGCGTTGGAAGGAGCGGCTATACTGCAATTTACAGGTACGTGTACTGTGTATGTACATAAATAAAATCTGAATCGAATTGGGTGTGGAATATCTTTGTAAAAGCGGGGTTTGGGGGCTAATCGGTACGTGCACAAGCACTTTGACAACATTTGCAGCATCAAAGCAAAATAAGACCTTCGCCACATATAGGGTTCATTTACATTGTTATACAACAACTATAACAAAAATGTTTCTAAATGGGTAACTTTTTTCCGCCCCAAACTCTTTATATTTCGTTTGAGAGCGGCTGTTTGAATCGAATCGACGAAGTGAAGCTGGTCGGCCATTTTTATTTTGTTACATCAAGGGAGCGAGGCCCTCGGTGGGGGAAATTCCATTGTTGCTCATGACTCCGTATATACATCAGAATTTAGAGGGATACACGGCTTTTATACATGGCTAACTGACCAATCAAAATCGAGGATTTTACTTTGCGTTATAATAAATGTGATTATACAACAGGGCATGGGTACAGAAGGAGAAATGTATTTTAAAATTCAGCAAGAGAAGGGTTAAATGGCATATCTATGGAGTAAACGGGCTAAAAGTGACTGCGTCTATTCTGTGTGTAAGACATCAAAAGGCGTATATATATACATGTATATTGAGTGAATGGTTTGGATTCGTATGCATATATTTAAATGTATGAAGAAATGCAAGTAGATGAATATTAATTGATGACTGTTTTTATAATTGCATACGAACAGACAAGTTTTGCAATTGTTATACTCTATAATCTATATTATTTTATCTATTCATAAGCAAACAGAGCAGACCCTGTAAAGACGGGTCATACAGGAACCTTCTCTATTGGGTCTACCCTGTTTGAAAAATGTGTGAAAGGGTGTCTCTCCTGATAGCAAAGGCGGCAAAGGGCGTCTCTCTGAGGGAGGGAAAGGGTTAACTCTTTTGGCGCGAAATTTTAAAGTGTCGTCTGCAATAATAATTTCATATTAAATATAATTCTAAATAATAAAGGTATATTAGTAAAACATTTGTTTTTAAATACTCACATATATACTACTGCTAAATTGGCATACAAACTCCGATACTTACAGTCTACATGAAATTATTCGAATAGGTCGACTCAATGCCCATTAACTTTTTCACTTATATTGTCCCCAAGTTAGGAACAGGTTAGTATAAGATATACATTTAAGATTACATGCACAATGGTAAAATATGCAAAGCGGTTAACAAAACCACGAGTAATAAAAGATCTAAACAAAATAACTTTACTAAAGCCAAAATGCAAACAAAGGACTCATATTTTTATGTACAAAATGGTTTTAAAGCAAAAGCACGTAAACTAAGGGTGCTAAGAAAAAAATGAGAGAAAAAAGTTATTTGGGCTTCCACCAAACCCACGAACTCACATTTCCTAACCCATCGCTATAGCCCTTTTACTACGCTGACGGATATGCTTTAGAAGGTGGTTTTAATCAGTTATACCTAATTCACTAGCATTCACTTAAATTGGGTCATGGCAGAAAAGAAAGAAATAACCCCGACAAAAATATGTGCCCCGCTAGGAAAAATATATGAATCAAAATGAATAAAATAAATAAATATATATATAAAAATAAAAACTAGTCTCACAGTAAACCATGGTTATTAAAAAGATTGGCTTTTATAGAAACACAGGAACGCAGTAAATCATGGTCAATACTCAAACCTGTATAAGGGTAGGGCTGCTTTCGCAGTCCAAATAATGCTTCATTTGAATCGTATCCAGCAAAAATCATGTTGCAAACTCAATTCTGTCGTACTGGACTATTAAAATGATTTACCTATTTTTTGAAAATCACCATTGTATACCCATCTTCATTTGCATATTATCCGACTATAAAAGTCAACAATTCTTAAACGACAACGTTTGTCTGGCGGTTAGAGAATTGATTATACGAGCATGGATAAACCATTAAATAGATTTATTGAACTGAGTATTTGATCTCTGTCAACCAAACATATTTATACATTCCACAGAGGTACAGGTACGATGTGTAAATTAAAACAGTTTAAAGAATGACTTCTTTATTTTTCCACCAAACACTATGTTGTGACCACTCTTTAGAATCGTCTCTTCGAGACGATTCTAAAGAGTGGTCACAGCATAGGGTTTGGTGGAGAAGTGACGAATTTAGTATTTGGGTACCAACCTTTATCTGTAGCTCTGCCTCAGTGAAAATTCAATGAAAATGAAATACAATCTAATGTATTGTAATTTAACTTCTATCATCCTGAGTAATGATTTTTTTTCAGTAGAACATATCGCCTGCTTCAGTTTTCACTATTGATTTACAGTAGAACATGTTCTAAGCGTATATTCATTTATTGAACACAGGGGTCTAAAAACCAGGTGGTTGCTTAATACAACTCAAACGTGATGCAGAAAGATCCTTTAGAATATTTCTGCATTACTCTTTTTGATGGTCGCTTCAGACAGAGGTCTACTGTATCTTTCATTTCCTTTTATAGACCAGCGTATTACACAAGTTTGACCCTGAGTAAGTCGACGTTTCATCTGCACGCAAACGTTTTGCAAAATTAATCGTGGATACGCCGTTAAAACATCTCTTTTTTCTTTTGTAATTGATTGCTAAAGAGCCACATTGATTTTATATGGAATTGTTCGGCTGATCTAATTCAGGACTTCCTTTGTCCTTTATACACTGGCAACCACGCTGTAAATGATAATAAAGCAAATCCGTAATAATCTGGACGTTCAAAGCAGCACAATTGACGGTCTTTAATACTTCATGTAAGAACTAATGACATCATGAATATCAATTATATAAACTGTTAATAGCACATGGGTTCATGAATGTTTGACCATGATAGAAACTGTAGAATCATATTTATATTATATGCAAACAGAGCAGATCCTGGTCAGACGTCTCCTATAGACGCCGTCTGATCTAGGTCTACCCTGTTTGCAAAGGTGTAGAAAAACGTATTTATAAAGAAAAGGGTTAATACTTTACTCCATGAATATTCATTTAACCCATTCCCCCATAGGCTATTTTTAGATCCAACCTCTTTGAATAAATCTACCGAAAAGGAGCATTAACTAGGGAAACTTTTAGAATTTTGTAATTTGAAACCATTGTGATAAATAGGAGCAAATCACAATTATTTCAATAGGTGATTTTTACAGAGGCGTAGAAAGGCGTATTTATGGAGGAAAGGGTTAAGAAAAATGACATTGGACATGAAGAATATCAATAAAATGGCATGTGAACACCGGATTTTATGGCCATTGCGGAAAATGCAGAATCATATCTATATTATTCCATAAGCAAATTGCTCAGATCAGATTACTCTTTTAGTTGTCTGATTCGGATGTACTCTGTTTGCAAACGCTTTAACCAATTATCTCATAGGCTATTTTTAAATACAACCTCTTCGAATAAATCTACCGAAAAGTAGCATTAACTAGAGAAAAGGATTTTTTTAGAATTGTGTAGTTTGAAACCATTGTGATAAATAGAGCATTTATTCCTATACTATAGAAGCAAATGCTCTATTTACCACAATGGTTTCACAAAGTGACTTTTACAGAGTCGTCAAAAGTCGTCAACATGAGAGAATGGGTTAAAAGGCTTATCGATGGAGTAAAGTAGTTTTCTGCATGACTTTTGCCCCGCATTAAACATCCACCTGCCTAAATCTTTACTGAAATTTCGGTTAAAATGGGTTTTACTGTAGAATAAACAAGTAAACTCCCAGGTTCAGTAGAATATTGTCGTCCTCGCCAAAAGCCAGTTTGCATTTCTTTCTTTGTCTGTGTTTGCAGACCAAAATCTGATTTCACAGTTTCTGCCTTGGTAAAAGTCCTCAATCAATTTGACATTACAAAAACAAGTAGTATTAATATGAAGTGATTATTCCCTACATAAATATTCGTGATAAAAAGTGTTAGCTATGATCTAGGTCACAACTATAAGTTGCCTACATATAATATTTCAATTTGGCAGATTGGCAGAACAGTTGGCAATGTTGTTTACAACTCCTGTTTACCATTACTGCCCTGTATTGTTCGTAATTGTTTTATACCATATTGTTGTTGTTGTTGTTGTTGTCACGTATCTTCCTCCGCCTATTCTTCGGAGCACTCCTCTGGGGGATGATATATGTTGTAGTACATGTATTGCGGTAGTAGAGAACCATATATTATATACACTTCACTTCATTCATTCTAGACGAGAGCGATTGACATTATGATTATGTACACAGTGGCTACTTATCTATATACGCCAGACAGGGTCCATGCGTATAAAGCTTTTAGTTGAGTCTGAGTTTCATTCTCAGGCTTTTGATTGGTCAGATTTGAGTTCTCAAGCTTTTGATTGGTCAGATTTGAGACAGAGGCTCAAATCTGACCAATCAAAAGCTTGAGAACGATCTCAGACTCAACTAAAAGCTTTATAAGCATGGACCCAGATGTTTTTAGTCGCGGGTGCATATTTAAGAGGTAAAGTTAAGCTCAATAAAGTTAAACTATAAGCGGTTGTCGCGTAGGACTATCCCCTTTCTGGAGAGCTCCCTGTGTCTGGAAGACTGATCTATTTGTGCCTGATTAGTCACTGTACTACTGACTTTAGTCAGTGACATATGGATTCATACAAAAGTTTACATGGACAAGACTCAACTGAAACCAATAGCCTCTTCTATACATCATTTCTGGACGTCATGCACATATCAAGTACACCTGACCCCTGCAAAATAGCGTAGACCCAGATCAATGACTCTCCTTTTAGGAGTCCATTAGTAGGAGTCCGGTCCATTTACTGATTATAAAAGACCCGCAGTGACTTCACCCTGGGTAGCTCGAGATGGCTCAGACCCAGTTGGAGAATGGAAGAATTCAATTTAGGCTTATGGGAATAGGGAGTCAAACCTAGTTGCACTCGTTCATCCCTTTGAGCGAGATATGTCGCCATTTACAAACGGTGTAATAGTAAGCAGTAGAGTTGTTCTATACAAACGTTGGAGATCCTGCCCAGATCAGGATTTGCACTGTTTGTCACACAGTATAAAAACGCCAAACGATAGCCCACAGAATATGAAAGTGGTTTCGACGTGATAGGAAACGGTGTTGATTCCATCGAAAAGAGAGCAAGCTAACTGGTATAAATAAGCCACATATCACTTAACTGTCAATTTACCATTTAATGAAGTTCTGCTAGGCATGAGGATTGCATGTAAATCCATGTGCATGACATACTGAACCCAAGTGCCTATTGATTTTTTTCTAGCATGGTGCACATATGACGAGTAAACTTGGTCCATTCAAACGGTGTAGACTTAGATCAGGGGACTACCCCTCTTAGGAGTCCCATAGTCGGGGTCCGCTTCGTTTAACAAAAGTCATAAAATGGAACCCATCATGAGTAACCCATAGTGGACTAGACCCGCCAAAAAGGGCGAAACAATTCATACCGGCACCTGGGGACAGCACGTCTCACCTAGTTTAGCGTATCCAGCCCTTCGATAACGAGAAGCACAAAGGCATGTAGTATGATAGGCCACTAAAGAAGGCACTGCAGACCCTGTTCCAAGGGCTACTAATAATCCCTCTAATCAGTGCCTGCAATGTATATAAGCCTGAGTCATAATCTCAGGTCCAGCCCGTCGCATACAAGAGCTGATCAGATATTAGTAGAAACATTCTATATAGACTAGCTGACATGGGTGGATAAACTAATCTGGTTAATATAAGCCGAATATATTTGTAGGTGGCGGTGTTTTAGTGGTAACGCGCTTGACTAACAGGTCTGGGGTTCAAATCCCGGTCCCACCCGAAAATTTCAGAGACGGTTTTCCGTGTCTCCGACCCGCACATCCTGTGCACCCAGGAGTTAAAATGGGTACATGTGAGGGTCACTCGCCGGTACTGCGGCTATATGATTGTGCCATATGTTAGCAGTCCTAAATATTGTAGGCCAATGACTCAATGACCAGGGGAGTAAATGTACAGTCAACTGAGCGGTCATTCGGACTGAAAGTAGACTATAACTAGGTACTTTGCTTTTTTATATATTTTAATATTAACATCCTGCCTCATAGCATTCTGTAGATTGTATTGAGGATTCGATGTACACCATATATTGGCACAAGGATATGTTTACATGACTCATTTAACCCGACTGCCCCAGATATGTCTCAAATTTCAAGTCATGCCCCCACGAGAGGACTAACTGTTGCTTAATTGAGCAAATCGGTGTAGACACAGCTCGAGGGAATTCCCTCAAGAGTCCTCCGAGCAAGGTCTACCCCATTTGCGATTTGCATAGACTCCCGTGTGCATCAAAAGTTGGCATGAGTAGGCTAGACCTATTCCATAGATGGGACATCTCATTGGAGACACGTGGGGACAATAAGTCAGACCTAGATTAGCACACTCATTCCTTCAGACATCCTCTATTGTCATTTACATGGCAGTATACCAATATTAAATACACCTATAAAGTGTAACCAGTGTAGAACCCAAACAGAGACTCTTTGTAAGGCCCCCTGTTTAGGATCTGCCCTATTTATCGCCATAAGTTATACTGGCAAAATCACCACCCAAAATGCAAGTGGACCGTTCATAGTAAGAGACCACAATTTGCTGCAGGAATCTTCGAAGTATGAGTTGGCTAACTGGTTTATATATATCATACACTAAAATTGTCTGACTAGTTACTGATAAGTTCTATGTTAATTTGTTACTTGTGGACTCCGCCGGGGAACACTAGTGAATTACTCAATATTACATTCCACTCAAGAACCTGGTTCTCTCAGCTATGAGTCTCTCGCAGTAGGTCTGCGACCATCTTTCCACATACATTTCTTGGCGTAGACTGAGGGTCATGGCGTCTTTGACTTTACTACAAGTGCAGTTCATCACCATAGGTGTGAGGAGATTACCCTCGATTCTGAAGGTGTCTTTAAGTATGTGTCGTAGCATTGACAGTGCCTCATTTCTGATTGTTGATAGGGTTGGGCAATTTGTCACCAAGTGTTCCCTTGTTTCATCTTTTAGTCCACACAGTTTGCATGTCGATGGAATTGTATTCGGATTGTATTTAGCCATGTTTGTTTGCAATATATATGTTCATGTCAGAAGCCTGCATCTTATTGTTCCCATGATTTCACGTGGTTTTGATTTAGCCGAGTTCCAAACATTATGAGGCTTTCCAATAGGAGTCTGCTGCATTTGCAAGTACTTTGTTGTGGTCTTCTCTGAGAGATCATTTGCCCATAAGTTTGTCCAATGTTTATTTACAGCAACTTTGAGAGTTTGTACTCTACCGAGTCTGGGAGGTGTATGATTTTGAGAAATAAAGATAAGCAAGTTCTGTCTATCAGCAATTCAACAGGTTCACCGCCTATGAGGATATATACGGCTGCAGTGGAGATTTTTTCAGGTAGACCTTGTATATGCTTGAGTATTTTCTACTGATAATTTTCAAGTTTTTGTTGATCTGCCTAGAATATCTGATGCACATATATTGTATGAAACGATCGGTGAGTTCCCTTTTCTAGCGTGAAACCCAGGGCCTAGAAGTGAGTATACCGTTTCTGTGCAGTCTTGAGGTCGACAGAGTTTTTCTTATTTCTATTAATACATAGATGTTTCAAATTCTGGACTTGTGATACCCCCGGCTGTTTTCTTGAGTTAAAGTTCAGGATTTTCGGAATGTTCTGGATTAATTTTGACCAAATCACGCTTTGTATTGAAGTCTACAATATCCAGCATTACTTGGCTCTTCTGTTGTATTAGCAAGAAGAGCAGTAGTCTGGGCACATACATTGATATTACCTACATATGCTCCTAGAGAGCTGTTATACAGCGAGTTTAGTAAGTGGTTTTGATAGATCTTGTAGAGATTGTTGAGAGTTAGGTACCTTGCTTTGTCCCTTGTTTTAGTACAAACTCTCGAGACGATTCCCCGTTCCAACTCACTTTCACAGTTGATTACCGATATAGATTCCTAAGGAGGAGCAACAGGGCCCCACCAATGACAATGTGATACTAATTGTTAAAAAGAACCTCATGATTCACTGTGTCGAACACCTTCTGTGCGTCTAGTGTTGCGAACAGTAGGGGTTGTCCTATCTCTTTGTAGAAGTTTATTGCCTCTGAGACTATATATGCAGCATTCATTGAGGAGCTCCTAGGAGTAAAGCCTCTTTGTAGAGGATTCTGTTGACTATCAAATATATCATCTATCCTAACCTTTAATATACTTTCCAGGATTTTATTAATGTATCAGATATTACTATGCCGCTGTAGTTTCCAGTTAGGACTTTGTCAAATATTACGTTTACGATTACAGTCAGAGCTGGTGCTATTTGCTCTTTAGCAGTCTTGAAGTGCTCACTTGTATTTCCATTTTGGTCTGCTGATTTCCCAGAGTAAAGCGAGACTATGACCTCGGCAATTTCTTCCTGGGCGGTTGGTTGTAAGGCTTCATTGTCCATTAGAATATTTTCTTCAATGATAAGATTCTGTTCTTTAGCAAGGTTGAATGCATGCTTTTCGGGATGTCTGGAATGGCAAGTTTTTCAAAGTAATTTCTCCATGCATTTAAGATTTCTGTCTGTCCGGGACCTCTTTTCCGTTTGCTTAAAGGGTTTTTACATGTTCATTTACTGATTTCCTTTCTTATCGACCAACTTATATAGAAGAGTTTATCGTTAGTTTCAGAAGCAGTGAGAATTTCCTGGTTGTGTTGTTTTCTCAGTCTAGCATAAGCCTGACGCTGACTGCGACGGAGTTCCTTCTTCTTTTCCTTCAGGGCTATTTTCAAGGATTTTGAGGACCTGTCAGAGTCTTTCCTTTTCCTAAACAGCTCCTTAGCCTCTTAGACGATCTACTTATTTCTTGGTTTCAGGTGCTACCGATTCTCTTGCGGGATCTTAATTTTCTGTAGCTAGGGATAGTTTCTTTCCCGCTCTATGCAAAGTTTCAGTTAGGGATGCGATCTTCTCCTCAAGGGATTTACGGGAGCTTGGATCCTGTTTGTCCAAACAGTTCCTTATCTCATCTCTGTAAGTGTGTCCATCACAGTTGTCCAATCTTATTTTAGTCTTGAATTTAGCTGCGATTGTTTTTAGTGAGTGCCTCTTTACCTTGATAGAGAACTTCAGCGTTAGTGCGTTGTGATCTGAGCAGTTAAAGACTTTCATCTCTTGTGTGATGGTCCTCTTGGTCCTCTTTAGACTCATTTGTCCTCATTCGCCACTGTGATGGAATAATGTATTGGTGCCGTTATCATACTCTGATATATGCAGATCAGCTTCCACTAGAAGGGTCTTGAAGAGTATGGCTCTCGGTTTACTCTAGTCTAAGGACGCATTCATGTCTCCACATAAAATGATGTTGTGAAACGTCTTGTAGATATCGATGATTTATTTGATTTCACTAAATGTTTCTTTGTATTCACTGTCTTTGAAAGAGTTTTTAAATGCTGAAGGCATATAAGCATTGATGAGACAGAGGCTCCAGAATAAGTAATTTTTCACTTCCTTGTTCCACCGCTTTAACACATGGGTCTATCGATTTCCTCCAGAAAGTGCAGACACCTCCATATCCACGTATCACCTTATAGTCCAATCCAGGGTTAGAGTCATCTGTAGATTTCGCATATACTTCAAAGTCTTCGCTAATGGAGTGCAGTAGGTTATTGTCGTAATTAAGCAGCTAGTGTTTGACAACACAACTCGTCAAGAGACTTCAGCTATTCTTGTAGATATGCTTGGTGTCCTTTAACATTTTTAATGTTAATAGTTCTTAGGTTTGTTTAGGGGATTGTCATTTCCAGCATGGGATCTGCGCCTTGGGACTCCCCTGTGTTGAGTCCGATCGAATCTTTCAGAGGCTCTGCCTTTCCCTAAAATGTTGTTTTACTTCTTAGTTCTCTATAAGTATTACTTCATCTGTAGAGGCTGAAGAACTGTCATTCACGACCAAGTCAATGGGATCTCAAGATAAGGTTTGCCGGAATCTGTTACCCTTCTCATGGTAACAGGACACTCTAGTCACCTTATTTGCGACTACAGAGGCCTGTGCAACATGATCTATCATGCTATCATTACTGTCAATGGAGTCTGTCGTGGGTCTAATTAGGTCAGCACCCGGATCACTGGCAGGTTGATTAAACTGGTAAATATGTTAGTTGGGCTCACTTTGCTGGACTCCAGTATTCACTTTAGTATCTATGGTTAGTAGTTTCGGGTCGTTGGCAGACGTATCGGGAACAGGGCAAGACATCGGAGGTTTCTGTATAAGGGAGGACTTGGGATTACTCTCTAAGGGGAGGGGGCATAATTACATTTTGCTCGTGAGGAAGAAATGGTTCGGAGGCATCTTGCATAGATGCAGTTTGACTTTGTTGAGTGATGGTGGCATTAATTGGGTTCTGTCCAGGAACTGGTATCAATGGCTGTGGATGGGATTGTGTTGCTGCTGTTCCCTGTGGATGCACACGGGTCACTGTTGGCTCGTTACGTCTATTCCTGGGACGGTGTTCAGGTGCCCACTGTTGGGCTTGCATATTAAAGGGAAATGTAAGGTGATGGTCCAGGTGCCAACTTTTGTGGTTGCACACCAAGCAGGTTCACAATATGACTAGGGTATGGAACTTGATAGGGATGATATTTATAGACAAGGTGGGATTCAAGGCAGCATATGAGTTGGTAGCTATGGAAGTTGAATGTCGGTAGGCAGCATGCCTGTAGGGGTGAGGCAGATAATGTAGACCAGGTTGTGCCCATAACTACGGACAATGGGTACCATCGGCGTATACAATCATTGTGCCGGTGCAATCTATTCATGGTGCATCTGTAGCATGTCATTCTGCAGTTGAACAATATGAATCTGCATTTTTAGCTGTTGGTTCTCAAAGAAGTTCCGCATTTGTAATTTATTTACTTGGGGACGATGCATAATCTCCTTCTGTGTGTCAATAACTTTCTGCATACTATTAGTTTGATGATTACCACTCAGGGGGTTGCATCGATTTTCGTCAGCCTCAGCTAATTCCTGTCGTTCGATCTTCTGTCGTAGCAAGGAGATACTTCTTTGATAGCCAATGTTTTCTGTTTCTAGGATCTGTTTCCTCGCCCTGCATTCTGCTTATTGGCGTTGTCACCCCTTCCTGTGCCTTTCTAGTTCTATTCACATTCACTGGTGTTTTCGGAGGGTCGGCGGCACAAGTCTCTATGTTCTCTAGACTAGTTATCACAGGGATCTGTGCTGGTGGCCCTTGTCCTGTTTATGAATAATTCACATTATAATTTACGCTATCAATTAATTTGTTGTTAATGGTAATTTCATACAACTTGTTAATAATTCCTCTTGGTTGCAAGGCAGCTATGATGTTTTGTATTTCAATCAATATAAATATCCACAAGCTTAACCCATTAACTCATAGTGACGCCTTTTGACGCTTCTGTAAATGCCACTTTTTGAAACAATTGTGATAAATAGAGCATTTGCTCCATTGGAGCAAATGCTCTGTTTATCACAATTATTTCTGTGCTACACGATTCTGTTTTTCTTCTTTCTTTTCTTAAGTAAATGCTCCTTTTTGGTAGATTTATTGAAACAGGTTGGGTCTAAAAATAGCCTGTGAGGGAATGGGTTAACCTATTGAATGTGGGAAGCGAGTGACACTTGCAAACAACGTAGAGCCAATCTGAGGGCTCATAGAGGAATCCTCTGATCAGGATCTACACTGCTTGTATCCAACATCGTCCTGTAGTTTTTAGCCTTTAATACAGAATATATTCTATAGTTTAACCCTTCGCTTGCTGAATTTTAAAATGCATTTCTCCTTCTTTACCCATGCCCTGTTGTATAATTACATATCTCTTAACTGTGTACAAGTATTTCGCTGTACAGTCACTGCTGTGGAGTGCACTGGTTGCACAATCAACTTGTAAATAGTGCAGACCCTGATGAGACAGCTCCTGCTGGAGCTGTCTCATCTGGGTATTCACTATTTACAGGTAGGTATATTGACATGAATAGCAAGCGAAGGGTTAATACAGATTGGCAGTTCCACTGTGAATGTTCATCATACAGGGTGTCCCAAAACAACAACAACGGAACCCGTAATCAAATTTGTATTTTAACCAATGTAGCCTGACACATTAAAATATAAATAAATAATGTTGTAGATAAGTCATTTGTGCATATGTCTGCCAAATGTTTCATAAAAATATGCATTGGTTTAAAAAATATCAGTGTTTTATTGAATGCACCTAAAATCTGTTTTAACATGATATTCGTACATTGCATAGTCCATGCCTATATCATGTTTAAAACGGAGTTTTGGGTGCTTTCATTTAAATGCTTATATCTTATAAACCAATGAATATGTTTAGACAAAATTTAGACAACATGTGGCAAAACGTTGTCTCTACTAAGCTACATGTGTATACTTTTAATTTAAGTTAGCAATATTGACAGAAATGGGATAACTTGCAGGTCTTAATATCGGGTTTCCGTTATTTATGGGACACCTTGTATAACTTGTTCAGATATGGTTCCCATGGTGACCTTATCATGTTGTACAGTGAGCTAATTACACTGTTAACCATTTCCCTGTTGTATATGCATGTAAGATATAATGACATAATGAATATTAATAAGATTATTTTTTATAATGGCATTTGAACACAACACATTTTGCTTCAGGCAGAAGCTATAGAATTAGATCTATATTACACCATAAGCAAACAGAGCAGACCCTGATCAGACGGCTCCTATAGGAGCCGTCTGACCTGGGTCTACTCTGTTTGCAGATGCGTCAAAATGCGATTACATAAGGGAAAGGGTTAACCCATAGCCCGCTAGTCACAACTTTAGTTGCATTTGCAAATAGTGTAGACCCAGATGAGAGAGTTCCCATAGGAGCTCACTGATATGGGTCTGTACTGTTTGCAATGGAACATCCATGCCCGCATGTTCTCTGCTTTTGCCTAGGAATACATTTCAACATATCCTTTGTATATGTTTGTAAATATTTGCCTAATTAATATTCAAAAAGAGGACAGAGTGATAAAAATGTGGTGGGCTAAGAGTTAACCCATTCAAAGATGAATCTACAAATGGTATCAGAATCTACTTTTGCTATGAAACAAAATAAATATGATTTCACAGTTTCTATCAGGACAAAGTCCCTCTACGAACCCTCTCATCTAGGTCTACTCGTTACATTTTGCTGATGTCGGCTTTATCTCTAAGTGTAGACGATTTTAACCCATGCCCTCATTTTGACGACTTTTTACGACTCTGTAAATGTCACTTTGTGAAACCATTGTGATAATTAGAGCATTTGCTCCTATAGGAGCAAATGCTCTATTTATCACAATGGTTTCAAACTACACAATTCTAACATTTTCTTTTTCTCTAGATAATGCTCCTTTTCGGTAGAGAGGTTGTATCTAAAAATAGCCCATGAGGTAATGGGTTAAGAATTCAAATAGTGCTATACACGAAACTACCTTCTTCCTAAAAATGTGCAAAGTATCGGGAATTTTAGCTATATTATTGTTTATTGATGCTGCATTTAATTTTACTGGTCATGCCACGTGTTTTATCACGTACCATTTGATGTAAGATTTATCAGCATATTCAAGTATTGAAATCTTCCCACTCGTGTACTTTATATCTTAGTTTTGATTCCCATAAAATTCTCGCAAGGAATTTTAGATGCACCGGATCAACGCAAATATGTTCTCCACCTTGTGGTCTGTATACAATCATGGTCTGTTCTATGTCCTGAGCTACAGATAAAGGTACGCACCAGAATACTAAACTCGCCATTTCTCAACCAAACCCTATACTGTGACCACTCTTTAGAATCGTCTCTTTGAGACGATTCTAAAGAGTGGTCACAGTATAGGGTTTGGTTGAGAAATAAAGGAGTTTGTTTTATAAATATTTTAATTTAGGCCTACGCTTCTTATCTGGACGTCTGATATGTTGATATATGATTGAATATATACCTCATGAATACGAATGTAAGAAATGATGACAAAATAAATATCAATTAGATGGATTCTAATGGCATATATACAAAAGACTATTTGGCTTTAGTAGAAACTGTGGAATCAGTGTATTTTCAAAAACAACTATCTCTATACTTTCATTGGACAGATTTCTTCAAAATCTGACAAAGATGTTTCTTTTGTGACCTTACATCAAACTTGTTCAATTTCGGGGATTCGTAAAAAGCATGACTGCCAGGGGATAGAATAATAGATTTCACTCCAGTAATCATTTTAGAGAAGTTATTATGTGCTTTAAAACTTCCAAAAATATCAACAATACTTTTTAACCCTTACAATGCGAGAAACAAGTCATTAATGATGTCCTTTGCAAACAGTGTAGACCAAGATAAGGGGACTCCTATATGAGCCCTCAATCAGGGCCTGAACAGTTTGTCATGTTTACAATTTTCTTTAGAAAAAATCTCTAAATATTCACCATAAGCTTGACCTGTTCGAAGTTTGGAATAGTGCATTCGAAAACTCAGCGTTATAAGGGTTAACATCGCTTGTCTGACGTTGTAATACTATTTAGACATATACTAAGCAGCATGTTAATACTAAGAAAGCTGTTACTTTAATTACATGGAAACCTTCCTAGAAGGTCACTGAAAAGAGATCTAAGTACAGGTTGCAGCTTACTGCTTAACGAGCTTCCATTCGAGCGTTTCTTCTGCAGTACTTTCATCCTGTATAACTAATCCATTATCTCATAGGTTATTGCTAGATCCAGTCTCTTTGAATAAAGGTACTGAAAAAGGGCATTAACTAGAGAAGAGGAAACTTTTAGAATTGTTTAGGTTTGAAATCATTGTGATAAAAAGAGCATGTGCTCCTATGGAGCAAATGCTCTATTTATCACAATGGTTTCAAAAAGTGACTTTTGCGATATACTCTATAGATACGATTACATCTTTTAACACACATGCAAATAGAGTAGACCAAGACCAGACATCCCCTGTAAGAGTCGCCTGAATAGTCTGCTCTGTTTGCTCATGAAATATGCATTATATAGACCCGGTCCTACAGCTACTATCACCGAAAGAGCCTCCCGTGTTTATACGTTGTTACAGTAAAACCTCTCTATAACGGCCACTAAAGTGTGTTAATTACATGTACTTGGTATTTAAGACAGGTGGTTCTTTAAAGCAATGTGAAAGTAAAACAGGAACGCTCCTATAGGAGCGTTCTGTTTTACTTTCACCTTGCTTTAAGCAGCCGCATGCCTTTAACACAAAATACTGGATGTAATTTAGTGGTCGTTAGAGAGAGGTTTTGCTCTATTACAATTTAACTAAATAATGTTTTCATGGTGTCATTATTTCTTACATGAGTCCAAGGGTTAATGCAACAACAAGATACAACTTTTTATCTATAATATTTTATTTGTTCAACAACAACAAGATGGAATCCAATGATTCCATATTCAACAATTTCAAGCGTGGGTCAGAAACGAATAAATAGTCCGGCTGGTGTGTTTATCACAGATGTTCATAGCCAACCGTCAGAATCTGAAATAGACAAAAAGATTGTTCAAATTACTACTTTTACTACATGTGTCCAATATAAGCGTCCTTAAAACGGAGCATAGACACACAGTTAAAGATCACCTCTTATAAAGCTGTGCTCTATTTGTCTCACAAATCATTGTATTATATAGGTCTGATTGTACAATTCAGCTTTTGATTGGTCAGATTTGAGTTCTCAAGCTTTTGATTGGTCAGATTTGAGCCAAAGGCTCAAATGTGACCAATCAAAAACTTGAGAACGAACTCAAACTCAACTAAAAGTTTTAAAAGCATGGATACTGCCAAAGCCAATTATACATGATCAGCCAATAAACTTTCATGATAATTTTACATTAATACCCATTAGATAAAAGGGACTAGACACGGAGAGTGATTCGCCTTTCGAGTGTCTCGATACAGAAATTCATTAGTTTTATTTGATTGCATTAACCCTTCTCATGCTGAAAAATGGAAGTCTGGGTCCAATGTTATAAAACTTCTGAGTCAGAATCTGAGATCATTCTCAAGTATCTGATTGGTCAGATTCTGAGCAAGCTCAGAATCTGACCAATCAGATACTTGAGAATGATCTCAGACTCAGGCAAAACGTTATATAGCCTGTTTAATATCTGATTTGTTCAACTTTTCGCTGACTTCCGATTCGGTCTAACTTATGAGAAACTATTGACTGAGTGTCAACATGAGGTCCTAATGAGAGCAAATGCTCTATTTATCACAATGGTTTCACAAAGTGACTTTTACAGAGTCGTCAAAAGTCGTCAATATGAGGGAAAGGGTTAAATAAGAAGAAATAACCGTCCGAATTTAAAAACGTATGTTAAAAACGTATACACGTATATGCATTTTATGCTGTGTTATTTCATGTATTTGAATGAACATGTTTTCTAAGTATATAAGGGGAGGATACTCATAAATGTCTCATAACACATTCAATTTGAATTACCTCCCTGGAATGAAATACAATATCTTACTATCTTCTCTTTAAATTATATTTTGTTACTATTCATATGTTTCTAATTTCCTCATTCTAGCTGTTTCGTATTTAATATCTTATATTAGGCAGTCCACCATGTTGTTTTAAACTCGCTGATTAATAGCCAGCTTGAATTATTTGGTAGGCTGTGTTAAAACAAGAGAAACATATCAAGGATACTAGTTTGAGCATTGAAATTTGTTTAGCCCCTGCCTAATCTTAGTTAACTAATCCTTCCTCGGCTATTCGCGTCCTGATCCGTATTTACAAGCGGTTTGAATTCAGATGAGACGCCGAGTAGTTTGGTGTCTCACCAGGATCCTAGGTGTTTGGCACTCGGTCAATAGTTTCTCAAAAGCTTTTTAACCCTTCACTTGCTATTCACGTCAATATACCTACCTGTAAATAGTGAAGACCCAGATGAGACAGCTCCTGCAGGAGCTGTCTCATCAGGGTCTGCACTATTTACAAGTTGATTGTGCAACCAGTGCACTCCACAGCGGTGATTGTACAGTGAATTACTTGTACACAGTGAAGATATATGTAATTATACAACAAGGCTTGGGAAAATAAGGAGAAATGTATTTTAAAATTCTGGAAGCGAAGGGTTAATAGGAAGCAGTCCAGATTGCACCAGATCCAAATTTAAAAAGTAGGTTTATTTTTTTTACAGCGAAGTGCTTAGAAATACAATGTACTCTTATGTTCATAGTTTATGTGATCGCATTTATGAGGTTCTAGTGTACATGTAGCTTAAATATACATCAAAGCGTATGGTACATTACCTCATGTCTTTGTTTATTTGGTGACGTTCACGAAGATGTATCCACCAGTGGGAGCGGTGGTTGTTGTTCTCTGCTGGTTGGTGAACAGGAACATGATCAAGAACAGGAGACCAATCAGGGTCAATACTGTAAATATCAAAACAGAAAACATTTTATCCTCAGGTTGTCAGTGCAATGGAATAGAAACACAGTATGATAAATCAACGTAATAATAACGGTGTTATGGGATCAATTTTAACCATAAAAGAGCCATCCGATCTGGGTCTACTCTGTTTGCAAAACGGGATAAGCGTATCTATGAACTGAAGTGTTAACATCACGGGGGAAGTACAATTTGAAGAAGATCAGAATTTGAGGAGACTTCAATTTTTACAGCAGAGCAAGGAATACAATTCCTCCCATTAACCATTTCCTATATAAATACCTTTTCACGCGTTTGTAAACAGAGTATACCCAGATCGTTAGATCAATGTTATATTAAAAATTAATCAAATAAATATTCATATGACATTGTGTCTTACACGAATATGCAACAGATAAAGGGTTAAATTAAACCCTTTACCTAATAGTCGCCTTTTGACGGGTTTGCAAACAGTGAAGATCCTCTCTACAGCAACCATGCATTAATTTGGTCCTGCATTAACCCATTCCCTCATATTGACGACTTTTGACGACTCTGTAGAAGTCATTTTGTGAAACCATTGTGATAAATTGAGCATTTGCTCCTATAGGAGCAAATGCTCTATTTATCACAATGGTTTCAAAGTACAAAATTCTAAAATATTCCTTTTCTCTAGTAAATGTTCCTTTTCGGTAGATTTATTCAAAGAGGTTGTATCTAAATTCAGCCCATCATGGAATGGGTTAAGCCAACACTTGCTTGTAAAGACACCAATATCCATTGATTAAGTGGTCGTTTCAGAGCGTGTGTACTGTATAAAATAGAGCATATACGGTAGTTCATCACGGTCTGGCTCTACATTATACGTAAATACAGCAAGATCTCGATTATTCGAAATGTTGGTACAGAAAACATTAGACACTTTAAGGCAGGTGGCTGCTTAATGCACGGTGAAAGTTATGCAGAAAGCTCATCTAGGAGTTTCACCATGTATTAAGCTGCCACCTGTCTTAAAGATCGATAATGATACGTATTTTAGTGTTCGAATAATCGATGATGATACGTATTTTAGTGTTCGAATAATCGAGATTTTACTGTATTCAAATTTTGATTTACCCATGACACCAGATTAAACCTTTACACGATGAATATTCATGTAAGTAATACTGACATCAGAAATAGTTATTAGGTGAAGATTTGCCACGAAAGGAATTCGTACCATGACGCAAATTGTAGAATGAGATCTATATTATTTCATAAGCAACATAGTACACTCCGATTAGATAACTCTTACATCAACCGGCTGATCTGGGTCTACACTGTTTGCCAAAAGACGTATATTATACAGTAAACCCCTGTAAACCGGAATTCTAGTAGAGAATAATTTAGATACATTTAGGCAGGTGACAGCTTAATGCATGTTGAAAGTCATTCAGAAAGCTCCTCTAGGAGCTTTCTGTATGACTTTCACCTTGCATTAAGCTGTCACCCGTCTACAATACCGATATTTATACTAAATCGAACGTCCCGTTTAGAGGGGCGTTACTGTATGAGGTAAAGAATTCAGCATTTTGAAGACCTAAAAATTGAAACTTACGTCCTCCGTCACCGAGTCCTCCAGCGCCACCTGATGGGTAGACTGGGGCATAGCCACCGTATCCAAAGTCGGCGACGGCAAGACCCAACACGCAGGCGAGGGCAATGAAAACGGCGGTTGAGAACTTCATTTTGATACTATAAAGAAACAAAAAGAAACATGTATTATATTTCGACATATTTGGCAGCAAAATACTCTAACGAGAAAAACAGAGTAGACCCAGATCAAACAGCTGCTGAAGGATCTGTCTGATCAGAATCTGCTATTATTGTAAATGTAAGTATATAGAAATAAGTATATAGGACCCTTTTATCAATATCTACACTGTCATAAAAACAGTTCTCATCAGTGAAAAATGTTGATGCAAGTTCTTGTTTAACATTTATCCTGCTATGGGCGGATGGGTGAATACCTACGCAAACAGTTTGGATCCAGATGAGATGCCGAGTAACTCGGCGTCTCGTCAGGTTCCAAACTGTTTGACACCCTGATTGCATTTTGGTAGACAAATTGATTATAGCTTGACTTTTGAAAATGTAGTAGGTGAAAACAATTGCAGAAATGCTTCGCTCAGCAGGCTAAAGGTTAATTGATTTTCAGAAAGGGAGACGCCATTTTCAATTATTCAGCAGATTACGGGTTAAAGGCAGATTTTGAAATTGATGCAATATTACTTGATAAATTATATTCATGAAGTGTGTAAGCATGCTTACACATTGCTGTTACGGCATTACATCTGATTATAAAATATAAAAGTAATAATTATCTACAATCAATATCTTTAACCCTTTCCCTCATATAAACTTCTTTTCACACATTTGTAAACAGAGTAGACCCAGATCAGAGGGCTCCTATAGGGGCCGTCTGATCAGAGTCTGCTCTGTTTGCTTTTGACATGATATAAATCTATAAACATTGTATACAGTTTTTTTTTCAAAACAAACAAACAATTGCTTGAAAATTTTACATGGTTGAAATTCAGCTAATACACATTCATGATGTCTGTATTTCTTACATAATATATTGAAAAGGGAAATGGTTAAGATGTATTATTTCATATGTTTTTGTCGCTGATGTTGCCTGCAAATAGCAGGACTTATGCAGATTATTTGAATAAATTGAAATAAATTGAAATTGAGATTCGTCTCTGCCAAAACTTTTAGGTCGGGATAATCTGTCCTTTACAGTCAAATTGTCCCTGGCTTGAATTTATGGCCGAGACAAAACATTTACAGCCAACCACATAATAGTATGTATAGTATAATAAAACCTTAACATGTTTTACAAGACAGAAGCAGACCCTGATCTGACGGCCCCTATAGGAGTCGTCTGATCTGGGTCTACTCTGATTGCAAATGCATGAAAACACGTTTATATGAGGGAAACAGTTAAGTTACTTGCATTTTAAGTAGGTTTAATTTTAATAAATATAACACTTTACTTACCTTGTTGCTTGATTTGCTTATCTGGAGCGAATACTGAGTCCCTGTGATTTGTGGAGTATTTAAAGGCTGGGTGTACCAGGAAGTGTATCACGTGACTTCACACTTCCCGTCTGTCTGATAGAGCCCTAGGGCCCGTAAAGACATATGTCCGCAACATTTGCCGTCATAATTACATCATTTAACTTATTGAGTTTTGATTATGTCTTCATTTTGGTTAATTTTAAACATGGCTGCAAATATTTCTCAATTTCTGTTTTGATTCAAATCCTTGTTTTATTGATTGTTTCTTTTAGTAATAAAACGAACGAGGAAAAAACATTTCCCCTCATATAAACGTTTTCTTCACGTATTTGCAAACAGAGTAGACCCATAGCAGACGGCTCCTAAAGGTGCCGGCTTACCAGGGTCTTCTCTGTTTGCTTTCGACATGATATTGGTCTGATTCTACAGTTTTAGCCCAAGCAAAACGTTCCCTTGAAATTTGTACACTATAAAAATTGAGCTAATAATATTTATATTGCCATTGTTTCTTACATTGGTACTGAACAGAAGGGGTTATCAAATAATCTAAGTTTCAGCTTTTCTGCAAACAGAGTAGACCCAGACCAGACAGCTCCTGTAGGAGGTGTTTTATATCATTGCTGCTCTGTTTGCTTATGGAATATTGCAAAGTTTTCTCAAGGCCAAAATCTCTTTTATTCATATGGCATTAAATGAAAATCATCATATTAATATGCATGAATGTAAGTGCTTTTGAACGCACATATCCTGTGTGAAAGAGCGCTATATAAATGTGGCTTAATAATAATATAAATGTTATCATAAATATTCATTAAGTTATGGGTTAAACCATTGTGAACCCAGATGAGTAATCCAGAAGCTCGTCATCTTCACCCAGATCTTGTTTAATGACACCCAAACTTTTCTTTGAAGTAAATTTTCTACTTTGATATTCGGAGGGATTTATTTCTATTCGCTGACTAGTTTCTCGGAATGTTAAATCTTAAATTTTGATTGTTTGTTAGCCTATCCTAACTTATATTCCAAAGTGAAGTTGTCCAAATACGTATTTTGAATGGATCTCTTCATTTTGAGGGGTGTTTCTGCAATAATGCCTTATTCCTGTGTGCAGTATTGAACAAACAGTGTAGAACCTGAAGAACATTGAAGAAGCCCTGTGTTCAGAGTCTACACTCTCTACCTTTGCCATTTTACCCCGGGAACCGAATATATTAATATAAGACCTTTAAGACAGTGTAGACCCAGGGATTGACTCCTGATACCGTTTGAAACATTTTCTTGTTAAATTAATATTCAATAACGGAGGGTCAGATTTTTTTCTCAACAGGTTAAAGATTAAACTACAGTGTTTTATTTTGTTTTTACAAATACTTAGGGTAATAAAGGTGGGCCAAAGTTATTATTTAGAAACATGTCCATAGGAAATGCATGTCATTGTCATCTAAAGTTATTGAGTGGAAATTCCATGGAAATGGGACATTTAGTGTCCACATGCTTAGGGTAATTAGTTGATGTGCTATAAAAAGAATCATTTTCGTCAGTGAAAGTGTTTGATATAATTCTTGAATTAATATTCAAAAAGGGAGGTGCCAGTTTTAATTATTCATCAGATCAAGTGTTAAAAGTTGCTGCTAAGAACACATGGCTTAATTCTTCCCTCTATTTCTATAGAAATGGTTTGACCCTTAGAAGGCCAGTGTGTCGATACGGAGTTACGTATTTGCAGTTTTGTGCGGTGGATTCAGATAAAAAAAATTTTAAACATAGGGTTACACATGACCCATCAGTGTTTATATGTGGAATTATTTGGGCATGAAAGAGTCAAAGTTGCTTAAATATTTTGAATAACAGAGAGCTCCTCTACGAATTCTCTGATCTTGGTCTACACTGTTTGTCAATGTCAACATACTCGTTGCCCGCCTATCACACACATGTAGAAGTAAACATACGTAATGGCATTGGTTTCTGAAAGATAACCAAGCCTGAAAGGTTGTAATGTCTATGAAAATATAGTAAAGGCCCACTAATGCGACCACCTGTAAGAGGTATAATTCTGGATGCTGGAGTCGAACATTTTTTTCTCGAGGTATTAAGCACCCAATCTCTATTCTTCATGGATTTGTAAAGCTTAAATAAGTCAATTTGGTCCCAGTTTGATGACTTTAAATTAGACTGACATAGTAGCAAAGAGAGTAGATCTTGGTCTGCACTATTTGCCTAAAGTGTTAGACTGTGCCATGTATGCACCAACAGCTGAAATTCGATATCTCGAACTCGGATAACTCTAAATTCGCGTTTACTCGAACTAAACGTTCGGTCCTTCCAGAATATACAATGCAGAATTGTTCTTAAATGTATCACTACGCATAGAAACATACGTGACAGCTTAATGTAGGTCGAAAGTAATGCTGAAAGATCCTGCAGGAGCGTTCAGCATTACTTTAGATCTGCATTAAGCTGTGACTTTGAGATATCGGATGGTCCCTTGAAGTTCGAGATATCGAAGTTAAACTATATATTATATTGTCTATCGTTATGTGGACACAATAGAATCTGTCCTAAGCGGTCATTCAGTTACTGAACATATGTCTTAAATGCACGTGGTTGCTTAATGCAGGACAAATGTAATGCAGAAAGCTCCTATAGGAGATTTATGTTTTACGCTTGGCCTGCATGAAGCTACCACCTGTCTTATAAACCCATAAGTGGACCTCTTTTTGATGACCGCATAAGATGGCTCTACTTATTTGTAACAAATTATCTTGACATTAAGGTTGTAAAAAGTAATACTTTCAATACTATTTTTTTATAGGAAAATAGTCCGTTAAGCAGTGCATGAGTCCTCTCATCTGGGTCTACACTGTTTGAAAACTCAAGTACAATCCTATTAGAATTTCAAATTAAGTTAAAATTAAGTTATGTTTTCACAGTGGGCGAATGTACAGCCATCCTCCCTCTAAGTGCGACTTAACTGGACTTTGCAAACAGCTTGGATCCAAATAAGAGTAACTCGGCACCTTATAGGCATCCATCAGCATTGGCACCCTGTCAATACAGTAAAACCTCTCTATAACAGCCATTAAATTTTGTTAATTAATTGGTATTTAGGACAGGTTGCTGCTTAAAGCAAGGTGACAGTGAAACAGAACGTTCCTCTAGGAGCGTTCTGTTTTACTTTCACCTTACTTTGATGCATAACCCCAATTCCAGTATGACATTCACTTTTACCCCTTTGCCTTTTGAATATTTAACCATTTACTCCATGAATATGCCTTTCTAGACCGTTGCAAGCAGAGTAGATCCAGACCAGACGGCTCCTATAGGAGACGTCTGATCAGGGTCTGCTGTTTTTACTTATGAAAAACAAATACAAATATTTGTCATTATTTCTTACATGAATATTCATGGCGTTAAAGAGGAAGTCCCTACATTGAACGCATATTTTCAATTATTTCATAAAACCTAATATTTGTTATGTTCAATCATTATTATGGGGATTGTCAATTTGAACTTATATCGAAAAATACTCCTGTGATACAAAATAAACCGTTTTCATCGATACTTATATTTTTTGTTTTACAACAAAATATTATCGACCTTGGTCAAACAGTTAACGAAACTAAAATGCGAGCCGAATAAATACTAATACATTGCCGAATAACATATCAAACCTATGGAAGTTATGTCTTCTTCAGTGTTTATTCGATTGGTTTTCTTGCAACATTCTTCTTTTCATCATATAAACAAATGAGTTTTATATATTTTAGGCACTTTTGAAACGTGTCGAATGTAGGGATTGCCCCTTTAAGAGTAAAATATTCATTGGTTGATTGTTATAATGGCACTGTGAAACATTATGGCAGCGACTGTAAAATTAGATCTATATAATGTCATAAGCAATCAGAGTAGACTGATCTGGATCTATCCTGTGTGCAAAGGCGTAAACATGCGTTTGTATACGGTAAATGGTTAGACAGATTACCGTTTTGCATTAACTTTACCACCTATCTGAACCCTTTCCCGCCTAGATTTTTTTTTTAAACCAAACCTTTTTGAATAAATCCATCGAAAAGGAGCAAATGCGCTATTTTTCACGATTATTTCAAAATGTGACATTTATAGAGGTGCCTAAGAGGGAATGGGTTAACCCTTTCCCTAGTATAGACGACTTTTGGCACCTTTGAAATCACTCCTGTGGGAACTTTCTGACCAGAGTCTGCTATGTTTGATTATGGAATGACCTAGATCTGATTTTAAAGTTTCTGTCATAATCAAAGAATTGGTAGTTAATGTGAAATTATAAAACTCCAGTCCATGAATATTCATACAGCAATAAATTCTAAAGTCAATATTCATTGGGGGAAATGGTTAAACGTAAACATTAAGTGGTTGTTGTATAGAGAGTTTGCTGTAATTGTCGAGCAGCTGAGGGTGATATTGAACGATTATATTTATGGTATAATCTGCCTTATACGGACATTCATTTGTTGAACATCGTGCATATTTATTAGCTTAATTTTAATAATGTAAACTGTTCACGGATGTTTCTGTTTGGACAAAAACTGTAGAATCAGATCTATACCATGTCAAAAACATAACAGAGCAGACTTTGGTCAGACGATCTGGGTCTACTCAGTTTGCAAAGGCGTGAAAAGGCGTTTATATGAGGGAAAGGGTTAATGCAAGTCGAACGAAATGCAAACAACTTTATAGGACATTTCTACATTACTTTTGGTATGCATTAAGCTTGCATCCGCTTAAACCTTTCCTCCATAAATACGCCTTTCTACGCCTCTGTAAAACTCACTTTTTGAAACCATTGCGACAAATGGAGCATTTGCTCGATTTATCACAATGGTTTCAAAACTACAAAATTCTAAATTTTCCTTTTCTCTAGTTAATGCTCCTTTTCGGTAGATTTATTCAAAGAGGTTGTATCTAAAAATAGCCTATGAGGTAATGGGTTAAGACCCATAAATAGGCCTCTTACTTGATGACCACTGAAGGCATGTTCTACTGTACACTTGGTATGTATGTATTGGGCAGTGAGACAACTACAATATATTTAGATGTGTTTGTATTTGTTTTTATTTTACAGAATACAAATTATGTCGAAATAACTTAATATATAATATGTCAATGATATGTGTTTCTAGGGCGCCATGATCATGGAGATTCGATGGTTAGTCGTCCACTGACACATTGATGTTGATGCTCGGTGGTCTGAACAGGAGAACGATGATAAACATCAGACCGATCAGGTTCAGAGCTGAATGTCAAAAAGATTTGCTTTGCCGCGACATTTACGAATATAAACAGATTTTCAAACGTTCTTCTTTAATTAACCCCCTGCCTCATAATTATTCATGCCAGAAATAAAGACGTCATGAGTATAAATTATTTGAATGTTATAATGGTATTTAACCCATTTGCTCCCACGATCCTAAATATAGGACGTATGCAACAGTGTAGACTCTGATCAGACGCGGCATAGTGCGGCGTCTGATCAGAGTCTACATTGTTTGCTGATAGGAAATTCAATATAACACAAAACAAAAACGCAATTTTAGACCAGACATCCCTTTGATAAAAGATAGACTAATCCAGTATATAAGCATGGAAGAATCCACTGGGAGCAAATGGGTTAACACAAGAGTTTCAGCTATGGCAGAAACTGGAAAAAATCAGATCTGTAATGTTTCATAAGCAAACAGAGCAGACCCTGGTCACGTGACTCTGGATCTACTGTGTTTGTAAATGCATCTCTATGAGGTAAAGGCTTAATTTGATAACAATAGACTGACAAGTATTTTAGAATGGATAAAATGCCCAACTATACACAGTCAAACCTCTTTAACCCTTTACTCCATGAATATTTATGCAAGAAATAATGACGTCATGACTAGAGTTAGGTTAATTTTTAATGGCATATGAACAAAGGATATTTGGCCATGACAGAAACTCTAGAATCAGAACTACATTATAATACATGTATAAGCAAACAGAGCAGACCCTGATCAGATGGCTCCTCTAGGCGCCGGCTTATCTGGGTCTTCTCTGTTAGCAAAGGCTTATTTATGGAGAAAATGGTTAGTGTGACCACTCAAAGATTTCATTGTCGGTATTTAAGACAGATATCATTTAAATGCAGCATCAACATACCTTTCTGTATAACGTTTTATTCATAAGTAAAGTAACCCTCCTCTAAACAGGACGTTAAAATTAGTATCAAAACCTGTATTTCAGACAGGTGGGGGCTTAATGGATGTCGAAAGTCACGCAGAAAGCTATCTATATGACTTTCATCCTGCATTAAGCAGTCACCTGCATAAAAGGATTCAGATTTAGAGGGGTTCTACTGTATACACATACTTTTAGAGATCGTCGCAATTATTCTTTGAATGGTTGTTAGTATGTTCTGCTATATGATATTTTATGTGGATTTCAAATAGTGTAGATCCACGTCAACAGGAGACGTTTGATGGGGAGCTGCACTATTTGAAACACACCATTATATGTATGCAGCCTATAAAGCAGTATCGCTACTTTTCAGGTTTCAGACGTAACATATTTTAAATAGTTTAGAAAAAAGCGTATCACATTTATGTCCATCATTGTTGCCGCCTATGTATGCAGGGGAGAAAGAAGCGCCATCATATCCGTAACTTCCGGCTCCGTATCTATAGTCGGCGATAGCGAGGCCGAGCAGGCAGGCGAGGGCGACGAAAACGGCGGTGATGATCTTCATGGTGATGCTGTGGAAATGAATAAAAATACCAGCTAGAATTGATTAAGCGTCAATTATTGTCAGCTTGTTAAAATGTTTTACCAATTAACCTGCTACGCTGATTTCAATTTGGTATTGTGAACATGCAGTGAGTGAAAAATTGTGTACACATAACTTGCTCAGCAGTCGGAGTAAGGTCCGCTCTGTTTGCTTATGAAATAGAGTAATAAAATAGAGCTGTTTGCACATTTTAACTACAAAAAGCAATAAATAATTAATTATATTTCTTGTATGAATATGCATGGAGTAGGCTAAATGGGTAAGCGAACATTTACATGTTTCGATAAATGTATTAACTAAGAAAATCAATACTAAAAATTTGAAACAGTGTAACCCTTTACTCCATCACAAGGACGCCATTTGATACTTTTAGCAGACACAGATTAGACGGCTGTTATCAGGGTCTGCTCTGTTTGCTTATTGAATATCTTATATCTGATTATATACTATTTGGCATTTATTCACTTATTTTATTTTACAATATGAGATAATAATTAATGTCAATAATGGATGGAGTCGGCTTTGAATATTCATAGATTAAATGCTTAGACACAATTTAACCCTTTACTCCATGAATATTCACGTGTTATCATGCTGTTGTAACTGTCGTACTTTCAAATAATTAAAGGTTCTGGGAAACTATTGACCTACTGTCATACAGCTTGGATCCTGATCAGAGGTCAAGCTTCTCGATGTCTGATCAGGATCCAATCTGTTTTCAAATGGAAACCGAGTAGAGATATACACAGTAAAACCTCTCTATAACGGCCACTAAATTGTGTTAATTGGTTGGTATTTAGAGCAGGTGGCTGCTTAAAGCAAGGTGGAAGTAAAACAGAACGCTCCTTTAACACAAACTATTTGATTTAATCTGGTGGCCGTGATAGAGAGAGTTTACTGTACTGTTTGAAAATGAGATCATGAATCTGCAAATGCATAGGCTGCTAAAGAATTATCTCTTTACAGTAAAACTCTTCTAAACCGGACGTTCAATTATGTATAGAAAATGGTCTAGGAGACAGGTGGCTGCTTGATGCAGCGTGAACGTCATGGAGTAGGATCTTTCTGCATGATTTTCATCCTGCATTAACCAGCTACCTGCCTAAAATATACTAATTTTCTCTACCTGAATTCCGGTTTAGAGGGGTTTTACTGTACTTCATATAGACGCCGTCTGACACCTTCTCAAACAGACTAGATTCAGTTCAAACGGTCCTTTTGAAGGAGCCATCTGTTCAGGATATGCTCAGTTTGCTTATATCATTGATTGATTATGATATTTACTTTTCATAGTAGCAATTTATTCAGTCGTTTAATATAACAATACAAGATGATTAGTTAACCATTTCCCTCATATAAACGTGTTTTATGCATTTGGAAACAGAGTAGACCCAGATCAGACGTCTCCTAGACGAGCCGTCTGATCAAGGTCTGCTCTGTTTGCTAACAGAATTTGAAAGATCTGTTTCTTTACTTTCTAAAATGGCTACAATGTTCCACCCTCCATATGCCATTATAACTATTTTGTCCATGAGTATTCAGTATTGAATTTCGTAATAAACACAGGACAGGGAAAGAGTTAATTATTTTCACAATGAGTAGAGTTTGTCATACATATTGATGGAGTAAAGTGTTAACAATGTCCTTCACATAAACGCGTTATAAACGCAATAGGAGCCATCTGATCAGGATCTGCTTTGTTTGATAATGGGATTTTAAAGATCAGCTTCTTTGATGTCTTACATGTGGTTATAATGTGCCGCCTTCAACATTTCACTATAACAATTTTGTCAATGAATATTCAGTAGGTATTGAAATTTGGAATAAACATAGAACAGGAAAAGTGTTAAATCACTTGAGAGTCATTCCTATATCAATAAATTTTAAACTATATTTGCACTACACATAAGCATTAGTTTGTTGCTACAGTATGTGTCGTGTTAGATTGGTTCACTCCTTTACCCCAGAAATGCTTCATTTAACGCATTTGCAAACAGTGTAGAAACAGATCAGATAGCTTTTGTAGGAACCGTCTGATCAGGGTCTGTTCTGCCTGCTTATGGAATGATATAGATATAATCTACAGATTCTTATATGACCACATATTTTTCTCCTATTTATCAGAATGTATGTACTTCACAACAGTAGGCGCTACGTACTCGGCGGTCGTAAAAAGTTGCCCCGTACTTCATTCTCTGTGTTGTTATATTTTCTGGTCATTCGGGCGCATCAGCTTAAATGCTTTTAGTTATGAAAGATGAATACATCTGAAGCCAGTGCTAGGGGCACTGAGTAGTGTTGCACTTTTCATTACTGTTCAAGAAAAACAAAGTCTGCAATTTTCTGTTTTCACAGTGCTACCTTTGCTTTCGAGTTATCTCCTACTCATCAGAATCATTTCATTTACAAATACATTGTAACTAAATCATTAATATTCATGTATATCTTTTTGTATGAACATTGGTGGAATAAAGGGCAAACAGTTTTGCAGACATTGGCAATTTTATAACATTTTGACACTATCCAGATTAATAGAATCTTTCTAAAATGACTTCTTAATGAATAAACATGAGGGATTTAAAAACAAGCTGTATCCTAATTCATAACGAAGTTAATGCAGCAATCTCATTCTGGATATGTATCGTCAACCTTAACCCTTTCGCTGCCAATGCCGGATCTGTGATTACCTATGCAAACAGTTTGGATCCAGATGAGACGCCGAGTAACTCGGCTTCTCATCAGGATCCAAACTGTTTGTTACTGTTACTATGTTTTTGAAACAAAAATGAAGAAAATCAAAAGAATGAAAATTTGTAGCAGTCGACAAAGTTAGCAGACGACAGAGTTTGGCAGCGAAAGGGTTAATAACATACAGATAGGAGTCTTCTACACACCATCCATCTTGCATTTAGCTCTTAATTAGGATCCAAGGTTATAAAACTTCTAGTCTGAATCAGAGATCATTCAAAAGTATCTGATTATTCAGATTCTCAGCTAGCCCAGAATCTGACCAATCAGATACTTGAGAATGATCTCAGGCTCAAGCAAAAAGTTTTATAACCTCTGGACCTGTACTATACTTAGAATTAGACTAGTTTGACTGGTCGCTTTAGAAAGGATCTACATTGTTTGTCCACTAAGAGCCGATTGATCAGGGTATACTGTGCTTGTTTATGGACTTATATTTATATGCAGTAAAAAATCTCTATAACGGCCACTAAATTGCATTAATTTGTTGATATTTAGGGCAGGTGGCCGCATCAAGCAAGGTGAAAGTAAATCAGAACGCTCCTATAGGAGCGTTCTCTTTTACTTTCACCTAGCTTTCACCTAGCTTTAAGCTGTCTGATCAGAGTCTACTCTGTTTGCTTATGGAACAATTTAGATCTGATTCTGGAGTTTCTTTCACAGTCAAACAATTCATTGTTAACCCTTTCCCTCATATAAACGTGTTTTCACGCATTTGCAAACAGAGTAAACCCAGATCAGACGGCTCCTAGAGGAGCCGTCTGATCAGGGTCTACTCTGTTTGCTAATAGAATTTGATAGATCTGTTTCCCTACTTTCTAAAATGTCTACATTGTTCCACCTTCCATACTTCTTTATAACTATTTTGTTAGTGAATATTCAATAGATACTGAAAAATGGCCTAAATATAGAACAGGGAAAGGGTTAATGTGTAATTGTAAACGTTCAGTGCATGAATATTCACATAGTAATAAATTCTAAAGTCAAAATCCATGGGGGAAATGGTTTACAATTAGACCTCTAATAAGTGATCGTTGTAAAGAGTAAAGAGGGTTAACTGTAATTGTCAAGCAACTGGGGTGATATTTAACGATTATATATGGAAAGTATAACCTGTCTTAAGAGGACATTTATTGAACATTGGAGCTTAAAATGCGGGTGGATGTTAAACCCTTTCCCTGTTCCATATTCATGTAAGACATAATGACATCGTGAATATTTATTAGCTGAAATTTCATAATGTAAACTTTTCATTGATGTTTTCGCTTTGACAAAAATATAGAATTAGATCTATACCATGTTAAAAGCAAATAGCGCAGACCCTGGTAAGATGGTTCCTATAGGAGCTGTCTGATGTTGGTCTACTCTGTTTGCAAATGGGTAAAAGGCGTTTATATGAGGGAAAGTGTTAATGCAGGGAAAAAGTAAGACATTAAACTTTTAAAGCCTATAGGAGCTTTCTGCAATACTTTTGCCCTGCATTAAAAAGGGAAAATGTAAGACAGTAAGCTCCAATAGGTGCTTTCTGTTTCAACTTTGTCCAGCATTAGGCTACAACCTCCCTTACAGACTCATAATTAGATCATTTTTGATGGCCGCTTAAGGCATATTCCACTGTTTGTATACTTTGGGCAATGAGACAACTACAAAATACTTAAATGTGTTTGTATTTGTTTTTATTTTACAGAATACAAAATACAGATATATAATAAATAATCGATGCCAATGACAAGTGTTTCTATGGCGCCATGGCCATGGATTCAAACCATGGTTCAATGTTAAGTTATATGACGTCGTTCAGGTAATGACATACATCTTTTCTACATTCTAATGGGTTCTACATTATCCACTTTGCTGTTTATTAAACTGAAGTCGCATTTATGATGTTGACGCTACTGGTGGTGGTCTGTGGTCTGAACAGGAACATGATGATAAACAGCAGACCGATCAGGTACAGAACTGAAATGGAAAGAGGAAGATGTTAGGAGATTTGCAGTGCCGCGGCATTCACGAACATAATCGGAATTTCAAACGTTCTTTTTTAATTGAATATACATATGTAAAAGCATTTGAATTTTAACAATATATTTAACCAATTCCCCCTAGACCATTTTTAGACCCAACCTCTTTGAACACATCTACTGAAAATGAGCAAAGGAAAAAGGCAACTTTTTAGGAATGTATTAAACCATTGTGAAAAAAAGCATTTACTCCCATACTCTATTTATCACAATGGTTTCGAGGATGACTTTTATAGAGCGTCGAAAGGTGTCAGTAGAAGGGAATGGGCTAACACAGGTTTTTGGCCATGTCAGTTACTAAAAACAGATCTATGTTATACCATAAGCAAACAGAGCAGACCCTGATCAGACGACTCTGAATCTACTGTGTTTGTAAACGCGTCTTTATGAGGTGAAGTGTTAACTCTTTGCACGCAAAGTAATTTTGTCGTCTGTTTCAATTCAATTCTCATTTTTTTGCAAAAAAATGGTCAAGATGACAAACAGTTTGGATCCTGATCCAAACTGTTTGCATGGGTAATCACAGGTTCGTCGCTAGCGTGCAAAAAGTTAATATTATACGTTGATAACTATAGACTGGCAAGTATTTTAGGATGGATACAAAGCCAATTTTATACAGTCAAACCGTTTTATTGTGACCACTCCAAGATTTCATTGGCGGTATTCAAGAAAGGTAGCATTTGATGCAGGATAACAAATACCTACTTTCTGTATAATGTTTTATTCATGAGTAAAGTAAACCTCTTCTTAACCGGACGTTAAAAGTAGTATAAAAAACAGTATTTCAGACAGGTGGGACCTTAATGGAGGTCGAAAGTCATGCAGAAAGATAGCTGCATGAACCTCACCCTGCATTAAGCAGCTATCGACCTAAAATGTTCTTTGATTAAATTCCGGTTTAGAGGGATTTTGCTGTATACACACACCTCTAGAGACCGTCGTTAGTATAAGTGTTGTTAGTACTGTAAAATCTCTATATAACGGCCACTAATTTACATCGAGCATTTTGTGTTAAAGACAGGTGGCTGCTTAAAGCACGGTGAAAGTTAATCAGAACGTTTAGTTTAATTTAGTGGCCGTTACAGAGAGGTTTGACTATATGCTTTACTATATGATATTTTAAGTGACATTCAAATAATGTAGACCCACGTCAACAGGAGACGTTTGATGTGGAGCTGCACTATTTGAAGCACACCATTATACGTATGCAGCATATAAGCAGTACCACTACTTATCAGATGCTGTGTAGTTGACATTAAATGAGATCTGGGTATATACTGTTAGCGTGCCGTTATCCATTCTCTTATATTGACGCCATTTGGCGCATCTCTAAATGTCACCCTGTAAAGCTCAGTTTTTTAAACCATTGTGGTAAATGAACATAGAGCATTTGCTTCCAAGGAGCAAATCATTTATTTATCACAATGGTTTTATAACCACATGTACATAATTCTAAAATTTTCCTTTTTCTTCGCTCATGCTCCTTTTCAGAGGTTCCGTCTAAAATAGTAAATAAGAAATTGATTAAGGGTGGTTTTGTCTTGGCACGACTCATATTTATTTCTGACGTTTTTCGTTTCAAACGTAAACTAATCTTTTTGAAAGAAAAAAACATATCACACTTACGTCCACTATCTCCGCCAGAACTGCCGCCTGGGTAGACTGGGACGTAGGAGGCGCCACCGTGTCCGTAACTTCCGGCTCCATATCCGAAATCTGCGATAGTGAGGCCGAGCAGGCAAGCGAGGGCGACGAAAACGGCGGTGATGATCTTCATGGTGATACTGCGGAAATGAATAAAGATACGATTAGAATTAAATAAGCGTCATGTTTTGTCAGCTTGTTTAAATGCTTTAACAGTTAACCTGCTGTTGGCGGACAGTAACTCGGCGTCTCATCAAATTCCAAATTGTTTGTTATACTGATTGCAATTTGGTAGTCAAACTGATGATAGCTTGAATTTTGAACATGTAGTGGGTGAAAACTTTGGTACATGTAAAATAATTTTCTAAGCAGTCTGATTAAGGTCTGGTCTGTTTGCTTTATGAAATAAAATAGAGCTGGTTCAACATTCTCTGCAATTACCAAAATTCACTGTGTTCGTGAACTGTTGTAAAAGCGTTCAATAAATCTTCATAAATTTATAATTTCTTGTATGAACATGTCGAGGGCTTGGTGCAAAACTATTCTAACTCCTTCACTTTGTGAAGGAGTTAGAATAGTTTTGCAATAAGCCCTCGAATTGTATGGAATAAGGTTTCTAAGCAACCATTTACTTTATGAATGTTGCACGTGGATACTTAAAGCTGGGCAATAGTAATGCAGAAGGCTTCGAAATGTATATATGCATTTAATGAGAAAAAGGTTTGAATTTGAAACAGTGTAAACTATTTGGTTAACATTTTACTCCTAAGGACACTTTTCGTTATACAGTAAAACCTCTCTATAGCAGCCACTAAACTACATCAAATATCAAATATTTTGTGCTAAAGGCAGGTGGCTGCTTAAAGCAAGGTGAAAGTAAAACAGAACGCTCCTATAGGAGCGACCTGTTTTACTTTCACCTTGCTTGAAGCAACCACCTGCTCTTAATACCAACTAATTAACACAATTTAGTGACCGATATGGAGAGGTTTTACTGTACTTTAACAGACACCGACTGGGCGGCTGTGATCACGATGTGCTCTGTTTTCTTATTGAATATCTTAAATCGTATTCACTTGTTTGATATAACGATATGAGATAATAATTAATATATATATCATAAATATTAAATATATTAAGTTTTATACTGGCACGTGAGCATAAGAATTTTTGGTCATCGCAGAAACTGTATAACATGTATATTATTTCTAAAGCAAACACAACAAACACTCATAGGATGGCTCCAATAAGAGCCGTCTGACTTGTGTCTACTCTGTTTGCAAAGACGTAGAAAGACATGCTTATGGAGCAAATTGTTAATTGTACGAATATCTTCCCTAACAAAGGGGACCAAATGAAATAAAATGATAAGCTCTTACCTTGTGTGTCTGATCTGCTACTGGAGAGCGAATGACCGGTGTTTGCACGACCCCCTATTTAAAGGCCTCCTAAGACAGGAAGTGTCTTGAACCCGGCTCACTACTGACTCGATCTGGGGCCTCGGGGAATTAAATTGTTACATGATTTTGCCTCACTCGTCTAGGTTGAGACAAATTCTCGCTTCAATGTGTCGACTTGGACATCAACCCTAAAGTACTTGCATGTACATGTAACGTGTGTTGAATTAACCATTTACTCCATGAATATTCATGAAAGAAATACATACCTCATGATTATTGATAATATTAATTCTTATAATAGCAATTTCGACCATGGCAGAAATTGTTGAAATGTATCTATGCTGTCATCAGCAAACAGAGCAGACACAGATCAGACGGATCCTACAGGAGCCGTCTCATCTGGGTCTGCTCTCTTTGCAAAGGTGTCTACAGTTGTATACAGCAAAACCTCTCTATAACGGTCACTAAATTGTGTTAATTAGTTGGTATCTAGGGCAGGTGGCTGCTTAAAGCAAGGTGGAAGTATAGGAGCGTTCTGTTTTACTTTCACCTTGCTTTAAGCAGCCACCTGCCTTTAAAACAAAATGCTTGATGTAATTTAGTGGTCGTTATAGAGAGGTTTTTCTGTATATAGAGTATAGAGTCAAACACATTATAATCATTGTCGGTTTGAAAACTAATTTATGTCTGTCAAATTTTGATTTTTGCCGCATTTCCGAATGAATAAAGGTATTGGGAGACTATTGGCCTACTGTCAGACAGCTTAGATCCTACATGTACCAGACAGCTTAGATCCAATCTGTTTGCAAATGGAGGCCGGTCGCGATACATTATACAGTAAAACCTCTCTATAACGACCACTAAATTGTGTTAATTAGTTGGTATTTAGAGCAAGTGGCTGCTTAAAGCAAGGTGAAAGCAAAACAGAACGCTACTATAGGGGCGTTCTGTTTTACTTTCACCTTGCTTTAAGCAGCCACCGACCTTAAGCAAAATATAATTGATGTAATTTAGTGGTCGTTATAGAGAGGTTTTACTGCACTCTTCAAATATGAGCTCACGGATTTGCACATGCACAGCTTGCACAGGAATTATCCATTAACAGTAAAACTCCTCTAAACCAAACGTTCAGTTTAGCAGCAATAACGGTCCTAGAGACATGTGGTGGCTTAATGCAGGGAGAACGTCATGCAGAAAGCTTTCTGTATGATTTCACCCTGCATTAAGTAGCCACTTGTCTAATGTATATTAATTGTTCTCTACTAGAATTCCGATGTAGAGTTTTTTTTTACTGTGCTTCATATTGACGCCGTATGAAACATTCTAAAACAGAGTAGAATAAAATCAAATGACTCCTGAAGGAGCCACTGAAGGAAACATATGTTAAGGATCTGCTCTGTTTGCTTATATCATAGCTTGAATTTGATCTTTACTGATCATAATAGCAATTTATTCACTTGTTTTACATAACAATACAAGATGATCAGTTACTTAATCTTCACAATGAGTAGAGTTTGTCATACATTTTGATGGAGTAAAGTGTTAAACATTTCCTTCATATATTTTACGCATTGCAAACAGAGCAGATCAAGATGAGACGGCTACTATAGCAGCCGTCTGATCAGGATCTGCTCCGTTTGTTAATGGAATTTGACAGATGTGTTTCTTTACTGTCTAAAATGGCTATGTGGTTATAATGTTCCGCATTCCATATTTCAACTATTTTGTCCATGATATTCAGTAGGTCTTGAACTTTAGAATAAACATAAGTCAGGGAATGTGTTAAATCACTTGCGAGTCATTCCTGTTAATAAATTGTCAACTATTTTGGCACTACACATTAGGATTAGTGTTTTACTACAGTATGTGTCGTGTTGGATTGGTTCACCCCTTTACTCCATAAATACTCCATTTAACGCATTTGCAAACAGTGTAGAACCAGATCAGATCGCTTTTAGAGACCGTTTGATCAGGATCTGCTCGTTCTGCTTATAGAATTATATAGATGTAATCTATAGTTTCTGACATGGCCAAACATGGCTATTATACTTATCAGAAAACTAATGTACATCACAACAGAAGGTGTTAAGTGCCCGTGTGCCGGCCGTAAAAAGTTGCCCCGTACTTCATTCTCTGTGTTGCTATTTTATCTGGTCATTCGGGATCATCAGTTTAAATGTTTTAGTTATGAAAATTGAATACCTCTTAAGCCAGTGCTAGGGCATCGAGTAGGACTGCATTTTAATTACTGCTCATGAACAGACTCAATAAAACCAAGTCTGCAATTTTCTTTTTTCACGTTGTTACTTTTGCTTTCGAAGAATCTCCTACTTATGAGATTTTATTTATAAGAATTTATTTATTTATCATTAGTATTCGTGTATTATTTCTTATATGAATGTACAATTATTAGTCATGCAGGAAACACCACATACAAAACAAACAGCCACCCGAACAGCACCACGAGGCAAACAGTAAAATGTACAGGCATATAATGACACGAAGAGACGCACAAAGACATAACAAACAAATAAAAGGGGATGGAAATACAGCCTTGGAACGGTCAGTGACAATGGCACTGGGGCTTTAAACCCGCTTTAGGGGCGCACAACCTCACACTTATTCCATCTCCGCCAACAGTGACAAGCAGACAAACAGTAAAGATAAACGTATGAATATTCATGGAATAAAGGGTAAATGTCCTTGCAAACATTATCAATTTAGAACATCTTAAAACTACATGTATCTATATTGAATACACTAGAACCTCTCTAAAGTGACAACTTAATGAATAAACACGAGTGCTTTAAAAACAGGTTGTGGCCTAATATATAACGACTGCGGGACATTTATGCATGTTTTTGTCCATAATTAAGCTACTGTCAGCCTTTTTAACCTAAAGACTATTATGACTGTCCGCTTTAGAATTGGATTTACATTGTTAGCCCAATCACATACAATGACGGTCTATCTACTACTGCTGCAAGCGTGTGAATTTGAGAGCAACGACTAATCTGGGTCTGTGCAGTAACGATGAATTCTTCATTACATCTGCTGAAAACGCCGAATATTTTGGTGCCTGAACAGGATGCAAACTGTTTGACACAGATCAGGTCTCAAGAGTATTCAAATTGGTTTCAAAATGATCCAAACTGTCAAAAAAAGTCTTAGGTCTCAAGCGGAACCAAACTACTTGATACTGATAAGTTGTTTGAATTGATATTGAAGACTGTCTACTTCGGAATCTGAATTAGACCAATACCTTGTAATAACGAAATGTTCCTCAGCATTTAAAAGCTAAACGGACGACAAACTCTTGCCTTTTAACCCTTATCCCTCATATAAACCATTTTCACATTTTTGCAGGGAAAATCCAGATAAGACGACTCCTGTAGGAGCCGACTGATCAGGGTCTAATGTGCTTGTTTATGGAATTATATTGATATAGTCCTGCATTAACTTTATCACCTGTCGTAACCCTTTCCCTCATATACATGTAGACGACTTTTGACATATTTGGAACCTATAGGAATTGTCCGATCAGAGTCTATTCTGTTTGCTTATGGAACGATCTAGATCTGATTCTAGAGTTTCTGTCGCAGTCAAATAATTCATTGTTAATGTGTAATTGTAAAAGTTAAGACCATGTATATTCACACAGTTATAAATTCTAAAGTCAATATCCATGGGGGAAAGGGTTAAAGTTTACAATTAGACCTCTAATAAGTGGTCGTTGTTAAGAGGTTTTACTGTAATTGTCAAGCAGCTGAGGATGATAATCTAACGATTATATATAGAGAGTATAACCTTCATTCATTTATTAAACACATGAGCTTTAAATGCGGGTGGTTGCTTAACTTTTTGCGTCTTTGGAACCTATAGGAACTGTCCGACCAGCCTGATCTATGTTCTTATGTGTCAGTAAATATCTGATTCTGGAATTTCTGTCGCCGTCAAATAATTCATTGTTAATGTGTAATTGTAAAAGTTAAGTCCATGACTATTCACACAGTACTAAATTCTAAAACTAATATTCATGAACAAAATGGTTAAACTTTTACAATTAGACGTCTATTAAGTGACCGCTGTAAAGAGGTTTTACTGTAATTATCAATCAACTGTGGGTGATAATCAAACGATTATATATATAAGACAAGGAAATGATTGATGCGAAGCATCAAAGGTCCCCTATAACTGAATAGTGATTAATAATAATTGAGAATGAAAGCATGGAAATGTAATATGAACAAAATATTTAAGTTACCTTTAGAATTATTGTCTAAATAATGTGTTTGGTAACTTCATTTGTTGACAAGCAAACGAATAATGTGTAGAGTTAATATTAACCTGCCTATGAACACTTAGAGGTTTTAACCCTTTCTCTGTTCTATGTTTATTGCAAATTTCGATACCTATTGAATATTCATGAATAAAGTAGTAATAATGAAATATGGAAGGTGAAACTTTTTAGCCATTTTAGAAAGTAAATAAACAGATCTTTCAAATTCCATCAGCAAACAGAGCAGACCCTGATCATACGGCTCCTCTAGGAGCCGTCTGATCTGGGTCTACTCTGTTTGCAAATGCGTGAAAACACGTTTACATTAGGGAAAGGGTTTAAAGAATCCATTCAGAGTAGCCAATCATTGAGAATTTGACGAATTTGTTTTTGGTTCAAATTTGAAGGAAAGTCCATAGATTTATAGTTTTAATTATCAGTAAAAGACAGCAACATGAAAATGATGTTAGATAGCACTGAGAATTAATAAATTAAAAGTGAAATTAAAAGGGTCTATTTGAATAGAGATAGTGGCTATATTATTAAAGCTTAAATTTATCTTATCTATCTATCTATTTATCTATCTATCTATCTATCTATCTATCTATCTATCTATCTATCTATCTATCTATCTATCTATCTATCTATCTATCTATCTATCTATCTATCTATCTATCTATCTATTTATCTATCTATCTATCTATCTATCTATCTATCTATCTATCTATCTATCTATCTATCTATCTATCTATCTATCTATCTATCTATCTATCTATCTATCTATCTATCTATCTATCTATCTATCTATCTATCTATCTATCTATCTATCTATCTATCTATCTATCTATCTATCTATCTATCTATCTATCTATCTATCTATCTATCTATCTATCTATCTATCTATCTATCTATCTATCTATCTATCTATCTATCTATCTATCTATCTATCTATCTATATATCTATCTATCTATCTATCTATCTATCTATCTATCTATCTATCTATCTATCCCGGACGAGTACCTTCAGTACTTTGATTTCTGTTCTATTTTAGATAAATTTCGACCAGTCGTTGAACTAGTTACCAACGTTCCATTCAATGTGGCCATTTAAAACAGCAAGTCAATTTACCAAGGACAATTCGATCAAAGTTTGGTTAGAAATACATAATGCACGAAGTATTCAATAACAAATCAGATTAGCACAAGAAATCCGAAATGATCGGCTATTTAATATCAATAACGTATTCATTTCTTAATGCAATATATTATAATACAAAAATGCTTATTTTTATTTCATTACCTATGAAAAGTTATTCATGCGCTTAATCGACCAGTATATGCAATCTGCATTGCCCAATCAAGTAAACTTTAATTTCCTCAACGTTACAGAAATGACTGCTCCTACCATTAGTAAAAAATCGTAATCTCATATAGTCGCCCCCACTTATATGCGGGGCGACAATAACCTGTCTTAAGCGGACATTCAGTTATTGAAATATGAGCTTAAAGTGCAGGTGGTTGCTAAGCCCTTTCCTTGTACCATATTCATGTAAGAATAATGCCATCATGAATATTTATTAGCTGACTTTTCATAATGCAAACTTTTCATGGATTTTCTTTTGTTTTGACAAAAATATAGAATCAGATCGATATCATGTCAAAAGCAAACAAACCATACCCTGATTAGACGGCATCTATAGGAGCCGTCTGATCTGGGTCTACTATGTTTGCAAATGCATGAAAAGGCGTTTATATGAAGGAAAGGGTTTATGCGGGACAAAAGTAAGACAGTAAGCTCCCAATGAATATAGGAACTTTCAGCATTACTTTTGACCTGCATTAAGTCAGGACAAAATTAAGATAGTAAGCTCCAAAAGAAGCTTTCTGTGTTACTTTTGCCCTGCATTAAGCTACCACCTGCTCTACAAACTCTTAATATTAGACCTCATTTTGATGGCCGCTGAAGGCATGTCCTACTGTATGTGTATATCTGGGTCCATGCTTATAAAGCTTTTTAGTTGAGTCTGAGTTCGTTCTCAAGCTTTTGATTGGTCAGATTTAAGTTCTCAAGCTTTTGATTGGTCAGATTTGAGCCAAAGGCTCAAATCTGGCCAATCAAAAACTTGAGAACGAACTCAGACTCAACTAAAAGTTTTATAATCATGGACTCTGACAATTAGACAACAACAACAGACTTAAATGTGTTTGTATATGTTTTTATTTTACAGAATACAAAATGTGGATAATTATATAATAAATAATCGATGCCAATGATTGGTGTTTCTATGGCTCCGTCGTCATGGATTCAATCGTCACATGGCTATTGCATGCTAAGTTATATGACGTCGGTTACGTAATGGCATGACATTGTGTCTTGGCTAGATTCTAATGGGTTCTACATCATCCACGTTGCTGTTTATATAGCTGACGTCACGTTTATGACGTTGATGCCATTGCTGGTGGTCTGTGGTTTGAACAGGAACATGATGATAAACAGCAGACCGATCAGGTACAGAACTGAAATGGAAAAAGGAAGATGTCAGAAAGATTTGCTGTGCCGCGGCATTCACGAAAATAATTGGAATTTCAAACGTTCTGTTTTTAATTAACCATTTAGATCTACTTCATGGATAATCATGCAAGGAATATTGTCATCGTGAATATACAATCCTTTGAATCTTATAATGGTATTTAATTCATTTCTCGGAAAAAGCAAAGTTTCAGAATTGTATAGTTTTGAAACCATTGTGATAAATGGAGCATTTGTTCCCATTGAGCAAATGCTCTATTTATCACAATGGTTTCAAGGGTGACTTTTATATGGGCATCAAAGGTGTCAGTAGAAGGAAATGGGTTGCTTTTAACCATGGCAGTAACTATAGAATCTAATTTGTAGCATACCATAAGCAAACAGAGCAGACTCTGATTAGACGACTCTAGGTCTTCTGTGTTTGCAAATGCGTCTTTATGAGGTAAAGTGTTACTATGATAACTATAGACTGACAAATATTTAAGGATGGATAAAATATCCAACTATATACAGTCAAACCTCTTTAATGTGTGGCCACTCAAAGATTGCATTGTCGGTATTTAAGACAGATAGCATGTAAATGCAGCATCAATACCTTTCTGTATAACGTTTTATTCATAAGTAAAGTAAACCTCCTCTAAACAGGACGTCAAAATTAGTATAAAAACCTGTATTTCAGACGGGTAGGAGCATAATGGAGGCTGGAAGTCATGCAGAAATCTCCCATATGAGGTACCTGCATGAGTTTCATCCTGCATTAAGCAGCCACCTGCCTTGAAAGACATGACATATTTTTGATAAAATTCCGGTTTAGAGGGGTTATTCTGTATACACGTACATGTAAATCAAAATACCATCACAATTATTCTTTGATTGGTTGTTAGTATGTTCTGCTATATGATAGTTTATGTGACATTCAAATAGTGTAGACCCACGTCAACAGGAGACATTTGATGTGGAGCTGCACTATTTGAAACACAACATTATATGTATACAGCATATAAATCAGTATCACTACTTATCAGATGATGTGTAGATGGCACTGAATGAGATCTGGGTACATACTGTTAGCATGCCATTGTCTCATATTGACGCCAGTTGACGCCTCTGTAAACGTCAATCTGTAAAAGTCACTTTTGAAACCATTGTGGTAAATAGAGCATTTGCTTCATAGGAGCAACTCTTTTATTTATCACCATGGTTTTAGAACTATTCTAAACTTGTCCTCTTCATTCGATAATGCTCTTTTATGGAATGGGTTGAGGATGGTTTTGTCATGGCAAGGCTCGTATTTATTTCTGACGTTTTTCGTATTTTCTTTTTGAAATAAAAAACCATATCACACTTACGTCCACTATCTCCGCCAGAACTGCCGCCTGGGTAGACTGGGACGTAGGAGGCGCCACCGTGTCCGTAACTTCCGGCTCCGTATCCGAAGTCTGCGATAGTGAGGCCGAGCAGGCAAGCGAGGGCGACGAAAACGGCGGTGATGATCTTCATGATGATACTGCGGAAATAAATAAAGATACCAGTTAGAATTAATTAAGCGTCAAATATTGTCAGCTTGTTTAAATGCTTAAAGAGTTAACCCGCTACAGGCGGAGAGTAATTCGGCGTCTCATCAAACTCCAAATCTTTTGATACACTGATTGCAGTTTTATAGTCAAAATGATTATGAAAATGAATGGAGTAAAGTTTCTAAGCGATCATTTACTTTATGAATGTTTCATGTGGATACTTAAAGCTGGACGAAATATATATGCATTTAGTAAGAGAATCGATTAAAATTTGAAACAGTGTAAACCATTTTGTTTAACCTTTTACTCCATAAGGACACGTTTTATACTTTAAATAAACACAGATTAGACGGCTGTGATCAAGGTCTGTTCTATTTGCTCATTGAATATCTTAAATCTGATTATATACTATTTTGCACTTATTGACTTATTTTATATAACAATATGAGATAATAAATATAATGTCAATAATTGTTGGAGTCGACTTTGAATATTCATGGAGTAAATTATAGACACAATTTAGCCCTTTTTTCCATGAATATTCACGTGATGTCAAACATATTAAATATACATGTATTAATATTTATACTGGCACGTGAGCATAGAAATTTTGGCCATCGCAGAAACTATATAACATGTATATTACTTCTAAAGCAAACACAACAAACACTCATAGGACGGCTCCTATATGAGCCGTCTGATCTGTGTCTACTCTGTTAGCAAAGGCGTAGAAAGGCGTGGTTAAGGAGTAAATTGTTAATTGTACGAATATCTTCCCACGCTAATGGGTGCAAGTGAAATAAAATTATAACTCTTACCTTGTGTGTCTGATCTGCTACTGGAGAGCGAATGGCCGGTATTTGCACTGGTCCCGTATTTAAAGGCCTCCCAAGACAGGAAGTGGATTGAACCCGGCTCACTTCCGACTCGACCTGGGGCCATGTAGATGTAAGTTGTTATGTGATTGTGTCTCACCGTCTAGGTTGAGACAAATTCTCACTTCACAGTGACGGTTGGAAAATCAAGCCTAAAGTACCTGCATATACGCGTAACGTATGTTGAATTAATCCTTTACGCCATGAATATTCATACTTTACTGTACTTCATATAGACGCTGCCTGGCACCTTCGCAAACATAATAGACTCAGATCAAACGACACCTGAAGGAAACATATGTTCAGGATCTGCTCTGTTTGCTTATATCGTAGCTCGAATACGCTCTTTACTATGCATCGTAGCAATTTATTCATTTTTGTACAGTAAAACCTCTCTACAACGTCCACTAAATTACATCTAGTATTGTGTGTTAAATGCAGGTGGCTGCTTAAAGCAAGGTGAAAGTAATACAGAACGCTCCTATAAGAAAACGCTCCTCTTGTATTGTTTTACAGTAAAACCTCTCTATAACGGCCACTAAATTGTGTTAATTGATTGGTATTTAGGGCAGGTGGCTGCTTAAAGCAAGGTGAAAGTAAAACAGAACGCTCCTATAGGTATAGCAATACAAGATAATTAGTTATTAATATTCACAATAAGTAGAGTTTGGCATACATATGGTACATTTCCTTCATATAAACGCGTTTTCACGCATTTTCAAAACAGAGTAGACACAGATCAGACGGCTTCTATAGGAGCCTTCTGATCAGGATATACTCCGTTGCTAATTGAATTAGAAAGAACTGTTTCTTTACTTTCTAAAATGGTTATAATGTTCCGCCTTCAATATTTCACTATAACTATTTTGGCCATGAATATTCATTGAAATTGAAAAGGTATTGAAATTTGAAGAAAACAAAGAACAGGGAAAGTGTTGAATCACTTGCGAGTCATTCCTATGTCAATAAATTGTAAACTATATTTGCACTACACATTAGGATTAGTTTGTTACTACAGTATGTGTCCTGTTGGACTGGTTCGCCCTTTTTACTCAATAAATTCTCCATTTAACGCATTTGCAAACAGTGTAGAACCAGATCAGATAGCTTTTGTAGGACCCGTCTGATCAGGGTCTGTTCTGTCTGCTAATGGAATGATACATATATAATCTACAGTGTCTGACATGGCCATCCATTTTTCTCCTACTTATCAGAATATATGTACTTCACAATAGTAGGTGTATGTGCTCGTGTGGCGGCCGTAAAATGTTGCCCCGAACTTCATACTCTCTTATAAAACTTCGAGTCTGAGTCTGAGATCATTCTCAAGTATCTGACTGGTCAGATCAGGTCAGATTTTTGAGAATGATCTCAAACTCAAGCAGACTGTTTTATAACTTCGGGACCTGTACTATACTAAGAATTAGACTAGTTTGATTGGTCACTTTAGACAGGATCTACATTGTTTTCCCAGCATACAATGACTGTCTGTCCACTACTGCTGCAAACGGTGTGAAACGGTCGGTGTCGTAACAAGAAATCCTTCATTACATCTGCTGAAAACTCCGAGCAAATTGGTGTCTTAACAGGATCTAAACTTTTTGATACAGATTAGGTCTCAAGAGTATCCAAATTGTTTGACACTGATAGGATTTCAAAAGAATCAAGGTATCAAACTGTCTGAGACTTATTAGGCCTCAAGAAGATCTAAACTACTGGACACTGATAAGTTCTTTGAATTGAAATGGGAGAATGTCTTCTTCGGAATCTGAATTAGAAGACTACAGTAAACCCTCTCTATACGGACCGCTAAATTACATATTTTGTGTAAAAGGCAGGTGACTGCTTAAAGGAATGTGAAAGTAAAACAGAACGCTCCTATAGGAGCGTTCTGTTTTACTTATACCTTGCTTTAAGCAGCCACCTGTCCTAAATACCAGCTAATTAACACAGTTTAGTGGCCGTTATAGAGAGGTTTTACTGTACACTGTATCTACGAAATGGTCCTCAGCATTTAAAACTAATCCCTAATGTAAACCATTTTCACGTCTTTGAAAACAGAAAAGATCCAGATCAGACGACTGATCAGGGTCTACTGTGCTTGTTTATGGACTTATATTGATATAGTCCTGCATTAACTTAATCACATGACTGAACCCTTTCCTTGATATAGACGAATTTTTGCACCTTTGGAACGATCTTATAGGAACTGTATGACCAGAGTCTACTCTATTTGCTTATTGCACAATCTCGATCTGATTCTAGAGTTTGTGTCGCAGTCAAATAATTCATTGTTAATGTGTAATTGTAAAAGTTAAGTCCATGAATATTCACACAGTACTAAATTCTAAAACTAATATTCATGGACAAACTGGTTAAACTTTTACAATTAGACGTCTATTAAGTGAACGTTGTAAATAGGGTTTGCTGTAATTGTCAAAGAGCTGAGGATGATAATCAAAACGATTATATACTGAGTATAACTGGTCTTAACTCATTCTCTCCTAGGCTATTTTTAGACCCAATCTTTTTTAATTAATCTACCAAAAAGGAGCATTAAGTAGAGAAAAGGACAATTTTAGAATTTTGTAGTTTGAAACCATTGTGATAAATAGAGCATTTGCTCCTATAGGAGCAAATGCTCTATTTATCACAATGGTTTCACAATGTGAATTTCATAGAGGGGAAAAAATGCGTAACTAGGGGATCATGTGTTAAACGGACATTTATTGAACACATTAGCTTTAAATGCAGGTGGTTGTTAGACCCTTTCCCTGTTTCATATCCATGTAAGAATAATGCCATCGTGAATGTTTATTAGCTGAAATTTAATAATGTAAAAGTTTCATGGATGTTTTGGTCTGAGAATATTACAGAATCAGATCTATATCATGTCAAAAGCAAACAGAACAGACACTGATTAGACGGCCCTTATACATGTAGGATCCATCTGATCTGGGTCTACTCTGTTTGCAAATGCGTTAGAAGGCGTTTATATGAAGGGACAGGGTTAATGCAGGGCAAAAGTAAGACAGTAAGCTCCTATAGCCTATAGGGGCTTTCTGCATTACTTTTCCCCTTGCATTCAGTCAGAGCAAAAGTAAGAGAGTAAGCTCCTATAGCCTATAAGAGCTTTCTGCACTACTTTTCCACTGCATTAAGCCAGGGCAAAAGTAAGAGAGTAAGTTCCTATAGCCTATAGGAACTTTCTGCATTACTTTTCCACTGCATTAAGCCAGGGCAAAAGTAAGAGAGTAAGCTCCTATTGGAACTTTCTGTGTCACTTTTGCCCTGCATTAAGCTACCACCTGCCTTACAGACATATACTTAGACCTATTTTGATGGCCGCTTAAGGCATGTTCTACTGTAATGAGACAACTACAAAATACTTAAATGTGTTTGTATTTGTTTTTATTTTACAGAATACAAAATGTGGATATATAATAAATAATCAATGCCAATGATAGGTGTTTGTATGGCGCCGTCGTCATGGATTCAATCGTCACATGGTTATTGCATGTTAAGTTATATGACGTCGTTTACGTAATGGCATGTGTCTTGGCTAGATTCTAATGGGTTCTACATCTAATCATCCACTTTGCTGTTTATATAGCTGACGTCACATTTATGACGTTGATGCCATTGCTGGTGGTCTGTGGTTTGAACAGGAACATGATGATAAACAGCAGACCGATCAGGTACAGAACTGAAATGGAAAGAGGAAGATGTCAGAAAGATTTGTTGTGCCGCGGCATTCACGAAAATAATCGGAATTTCAAACGTTCTGTTTTTGATTAACCCTTTTAGATATACCTCATGAATATTCATGCAAGAAATATTGACGTCATGAATATAAAATCCTTTGAAATAAGGGTGAGGGAAATAAAAACACTCCTACTGAATCATTATTTTATTGATTTTTAGTAGATACATCGACCACTAAATTACATCAATTATTTTGTGTTAAAGGCAGGTGGCTGCTTAAAGCAAGGTGAAAGTAAAACAGTTTTACTTTCACCTTGCTTTTAGCAGCCACCTGCTCTAAATACCAACTAATTAAGAGAGATTTCACAGTATAAAGATCTAAAATATTACTAAAAAAATGTTTTGGGCAATTGTTTTTGTTGGGGGGGGGGGGGGGGGGGTACGCCGGCTCTATGTTTTGACATAACCTTTTTGAACAAATCTACTGAAGAGGAGCAATTCCCCGGATCACAATGGTTTTAATGATGACTTTTAAAGGCAGTCAAAAGGTGTCAGTAGAAGGGAATGAGTTAACCATGGCAGTATTTACAGAATCAGATATATATATGATACCTTAAGCAAACAAAGCAGACCCTGATCAGATGACTCTGAATATAAATAAATTGAATGTTATAATGGTATTTAGCCCAATACCTCCCAGATTGTTTTTCGACTCAACCTCTTTGAATGAATCTACTGAAATCAACCTCGGAAAAGGCAAGATTTTAGAATTGTACAAATTTGAAACCCCAGTGAAAATAAAGCATTTACTCCCATTGTTTCAAGGATGACGTTTATAGGGGCGTCAACAGGCGTCAATAGAAGGGAATGGGTTAAACACATGTGTTTTAGCCATGGCCAGAACCTTCACCCTGCATTAAGCAGCCACTTGCCTAAAAATATTATTTGATAAAACTCCTGGGTCCATGCTTATAAAGCTTTTAGTTGAGTCTGAGATCGTTCTCAAGCTTTTGATTGATCAGATTTGAGCCTTTGGCTCAAATCTGACCAATCATAAGCTTGAGAACTCAAATCTGACCAATCAAAAGCCTGAGAACGAAATTTAGACTCAACTAAAAGCTTTATAAACATGGACCCTGTTTATAGGGGTTCTACTGTAAACAATTACCTCTAGAGACTGTCGCAATCACTCTTTGAATGGTTGTTGTATGTTCTGCTATATGATAGTTTATGTGACATTCAAATAGTGTAGACCCACGTCAACAGGAGACGTTTGATGGGGAGCTGCACTATTTGAAACACACCATTATATGTATGCAGCATATAAAGCAGTACCACTACTTATCAGATGCTGTGTAGATGGCATTGAATAGATCTCGGTATATACTATTAGTATACCAGTATCCCTTCTCTCATATTAACGCCATTTGAAGCCTCTGTAAAAGACATTTTTTGAAAACATTTTGGTAAATAGAACAATTTGCTTCATAGGAGCAAAATGCTTTATTTGTCACCATGGTTTTAAAACTACATAATTCTAAAACATTTCCCGTTTCCCTCGTTAATGCTCCTTTTCTGAGCTTCGGTCTAAAATAGTTGTTTAGGGAATGGGTTGAGGATGATTTTGTCATGACACGGCTCATATATATTTCTGACATTTTTCGTTTCAAACCTAACATATTTTAAATCTTTTTGAAAGAAAAAAGCATATCACACTTACGTCCACTATCTCCGCCAGAACTGCCGCCTGGGTAGACTGGGACGTAGGAGGCGCCACCGTGTCCGTAACTTCCGGCTCCGTATCCGAAGTCTGCGATAGTGAGGCCGAGCAGGCAAGCGAGGGCGACGAAAACGGCGGTGATGATCTTCATGGTGATACTGCGGAAATGAATAAAGATACCAGTTAGAATTAATTAAGCGTCAAATGCTGTCAGCTTGTTTATTTGCTTTACCAGTTAACCTGCTGCTGGCGGACAGTAACTCGCCGTCTCGTCAAATTCCAAATCCTTTGACACACTGATTGCAGTTTGGTAGTCAAACGTATTATAGCTTGAATTTTGAACATGTAGTGGGTGAAAAAGGGGGAAAAGATATTCTCAGCACGGGAATGCTTAAAGTAATGCTTCGAAATAGATATGCATTTATCAAAATCAATACTAAAAAGCGGTTTGAATTTGAAACAGTGTAAACTAATTTGTTTTAACCCTTTACTTCATAAGGACGCCATTCGGTACTTTAGCAGACAGAGCAGACACAGATTAGACGGTTGTGGTCAGGGATTGCTTTGTTTGCTTATTGAATATCATAGATCTGATTCTATACTATTTGGCACATTACTTGTTTTATACAACAATATGAGATATGTGGTCATTGCAGATACTCTATAATAACAAATACAGTAAACACTCTCAATAATGGTCACTTAATTGTGTTATTTAATTGGTATTTAGTGCAGGTGGTTGCTTAAAGCAAGGTGAAAGTCAAACATAATATATAGCAGCGTTCTGTTTTACTTTCACCTTGCTTTCACCTTCACCATGACTTTGACACAAAATACTTGATGTAATTTAGTGGCCGTTATCGAGAGGTTTTACTGTATATTATTTCTTCAGCAAAATCAACAGACCCTGATCAGACGGCTCCTGTATGAACCGTCCGACCTGTGTCTACTCTGTTTGTAAAGGAGTTGAAAGGCATGCTTATTGAGTAAATTGTTTATTGTACGAATATCTTCCCTAACGAATGGATGCACGTGAAATAAAGTTACAAGTTCTTACCTTGTGTGTCTGATCTGCTACTGGAGAGCGAATGGCCGGTGTTTGCACTAGTCCCCTATTTAAAGGCCTCCCAAGAAAGGAAGTGTCTTGAACCTGGCTCACTTCCGACTCGACATGGGGCCTCGGGGATTTAAGTTGTTACATGAGTTTGCCTCACTCGTCTAGGTTGAGACGAAATCTCGCTTGACAGTGACGACTTAGAAATCAAGCCTAAAGTACCTGCACGACATGTAACGTACATGTATGTTGAATTAACCATTTACACCATAGAACTTCATGAATATACTGACCTCATAACTATTAATAAAATTAATTGTTATAATAGCAATTTTGACCGTGGCAGAAACTGTTGTAATGTATCTATGCTATCATCAGCAAACATAGCAAACCGAGAATAGACGGTTCCTACAGAAGCCGTCTCATCTGGTTCTACTATGTTTGCAAATGTGTATACAGTAAAACCTCTCTATAACGACCACTAAATTGTGTTAATTAGTTGGTATCAGCTTAAAGCAAGGTGAAAGTAAAACAGAATGTTCTGTTTTACTTTCACCCTGCTTTAAGATGCCACCTGCCTTTAACACAAACCTTTTTCATGTAATTTAGTGGCCGTTATAGAGAGGTTTATCTATATAGGAAATAAAGGGTCTAAAACATTAGAACCATTGTCATTTTATAAAAGAACCCACTTATGTCTGCCAAATTCTACCGTTCTACAGTTCTACCTAATCCCGAATCATTAAAGGTTTTGGGAAACTATTGACCTACTGCCAGACAGCATGGATCCTGGTCAGACATCGAGTTACTCGGTGTCTGATCTGGATCCAATCTGGCTCATCTAGGAGCTTTCTGTATGAACTTTCACCCAGCATTTAGCAGCCATCTGTCTCCAAGACCGTTATCTATACTAGATTGAACGTCCGGTTTAGAGGTTTAGTGTAAAGGGATACTTCCTTCGCATGTGCAAATTCACAAGTTCAATCCAAACAGTACATATTGAGACTAACTTCCATTTAGCATTTAGAAGCATAAACGTATCTTAACCCTTCTCTTGCTGAATTTTGAAATACATTTCTCCTTTTTTACCCATGCCCTGTTGTATAATTACATATATCTCCACCGTGTACAAGTATTTCGCTGTGCAATCACTGCTGTGGAGTGCACTGGCTTCACAATCAACTTGTAAATAGTGCAGACCCTGATGAGACAGATCCTGCAGGAGCTGTCTCATCTGGGTCTTCACTATTTACAGGTAGGTATATTGACGTGAATAGCAAGCGAAGAGTTAATTCTTCTCTACTAGAATTGCGGTTTGGAGGGGTTTTACTGTACTTCATGGAGACAACTGTCTGATACATTCGCAGACAGAGTAGACTCAGATCAAACGGCCGCTTTAGGAGCCATCTGTTCAGGATCTGCTAAGTTTGCTTATATCATAGCTTGAATATGTTCATTACTATTCATTGTAGCAATTCATTCACTTGTTTTGTATAATAATACAAGATAATTAGTTTATAATCAATATTCACAATGAGTAGCTTTTGTCTATACACATTGATGGAGTAAAGTGCTAAATAACTTTAGATTCATTCCTATGTCAATAAAGTGTCACAAATATTGGCACAAGATGTAGGATTAGTTTGTTTCTACGTGTCGCGTTAGATTAGTTTACCCTTTACTCCATAACGCATTTGCAGTGTAGACACAGAGTAGATATCCTTTGTAGGAGCCGGCTGATCAGGGTCTGCTCTGTCGGCTTATGGAATGATATAGATATAATCTGACATGGCCGAATATTTCTTGTGTTTATTTCCCTTAAAATAATCTAATTAATATGCATAGTATATTATTTCTTCTATAAATATTCATGGGGTAATTAGTAAATACCGTTGCAAACATTAGCAATTCTAGAACATCTTAACCCTTTCTCTGATGAATATTTATATAGGAAATAATGACGTCATAAATATTAATAAGATTATTTTTTTTATAATGGCTTATGAACACGTGACATCTTGGCTCAGGAAGAAGTTGTAGAATCAGATCTATAATACACCACAAGCAAACAGAGCAGATCCTATCAGACTGCTCCTATAGGAGCCATCTGGTCTGGGTCTACTATGTTTGCAGATGCGTCAAAATGTGCTTACATAAAGGATCCAGATTTAACCCATTCCCGTATATGCTATTTTCAGATCCAACCTCTTTGATGATTAAATCTACCAAAAAGGAGCATTTACTAGAGAAAAGGAAAATCTTGAAATTGTGTAGTTATGAAACCATTGTGATAAATAGAGCATTTGCTCCTAAGGAACAAATGCTCTATTTATCACAATGGTTTCAAAAAGTGACTTTTACAGAAGTGCCAAAAGGCGTCAATACATGTATGAGGGAATGGGTTAATGCAGTAGAACCCCTCTAAGGTGACTACTTAAATAATAAATATGAGTGTTTTAAACAACAGGTTGTAACCTAATGCATAACGAAATTAAAGCAGAAATATCATGCAGGACAATTCTGCTTAAATTTTATCCATCATTAACATGCCGTCAGCCTTTTTGACCCACATAGAGTTTTCTGCCCACCACCGTCTTGCATTTAGCTACATGTACCCACCTGTATTATACCCAGAATTAGACTACATGTAGTTTGATTGGTCACTTTAGAAAGGGTCTTCATTGTGTGTCCAGTCACATACAATGACTGTCTGTCAACTACTGCTGCAAACGGTGTGAATTTGAAAGCAACGACTAATCTAGGTATGTGAAGTAACGACGCGTCCTGCATTACATCTGCTGAAACACAGAGTTATTTCGGCTTTGCAAACAGAGTAGATCCAGATCAGAGGCTCCTGTAGAAGTTGTCTGTTCATGATATGCTCTGTTTGTTCATGATATAAGATAATTGTACAGTTTCTGTACAGTACAAAAAATCCTGTGTCCATATGCCATTACAATAATTGATCTAACCAGTATTCACGATGCCATTGTTTTAAGAAATGAATGATGTGCTTCCGGTGTTCATGGGGTTATGCAACGCATAGCTTTACGAGCAAAGTTAGTGAAGCCCGAAGGGCTTCACGTGAATCTTTGCTCGTAAAGCTATGCGTTGCATAACCTCATGAACACCGGGAGCACGTCATTCATTTCTTATATTTATATTCCATTGTATTTCTTATATTTCAACGGATCCGGTATTGAAATGAACGTTCATTGGAAAATGCAACTTTCTTTTTAGAATAAGGTTATATAAGGACCTTGCAGGGCGAATGTAAATATTAATACATGAATAGTCTTGGGGTACAGGGCTAAGCTTACACTACGGCCTCTTCTCATAAATTAATTCAATAAAAAAGGTAGGCTGAGAAAATTAACCCTTTCCCTGATGAATATTCATATAGGAAATAATGACGTCATGATTATGAATAAGATTATTTTTTATAATGGCTTATGAACACATGACATTTTGACTCAGGAAGAAGCTGTAGAATAAGATCTATATTACACCATAAGCAAACAGAGCAGACCCTGACCAGACGGCTGCTATAGGAGCCATCAGATCTGGGTCTACTATGTTTGCAGATGCGTCAAAATGCGCTTACATAAGGGAAAGGGTTAATTTAAAAAAGAATGTTCGGTCTCATCACGATTTACTTCATAGACCTAGTTGCAATGTTAAACTTGACAATTTGAAAGTTGACCCTGAGGGCAATTTTATACACAGGTGACAGGATCGAGCTGATTTTGTGAAGTAAAATCATGTTGATAAAACCCGTAGAATCAGACCTAAATCATGTTATAAGCAAATAGAGTAGACCCTGATCTGACGACTTCCACTAGCGCCACCTAGTCTGAGTCTTCTCTGTTTGCAAAGGTGTGAAAAGCTTTTATATGTAGGAAAGTGTTAAGCGACTCACAGCGGCCATAACACTGCTTTTAGCTGCGACCTGACAATGATACTTATTTCCGAGTTTGGATTACTATTGTTTTACAGTATTTCAAATACAACTTTCGTTAGAGTAATACTACCTACTAGCAATGCAGATATAGATCAGAGTTCACACTTACATCGTTTCGTAGGAGTCATCTGGTCAGTGTCTGCTCTGTTTGCTTACGGAACCATACATGTATGTATATATATATTGGTCTGATTCTACAGATTCTTCCGTGGCCAAATTTCCTTTGTTCGCCTGTCATTATAAACCCCCATCTTATTAATATTCATATTGTCATTATTTCTTTCTGGTCTGAGTCTACACTGGTCGCGAATGACCTACATCCGAACCAATGAAATGATTGAGTGTTTGGTATCTATAACTGTATGGGCATTATTTCAACAATCGCCCATCCATCCATCCATTCACCCATCAATCCATTAATCTATCCAGATAAGAGGTATCGACGAAAACGGTTTATTTTATATCACTGAGGCATTTTGCGATATAAGTTCAAATTCACAATCTTCATAAGAATGACAGAACATAACAATTACAACGTTTTAAAGTGTTTTTGAAAATATGGTTTTATTGTTGAGACTATTACTTTAACATTTCTGCTCCAGATATGTAACACTGTGGCCTTATTCCAGTAGCATCTTAAGTTAAAACAAAAATCTAAAGTAAAACGAAATCTTAAATTTTGTCATTTTTTCCTCACAAAATAAGAAATTTCTAAGTGGTATTCCAGAAGCTTCTTATCTTAAGATCGTGTTCATAAAAATAATGCAAGATAGTTCATACTTGAACACTGATACGGACGACATTTACTACAAACGACATCTTCTACAGACAACTGTTTGCTCAGCATACTAAATGTTAATCCTTTACTCCATAAATACGCCTTTCTACGCCTTTTTGCAAACAGAGTAGACCCAGATCAGACAGTTCCTATAGGAGCTGTCTGATCAGGGTCTGCTCTGTTTGCTTTTGGGATTATATCGATGTGATTCTACAGTTTCTGCCATGGCCTAATATATATATATGTGTCTATGTGCTATTATTATAACATATTTATAATCTAATTAATATTCATGATGTCACTATTTCTAACATGAATATTCATGGAGCAAAAGGTTAAAGAAGCATTTGTATATTATACCATAGTGCAGGAGCATAATACAGCAGAACCTGTCCTAAGAGGCCATTCATTTATTGATCACAGGAATGTTAATATAGTGAACCCTCGTTACAACGGAGGTGTTTGTTTCCAGACAGTTTGCTGGTATAACAAGGTTGCCATTATAACGAGTTTAAATATGAAAGGAACCATGTGGCCAGTTTTAAACTAGTAAAAACAGGTGAATGCTTAGTGCAGAACACAAGAAGTGAAAATAGCTCCCTTTGGGAGCTTTTTGCACTTCTTGTGCTCTGCGCTAAGCGATCACCTGTCTTATTGGCATTGCACTTATTTATTCAGTGGTTGTTTCAAAGACTTAACAGTAATATTTTGTTTCAATGCCTGCTGCCGGTATAACAAGGGTACCATTGTAACGAATGCCGGTATAATGAGGGTTCACTGGTGAGGAATATTGAGGAAGAAATATATATATGTGTCTATGTGCTATTATTGCAACATATTATTAATCTAATATTTGTATATTATATCGTAGTGCTGGAGCACACTACAGTAGAAGTGGTCCTAAGCGGCTATTCATTTATTGATCATAGGAGTGTTAAAATAGCAGGTGGTTGCAAAACGTAAAACAAAAAGTTCCTATAGGATATTTCTGTGTTACGTTTGACCTGCATTAAGCTACCACCTGCTTTACAGACCCATAATTTGACCTATACATGTACTTGATGGTCGCTAGAGACAGGTTGTAGTATTTTGATGGTCGTTTAAGACGGGTTCTAATATAGTGTCAGTCAATGGTCAGATTTGTCTCAAAACACTTCTGTAATTTGACCCACGAGATCAGGAAATGTACGATATTTACGGTATTAAAAGTACAGAGCTCTGTAACCGCTTCTACTTTACTATGTACATTTGCAGGTTCCCTAGTTATCTGGTGTAAGGCCTTGTTGAACCGCAAATTTCACGCCACCCATTTTTCACACGTGTGAAATTTGCGGCCCCAATTTTCACATAATTTGTGAAAATTGCGTTTTGTTCCTATACCCCCCCCCCCCTTCAAAGCCCGACGCATTTTTCACGTATATGAAAAATTCGTCTAGAGGATGTGCTAAATTATTCACTTCAAAACACGCGACCCATTTTTCACACGTGAGAATATATTGAAGTTGACAAATGTCTTTGGTCATTTCGGTTATAGACCAAGGTCGCAGGAATCGAAATGCCAGATTTGTATTACAACTCAGAAGTAGATTTGGGTGCTTACTAAACATACTTATTTGATTAAAATATAATTATGGGTCACGTGGGCAAAAAGTATTTGGAGTTCCTTGTTAACCCTTTAGCGTCCACATATTTGATATGCATTATGATTGTGTCTGCATTTGATGTCCCCGTGTTGCGGCACATCTTGTTGCCGCTGTACATAGTGTCGCCGGCGACCATCTCTGCTGAAACAAATGGAACATATTGTCGACGGCGTTAATATGTGCCGACGTTTTCGGCACATATTAATGCTGAACTGCACAAATTGTCGCCGGCGACAATATGTGACGAAGGTTATGGTGCTGTTTAAGGGTATTTCTACCGACAAAATGTCAAACGCCTTTAACGACGAACAAATTGACGACAGAGAACATACACATGGATGAAACGACAAACAGCCTGACGGATATGTGATCCTGTCAAATCAGTTGACACAATACAGAGTTTTTGATTATCATTGGCGCAATTACAGTGTTGTGTCGTAAACCACCGACTACTATAATTTTGATTTCCCGACAAACGACAATATGACAGTGGCGTAACCATTGTGCACGTATTGTCGTCAGTGCCGACAACTTCGGCACATACTGTCGCCGGCGACAATATGTGCCGCTTGTTTTGACATACATTGTTGCCGGCGACGATATGTACACCGTCGACAACATGTGCTGCAACACCCGGGATATCGATTATCTGGGATATTTTGTCCCGATTGGCTGCTAGTCTGTCACCCTGGTCATAAATCTAGAACCGTTTGCATATTGGGTGTGTACATTTCTTAAGAAAATACCTTTCACAATACAAAAAAACTTTTGACCTTATGACCTTCTCCTTGACCTTTGACTTACTATTTTAAAAACTTATTTTGACTGATGAGGAGAAGGACCATTATAATTTGCGTATGTGATTTTTGATACACACCATTTGTAGGAATACAAATTATTTGACCTGCTGACCTCTGAATTGATCTTAAGCATACTTAATGAAAAACCTTGCCACTGGCTATCACTTCTGAACCATCGAAAATGGGGCTTTCAAACTTGGCACGTATCTTCCTTGTTTCAAGACCTTTTTACAGTATGTAGCGTACATCGTGCGTATATCTATTGTGCGTTCATCGTATATCATGTGTATATTCTTTCGTGCGGATATGTTGTACATCTCACGGTTAATATAATGGGTACTATTTCCATTTTATGGGATATTTGATTAATACTTTTTGTACTATGTGTATCATCTAAGGAAAGACAGAGTTGTTCTTTACTTACGGTAATAGTAACGTAAGATACTGTTCATATCGTATCGTTTAGTTTGCGTATATGTATCATACGTGAATAGTATATCATGCGTGATCTATCGTATATCGTGACAACACATATGCTGACATATTTTGTATCGGACTTGACACACCATCTTTCGGCAATAATTTGAGAGCGAAGAATAAATTCTTTCTCCGACTCTGCGCTATGTTTCCAGATCACAACTTTGTTTTAAAAGAGATCAACGCAGAAATCTAAACCGAAAGTAGTTTATTTTAGAATTTTCAGCAAATTTAGGAAAAACATTGAAGAAAAATTCCTGCATTGATTGTTTTGAAAATCCTTATATCATTTCGACTCCTATAGCGTAATAAAACGTATTGGCGATTTTGGCGTTCCATAACTTGAACATATATGAAGCAAATTGTTTGAATAGTTAGGGTTATAATGACTGCAGGCCAGTCTGTAAGGTGGGCCAGTATGATGATCGTAGGTATATAAATGGGCGTTTGGTCAGCAACCAAAATCAGCTCAGACACGGGTTTTGTCGGCCCTGAAAATACACACGCTACCTCTGCTACCTCTATTCGTGTTATGGCTGCTATGGTGCACCGTACATTTGCAGCATCAAACCAATCGCATTATTTATAGGATCTAATGTCAATAGACAGGACACACACAAAATTGGCACCAAAAGGTTTAAAAAAGGGCCATAAATTGGCCTCGTTTTTTTGCTGTTGATGGATTTTTTCGCACAGTACATCATGACCTTTTTTTTACCTTCTTTAAATAGACGCGTACTGCCTATCTGGTTGTCCTTATATGGCACCGAAACAAGAACACAAGCAACGTTGTTTATTGCGATATTATCATTAAGAGTAATAATAATAATAATAATAATAATAATAAAAATAAAAATAATATTTATTTATGTATTTATTCATTTATTTATTTCGCCACATCACAGCATTACAAAAAAATATTATCTTTTATCAGAATTGCTTGCAATTCAAAAAAACAGCTCAAATGGCAGGGACTTAGAGTGGATTTCGGCATAAGCAGAAGTTCTACTTAACCGATTTCGAGATAGCGAGAGTCGACTCATGGGGCATTACTGTCATAGACATAATTCAGGACTTAGAGTGGATTTCGGCATAAGCAGAAGTTCTACTTAACCGATTTCGAGATAGCGAGAGTCGACTCATGGGGCATTACTGTCATAGACATAATTCAGGGACAAAGCTACCCTATCCGATATTTATTCAATGTCCTGATGGCTGTTTAAGATCTCTCGTGTGTAAGCATGTCAACAATAGCTAAACCATCTATTGACATATCTGTGAAAAATGCGTTGGTATTAGTAGGTCTTCAGAAAATGGGGTTAAAGGGGTGCCGAAATTTTCACAGCACGGTTTTGTGACAAATGGGGCCGCATTTTTCACACATGTGAAAAATGGGGCCGCAAATTTCACCCGTGTGAAAAATGCGTCAACCCATTTTTCACACGTGTGAAAAATGGGTGGCGTGATATTTGCGGTTCAACAAGGCCTAGTACTCGTGAGTCACTTCCGCTTCATTTATGATTACCAAAGTTAGTACATGCATATGATATATTCATTGGTAAGGAAGAACGAGCAAGAAAGGAAAAAATAAAGCATGCATGCATATTTATTTCATGTAATCATACTAGCGACTAGTCTACCAATTCAGCCAATATTCAAACTGAGAAAAAATGCTTTCGTAGTTTACTGATAAACCCAATTGGGCTTTGTTTTCATTCGGGTATGTCATATCAAGATATTTGAAACTACTGGCATTTAACCCCCCCCCCCCCCCCCCCATATGCAACAGTAATTCACTTCTTCCATCTAGAATTTTTTTTATTGCCATTCTGTTTTTATTGCAAAACTGGTAGGCAAATAATTGTAACTGTAATACAAATTTGGACACTCTTAACATCCAAACTAGTTTTGCAATAAATCTATTACAAAAGTGGCTATAACATGTGTTGCTTTTTTTTTTAGATAAATGGAACGAATAGACCAGTCTAATGTACAAAACCAGAGCAACACGACTTCATGTGCTGATAAAAACATTTCCGTAAACTTTGACAATTCGGAATTAGTGTGTTATGCACATATTGTTTGATCCTTATCCTATCAAACGCGACTTAACCCTTTTGGTGCCAACTTTCTAATTGTCGTCTGCAACCCAGTTTGTTAAAACATTTCGGTATATTAAGGAAATTATATAAAAATAAATTTAAATTTCAGAGGAATAAACCACAGATATAGAACTAGAGACTGAAACAAAAAGTGAAGTCCCTGAGCAGACACCGCCTTAAAGCGGCGTCTGATCTGGGACTGCACTATTTATGCGACAGTGGCGGTAAAAGGGTTAAATCACAATTGCAAACGTTACTCATCTGGAGCCAAGCTGTTTGCAAATGCTGACTGTGTCGCGAATAGCGGGACATGGGTAAACTGACCTTACTGTAAAATGAAACTTTCTTAACCCTTTCACCGCCGATGTCGCATAAATGCACCACGACAAATAGTGCAGTCCCAGATCAGACGCCGCCTTTTCAAGGTGGCGTCTGATCAGGGACTTCACTTTTTGTCTCAAAGACTATTTCTATATCTGTACTTTATTCCTTTGAAATTTGCATTTATTATCTCATTTCCTTAGTTTACAGAATGACTTAAAAAAAATTGGATTGCAGACGACAATTAGAAATTTGGCGCCGAAAGGGTTAAAGTTGAACTGGAACAAAATTAATACTCCCGATTCATTCAAACGTTTAAGGAAATCTTAAGCGACCGCCAAAAATAGTTATAATTATGAATCATGTAAGGCAGGTGGTAGCTTAATGCAGGTCAAAAGTAATACTGAAAGTGAGGGAGTGATTTGATGCAGGACGGTAGTAGATCTAATGCAGAAAGCGTCCCACAGGAACTTTCAGCACAACTTTTGTCATGCATCTAGAAGTATATTTCTAGTGGATGGGTGTATACCTTTGCAAATGGTTTGGATCCAGATGAGACGCCGAGTAACTCGGCGTCTCATCAGGATCCAACCTGTTTGACATCTTGGTTGCATTTTGGTAGGAAAATTAATTATAGCTTTAATTTTGAAAATGTAGGAAGTGAAAACGTCTGCAAAAATAATTTGCTCAGCAGGCTAAAGGTTAATCTGAACTATCCAATATACTGACAGTTGCTAGTATTGTCCATAACTCTTACCCAGCTTAGAAAATAATATCTGCTCTATATTATTTACAGTAGAATCGTTCATAAGGGGCCAACAATTATAAGTCTATGTATGGGTCTGAAAGACAGGGGGTAGTTTAATGCAGGTCAAAAGTAATGCAGAAAGCTCCTAATGGAGCTTTCTGCATTTCTTTTGTCCTGTATTAAGCAACCACCTGCTTTTTAAAACTCGTATGTTCAATAAAGGAATGGCCACATAGAATAAGTTCTATTGTATTGCTGTAGTATTTACTGATTGGCATGAGAGTATACAACAAACATTTGTTTACAGTTTACAGTGTTTATTTTTTAAATTTAACAGTAACATATCATAAGGAGTGGATAACATAAGCATGTCATGCTTTGGATTTCAGTGCAATTGGCTCTTAGAAATTTTGAAAGCCCTGGAACCAGTGAAATTTTCATTTTCGTATCCGTGATCCATTCATCATCTTGAAAAAGGAAACTGAAATTTAATGAAAAAAAAGGTATTATGACAATGTTTCGATACCTGAAAATATTTGCATTATAATGGAATATGGCAATCTAGTTTCTTAAGGCGTTACTCCATAGATACGTCTTAGAACGCCTTTGCAAACAGAGTATACCCAGATCAGACGGCTCCTATAGGAACCGACTGATCAGGATCTGCTCTGTCTGTTTATGATGTAATATATATGATTCTACAGTTTCTGCCAGTGGCAAATACTCAGTGTTCATATGCCATTATTAAAAATAACCGAATTAATATTCTTAGATGAATATTCATGGAGTAAAGTGTAGTTTAATCAAGCTGTCCATCATTTACTCGTCAAACTTCCAGGATCATGGATGTAAATTGTGAATACTACATGTAATAATGAATTTCTATGGTAACCAAACCAACTAAAACCGAGAAAATAACCCATAGTTATGATCTATGATAGCATCTCATGTGGGGCATCGCAAATATGATGGAGCTAAACTGTTTGGCACTTTAACACTTTAACCCATTTACGCTTAGTAGATTCTTCCATGTTTATACATTGGGTTAGTCCATTTTCTATCTAAAGGATGTCTGGTCTAAATTTTCATTTTCGTTTTTTTTTATGTTGAAATTCCTATCAGAAAACAGTGTAGACTCTGATCAGACGCCGCATCATGCGGCGTCTGATCAAAGTATAAAAATCTGTCTTCTTCTTATGCTATTATAAATATTATGCTATTATTGATATTCATACACATACATTTTATTGCATGAATATGCATGGAGTAAATGGATATTTGGAATTAGACTATAGACCCCCAACCAGACGTTCAAATTAGCTTTAATGCCAGCCTGTAAAACAGATGACAGTTTAATACAGGGTGAAAGTCATGCAGACGGCCCCTCTAGGAGCTTTCTGCATGACTTTCACCCTGCATTAAGCAGTCACCTACCTACAGTATCTAATTTTTTCACTACTACAATTCCGGTTTAGTGGATTTTAACTGTACTAGATAATACATTTGAAAGAAATAATTGCATTAAGCTCACAAAGTGCAGTCAATACCTTTCCATGTTGACACCTTGTCCGTTATGGTGATCACACTTGAGACTTAACCTCCGATGACGGTGGTGGATGGACTGGTGCTGGTGGTGGTGGTGTTGGATCCGAACAGAATCATGATGAGGAAGATCAGACCGATCAGGTACAGGACTGAGGTGGAAAATATACTTAATTTTTAACACTTCTTCCTTTATGAAAAAGTATTCCTATTCAACTACCATTGAGTCTACAAGTGGGACTATTGACCTACTGATGAACATTCTGGATCCTTATGAGATGCCTATTTAATCCAAGAAATATGCGAATTCGTGTCAGATCGCGGATAGATGGATAAAAGTTTAAAACAAGCGCAAACAATATCGTAAGGGGGTATTATTAATACATTACATAACAGGCTCAAGCAAAACGTGTTGATATGCTTAACCCATTCCCTCATATTGACGACTTTTGACGACTCTGTAAAAGTCATTTTGTGAAACCATTGTGATAAATAGAGCATTTGCTCCTATAGGAGCAAATGCTCTATTTATCACAATGGTTTCAAACTACAGAATTCTAAAATTTTCCTTTCTCTAGTTAACGCTCCTTTTCGGTAGATTTATTCAAAAAGGTTGTATCTAGAAATAGCCTATGAGGTAATGGGTTAATCAATTGAATGTGGGACATGAACGCACCGCCATTTGCAAACAGTGTAGAAACCTGATCAGAGGACTCATAGAGGAGCCTTCTAATCAGGTTATGTGCTGTTTTTCATTCAACATTCTCCAGTAATTTAAGTCTTTCTTACTGAGTGGAACACGCATTCCACTCAGAAAAGGTTAAATTCTTTCAAAGTCACACTTTGTCATCTTCAAATTTGTCGTCTGCTTAGTTTCTTATTTATTGTTTTTCTACGTTTTACTTTTGAACAATAAGTATTGTAAATGAATCCACGCCTTTAAATTAAAACTGGTAGAATATGTACAGCGAAGATGTTGAATAAACAGCCGTATTATACTTACATCCACCATTTCCGAGTCCGCCAGACTGGCCGCCTGGGAAGACTGGAACGTAGGAAGCGCCACCACCATATCCGTAACTTCCGGCTCCGTATCCATAGTCGGCGACAGTGAGGCCGAGCAGACAGGCGAGGGCGAGGAACACGGCGGTGATGATCTTCATGATGAGTCTGGTGAATAAAAATATATACAGAACTGATATATGTATATTCTGTCACACTTTTAATTTGATGTAATACATGTATGATGTCAGTTTAATATTTAAAAATGCCCTACTCTAAATGTATGCCAACTTTAACTAGAATCAATCTATCCCTTTCCATGGTAGAGACGCTTTGTCATGCCTTTGCAAACATAGTAGAACCAGATCAGAATGCACATGTGTGAACTGTTTGGGTCGGGTCTGTTTGCTTATGGAATAACATAGATATGATTATGCCATGGACGAAATCTCATGTATCGATTGTATAAAATCAGCCATTGTAAAAATATTGATTTGTAAACTGTATTAGGTAAAGTCAGCTAATAAAGTATTCAAGATAACATTTTTTCTTACATGAATATTCAATAGGTAAAGCGTTAAATAATTTGCTTTACATATTTATATACGAGAAATACCCCGAGCGTCATGGCACATCTAAGTAAAGTAATTTAAACGTCTTCACAAATCCTTCCATTTAACCCTTTCGGCTTCAAATTTCTAATTGTCGTCTGCAATCTAGTTTTGTTAAATCATTCGGTAAAATAAGGAAATAAATAAATGCAAACTTCAAAGGAATAAAGAACATATATATAAATAGAGTTTGAGACAAATAGTGAAGTCCCTGATCAGACGCTGCCTTGAAAAGGCGGCGTCTTATCTGGGATTGCACTATTTGTCGTGGTGCATTTGTGCGACATCGGCGGTGAAGGGTTAGCCTTCAGCCTGCTAAGGGTCACCTTGTGATACCGTTTGCAAAACATTGGTACCAGTAACTCAGGGCCTCATTATAGCGTTAACCATTTCCCTCATATAAACGTGTATTCACGCATTTGCAAACAGAGTAGACCCAGATCAGACGGCTCCTAGAGGAGCCGTCTGATCAGGGTCTGCTCTGTTTGCTAGTGGAATTTGAAAGATCTGTTTCTTTACTTTCTGAAATGGCTACAATGTTCCACCTTCCATATTTCTTTATAACTATTTTGTTAATGAATATTCAGTAGGTACTGAAAAATGGCCTAAATATAGAACATGGAAAGGGTTAACTGTTTTACATCCGCGTCGCGCACTTAAAGTGAACTGAACTCATAGCATGCTAAGTGATGTGTCGTCTGCTCAATTAATTGTCGTGTGCAACATTTACAAACTATTTTCTTTCTAATTTAGTTGCAGCAGTTGTGACAAACAGTTTGGATCTCAGAAATGATAACATGATGAAGTTGGTTTACCTATGCTTGATATATAAGTATGAAATATATTTTATTTTAAATATTCTGTGTGCATTGAATATGTTTTGTACATAAAATTTATCTATGTAAAGCGCGTTTGAAGGAACATATCCTGTGTGAAACGAGCGCTATATAAATGTGGTAATAATAATAATGATAGAACCTGTCTTAAGCGGAAATCAAAACTAGGTATTATGGGTCTGTTATGCAGGTGATAGGTTAATGCAAGCTCCTATAGGAGCTTTTTGTATTACTTTTGCCTTGCATTAACCCTTTCCTCCATAAAATACGCCTTTCTACGCCTCTGTAAAAGTCACCAGTTGAAACCATTGTGATAAATAGAGCATTAACCTATAGGAGCAAATGCTCGATTTATCACAATGGTTTCAAACTACAAAATTCTAAAATTTTACTTTTTCTTTAATTAATGCTCCTTTTGAGTAGATTTATTCAAAGTGGTTGTATCTAAAATAGCCTATGAGGTAATGGGTTAAGCAACCACCTGCTTGTCCAGACTTCTATTTTCAATAAATGAATGCCCGCTTTTAAGACAGGTTCTACTGTATCTAACAATTCACCAATATTTATTTTGATTGAACAATTTGCTACACAGCTTCGCATTTGAGTGCTTTGCAAACAGAGAAGACCTAAACCTAACGGCTCCTGTAGGAGTCGTCAGACCGGAGTCTGTTCTCTTTGCTTATGGGATAGTATGCATCTGATTCTACAATTTCTGCCAGGGCCACATTTGTCCATGATCATATGCCATTATAATAAGATGTTTTTATAAACATGCACGATGCTATTATTTCTTACATGAGTATTTATGGAGTAGATGTGATTTGGAAGACATTTAGAGTTTTACTAGTGTTATTATTATCATTATAACTTAAGTTAGAAAACATCAACAGATTGATCGTTCTTGAAAACTTATGTTATAAATAGAAAATTGGAACGTATGTATGTATATAGCATAATCTATGCGAGTAACGATACTTCTATCAATATACAAAATAAGACTCACCTTTTGGTTTTGCTATAAGCTCGTTGAAGCGAATGGACGACTTTCGGTTTGGTCTGTATTATATACCGTTCCACCCGGAAGTAAGTTCGTATGTCAGGACGGACTGAGCTTGGGGGACCGGTCAGTAGACAGCATGCGGTAAGATCATCTAAATCGCTGTCAAATATATTGTCGACATTTCCCACTTCCGGCGATTTTTAATGACAACTTAATGTCTTAATTAAAACTTTAGACTCAATTTCAAATGGTATTTTCTTATTCTGTCCCAAACCACAGTTTTTCGTACTGCCATGCAAAAATGTTTAATTGTGACCTACAAAAGTATAAAACTTATTTTTAAATTGATTTAACCCTTTTCTAAATAAATACGCCTTTTTACATCTTTTCAAACAGAGTAGACCTAGATCAGACGGCTCCTACAGGAGTCGTCTAATCAGGGTATGCTTTGTTTGCTTTTGGAACAATATAGATATGATTCTACAGTTTCTGCTTTGGTAAAAAAAATCACGCGTTAATACGCCATTTTAAAAAATAACCTAATTAATATTCATGCCGTTATTATTTCTTACATAAGTATTCAAGGAGGAAAGGGTTAAAGAAATCGTCTGGAATAAACGCATATCTTCAATAAGATCATAAGATATGGTGTTGGGTATGTTCAATTATTTTAACGAAGATTTTCAATGTGAAAGTGTATAGACCAATGCCCCCATTGACACAAAATAACCCGTTTTCATGTATATACTTTTACTTTTTTGTTGTTCAACAAAAAAGCATCGGCCTATTTTGAACAGTTACGAAACTAAAGCGCAACACGAACATATTTATATATACTAAAGCATTGGCGACTAACATCGGGGTCTTCGATATAAAAACACATGAAAGTGTTGTCTTCTTCAGCTTTTATTTGGTCTTGTTTCTAGTGAAATGCTTCTTTTTACCACATAAACAAACGATTAATGTGAATATTAGGTATACAGTAAAACCTCTCTATAACGGCCACTGAATTACATCAAGTATTTAAATGCAGGTGGTTACTTAAAGCAAGTTGAAAGTAATGTAATACAGAATGTTCTGTGGTACTTTCACCCTGCTTTAAGCAGCCACCTGGCCTAAATACCAACTAATTAACACAATTTAGTGGCCGTTATAGAGAGGTTCTACTGTATTAATATGGGCTGCAAGTAGGGAATAGGGAGTAAAGGTCGACAGGTTTAATTGCATGCTCAAGGTATTATCTGAGATAGAGAACAAATGTCTACATATTCTGATAAATGACAAACGATGCAGACATTGGACATACATCGTGTTAGCGTGCATGGTGTATGGTGGTCTAGTGGTAACGCGTTTGACTACCAATCCGGAGGTCCGGTCCCTCCGTAATGTCAGAGACGCTTTCTAGTGTTTCTCACCCGCACCTCCTCTCCACCCAGAGGTTAAATGGGTACCTGTGAGGGTCGCTAGTCGGTACTGCGGCTGCATGATTGCGCCATATGTTAGCAGTGATCAATATTGTAGGCGAATGACTCAATGACCAGGGGAGTAAATGTACAGTCGACTGAGCGGTCATTCGGACTAAATGTAGACTAAAACTAGGTACATGTACTTTACTTTTTAGAGACGCGGCGTCTGGCTTGGGTTCGCCCCATTTGAAATGCAATAAGACTCATTTTCTCTCAGACGTGAGCTCAGTGTGTAATGAATAGACGGTCAGTTTACCATTGTGTAAAGAAATCTAAGTTGAAACTCGTTTCTGAATGAGACCTTGCAAATGGTGTAGACTAAGACCAGACAGCTCCTATAGTTTCTGCTATGGTCGTATACTATTGTAACAATTCAGCCAATTGATATATTTCATGACCATATTTCGTACGCGAATATTTATTAGATAAAGGGATATAACAGTCACCTAAAGTTATAAGCTGAAACCTAACTGTTTGTGAACTTTTAATGGTTTGTACGACGGTAGTGAATTTGAGGTTACTACGTCACAAAGTTTAGACCCACATATAAGAGTGTTACAGTAAAACCTCTCTATAACGGCCACTGAATTATATCAATTATTTTGTGTTAAAGACAGGTGGCTGCTTTAAGCAAGGTGAAAGTAAAACAGAACGCTCCTATAGGAGCGTTCTGTTTTACTTTCACATTGCTTTAAGCAGCCACCTGCCCAAAATACCAACTAATTAACACAATTTAGTGGCCGTTACAGAGAGGCTTTACTGTATGTCTGTATCTCACCAAGATCAAGTATGAGACAAGCGGTCACTTAATGGAGGGGTATTTTTAAAAAAAGGTTGTTACTTACACCCCCTTGCCTCTTTAACTTATTCCCTCATATTGACGACTTTTGTCGATTCCGTAAATGTCACCTGTTGAAACAATTGTGATAGATAGAGCATTTGATCCTATAGGAGCAAATGCTCTATGTATCACAATGGTTTCAAACTACGACTTTCTAAAATTTCTTTTTTCTCAAGTTTATGCTAATTTTCGGTAGATTTATTCAAAGAGGTTGTATCTAAAAAAGCCTATGAGGTAATGGGGTAATATACATTTTTAGGATTAGCTTTGTTTGCTAATAATGTGATATAGATTCTACTTACACAGTTCACAATTTCTGTGTTCAAATGCTATTACAAACAATGATTGTACTAACCGTTGCAAACCGAGAAGACCCAGATCAGACGGCTCAAGTAGAAGCTGTCTGATATAGGTCTGCTCTGTATTCTCATGAAATAATATGGATATTATTCTACAATTTCTGTCATTGTAAAACAACCCTTTATTCATAATTAGTATATATGATGTCATTATTTCTTAAATAAGTATTCTTGAAGGAAAGGGTTGTCGGTGTCCTAAAATAGGCTACCGGTTGTATTATTATTATTTCACTCCATGGATATTCATGTTAGAAATGTACACAGAATGTTTTGGTATTGGTAGAAACTGTAGAGTCAAATGTATTATAATTTCATAAGCAAATAGAGCAGACCCTAGTCAGAGGCCTCCTACAGGAACCGTTTGATATGGATCTCCTCTGTTTGCAATAACGTATTTATGGAGTAAAGGGTTATTTATACACCGACACACTCACTTCTTTTAGTGGACACAAACTTTACTCTGCATTATTAACCCATTCCCTCATATTGACGACTTCTGACGACTCTGTAAAAGTCACTTTGTGAAACCATTGTGATAAATAGAGCATTTGTTCCTATAGGAGCAAATGCTCTATTTATCACAAACGTTTCAATACTACACAATTCTAAAACTTTCCTTTCCTATAGTTAATGCTCCTTTTCGGTAGATTTATTCAAAGAGGTTGTAGCTAAAAATAGCATATGAGGTAATTGGTTAAAGGAGAATAACTTATAGCTTTAAAGCTTTAATCTTGTAAGATATGTATTGTAGAAAAAATAATAAAGATTGATATATATTGATCAAATATTTGGCTGTAAATTTAGTGGGTTGATGTCGAGTTGGGTGTACATTTAATGGGTTGGTGTCATGTTGGGTGTACATTTAATAGGTTGATGTCGAGATGGATGTACATCTAGTAGGTTGATGTCGAGTCGAGGTTATGAGGGATATATTATATAGACTCATTTTTAATGTGAAGAATTCAAAGTTGCAATCTGAAGAATTCAGTAGAGTGATGACGGGGGGAAGGGGGGGGGGGGGGGAGAAAAGGGGATCGGGGGGTAGTAATGGAGATGGGTGGTTGTCGATTCATCTATGATGTGGCTGCTATATTGATGAGTGGGCATCAATCGAATAAAGAGTAATATGTAAAGTATAAAGAATAAAAAATATGTCGGGATTTGGTTTCGTCCTGTTTGTCAGACTAATTAGCAAACTATTGAAACAAACAATATCTATATTCATTCCAAATTTCAACACTTACTGAATATTCATGGCCAAACTGCATGTAGTTATAATGAAAAATAGAAGTTGGAACTTTGTAGCCATTTAGAAACTAAAGAAATAGATCAAATTCTAGTAGCAAACAGAACAGACCCTGATCAAACCGCTCTCTGTTTGCAGATGCGTGAAAATAGGTTTATCTGAGGGAGGGAAGGGTTAAGACAGGAAATAGCTTAGCTTAGGACGAAAGCTATACTGAAAACCATGTCTGCATTTCCTTTGTTTTGCATTATGCTCCCATCCATTACCTGATAAAGCCGACTTTTGACGCCTGCTGTTCGTATGCCATTATTAACTTATCATTGTCTATAACCCTTTACCTGATAGTGCCGACTTTGCAAACAGAGTAGACTGATATCACACGGCTCCTACATTACCCGTCTGGCCTTGGTCTATATTTATTCCAAATTTCAACATCTACATGTACTGAATATACATGGACTCAATGGATATAATGAAATATGGAAGTCATGTCTGCATTTCCTTTGTTCTGCATTATGCTCCCACCCATTTCCTGATAAAGCCGACTTTTGACGCCTGCTGTTCGTATGCCATTATTAATTTATCATTGTCTATAACCCTTTACCTGATAGTGCCGACTTTGCAAACAGAGTAGACTGAGATCACACAGCTCCTACATTACCCGTCTGACCTGGGTCTAGTCTATTAACCCTTTCCTTCGTATAAACGTGTTTTCAAACATTTGCAAACAGGATAGACCCAGATCTGTTTGCTAATGGAATTTGGAACATTTAGTTCTTTACTGTTTTAAATGGCTACAATTTTCCTTCGCCTTCTTCAAATTCTTAGTTCTTTCCTTCATATAGACATGTTTCCACGCGTTTGCCAATAGGGTAGACCAATATAAGACGTCTCCAATAAGGAGCCGTCTGATCAGAGTCTGCTCTGTTGCTAATGGAATTTGAAATATCTGCTTCTTTACTTTCTTAAATGGCTACAAATTTCGTCTTCCAGATTTCATGATAAATATTTTGTCCACGAATATTCAGTAGGTTTAGGACATCCGAATAAACATAGAACAGGGAAAGGGTTAACAAAGGTGTCAAAATGCTTTGCTTATTAATATCTGATTTGACTGTGTATATATTTATAAGTACAGTAGAACATCTACTAAGCGGCCATTCATTCTCGAACACAGTGTCATAGCAAGCACGTGGTTGCTTAATGCAGGTCAAACATAATGCAGAAAGATCCTACAGGAGCTTTCTGCATTACGGTTGACCTGCATTAAGCCACCACCTTGCTTACAGACCCATAACTAGACCTTGATGACCGCTTAAGACAGAGTCCACTGTATCTGATTCTACAACATTTCAAATTGCCCAGTGTTCATATACCATAACAAACTTTCAGCTTATATAATTATATTCCTGATGTCATTAATTCCTATATGCTTCATTAAGCTGTTTTATAGAGATGATCTGCTGTACGTATGATTGCCAAGCAGTGTTGCAGTCAGATAATAGCCCTTTCATTTTGATGCATTTGCAAACAGAGTAGACCTATTTCAGACAGTTCCTGATAAGCGTCTGTTCTGTTTGCTTATGGAACGATATACAACTACTACTAATGAGTCTGTCTTGGTCAATGGTTTCCTTGTTTAGCTACAAATATTAAGTCAAGTAATAGATTATTGCATGATTGTTTATGAACACATATGTTAAGTTAGCTTATATGTTGTGTTTGAAAGTCAGCATGAGTCGCCTTGTTTTGTCAGCATTTAAAGCGAACAATGGAGATCCTGGTCAGATTGCAGTATTTGTGCCAGTTTGCCTCTTGTTCGTTGATTGTACAGTTAAACCTCTCTATAGCGGCCACTGAATTACATCAAATATTTTGTGTTGAAGTCAGGTGGCTGCTTAAAGCAAGGTTAAAGTAAAACAGAACGCTCCTACAGGAGCGTTCTGTTTTACGTTCACCTTGCTATAAGCAGCCACCTACACTAAATACCAACTAATTAACACAATTTAGTGGCCGTTATAGAGAGGTTTTACTGTATACATGTATTAGTGTTCATTAGTTAATATGCAATAGATGTGTATAACAGAGTCGGGTAGATTCGCCATTACCTCATGAATAATTACATCATAGTCGGGTAGATTTGCCATTACCTCATGAATAATGATATTATAGTCGGGTAGATTAGCCATTACCTCATGAATAATGACATCATAGTCGGGTAGATTAGCCATTACCTCATGAATAATGACATCACAGTCGGGTAGATTAGCCATTACCTCATGAATAATGACATCATAGTCGGGTTGATTAGCCATTACCTCATGAATAATGACATCATAAATATTCATAAGCTCAATTTTTATGATGGTATTATGACCTGGGAAATATCTTACCATGGCAGAAACTCTAGAATTATATATATACATTAAACCCTCTGAACTGGAATTCTAGAAGAGAAGGTATTCAAAGGCAGATGGCCGCTTAATGAAGGTTATCTCCTAGAGGAGCTTTCTAGGAGCTTTCTGCGTGAATTTCACCTTACATTAAACTGCAACCTGTCTCCAATGCCGATGTTTATACTAAATTTAATGAAAAGTTTAGTTTTACTGCATATCTATATAATTTCATAGGCTAACATTATAGCATAAACATATTTAATTTCATTTATCATTTCATGAAAAAGGGTCGGGCCACAAGTTCGACCTACATTAGTTACGGCCCTCCCGCTTACAATTTTCTACAGTAAGTGTGCTACATGAAACAAAACACATGAAACATAAATAATGCATCAACTATTCTACAGAGAAGACCCTGATAAGACTCCTAGACACGAGTCGTCTGTCCTGGCTCTGTTCGCAAATGGGTGAAAAGATGTTTATAGTAAATAAAAAAGTAAAGGGTTTAATGTTTGCGAGCTTGAATTTAGAGTAGACGCCGAGTAACTCTGTGTCCCATCATGATCCAAACTGTTTGACACTCGGTCAATAGTTTCTCAAAAGTTTGGTCGAATCTGAAGTTGTCAACATTGCACCAGATCCCAACTTATGGAGACGTTATGTTTTCATAGCGGGATATTGGTTGAGTAATGTTGTCAACTAAGGTGTTTAGCTAGTCTCGTTCCTGTCTGACAGTCGGGTCAATTACCAAATGAACTTCCGGATAGTGAAACCTTTAAAAACGAGCAGAGGTCTCGTTATAGTCATTCGCTATCAAACAGCTGATAAACCAAGGTAAGACTAAACCTTTTTGTTTGCTTGTATTGGGAATGAAATATCGAAATATTGGAGTTAAATAAATTGTATAGATGCAGACCAAAAAGGTCAAACTTTGAGACTCAGAGTCAAAAGCTGCAATTTTATCTGTTATTTTCGCGAATTCGCGACAAATGCATAATTGTCAGAAAATTGCTTAATTTGTGATATAAAGACACATATTTCCTAAATGATAAGCCTACAATAATGTTTAAATACATGTATGCAGTTTTTGAGTCTGAGTCTCAAATGTAAACTCAAAATGTTCGAAGAACTGGGCCACGGATCTTAACAATTTCCTTCATATAAACGTGTTTTCACGCATTTGCAAACATAATAGACCCAAATCAAATGGCTCCCATAGAAAAAAACTGATCAGGGTCTACTCTGTTTGCTAATGGAATGGATATGTATCTTTACATTCTAAAATGGCTACAAATTTCCACCTTCCATATGTCGTTATAGCTATTTTGCCCATGAATATTCAGCAGGTAGACATACTTAAACTTGGTATAAACATAGAACAGGGAAATGGTTGACTGATCGCAGTAGCAGCACAGAATATACCGATGATTTTGACCAACAGTGTAGACCTTTTTCAGATGCACTGTTCTAACGCACCGACTGATCTGCTGAGATCTACATTGTTTGCAATGATTCTGTTTTGTGACGTCAGTCTGTTACTAGCAATTTAGTGTAGCTGCTACATGTATTTACATGTATTACATACAGAAAGACCTGTCTAATTCGTTCACTCAGACATGCATTATTATTGTTCTTTAATCCTTTCTCTGTTTATTACAAAAATTCCAATGCCTACTGAATATTCATGAACAAAATTGTTATAATGAGATATGGAAGGTGGAATATTGTAACCATTCCAGAGACAGAAGAAAGAGACTTATCAATTTCCATAAGCAAACAGAGAAGACCCTGATCAGGGTCTACTCTGTCTGCAGATGCGTGAAAACAAGCTTATATGAAGGAATGGGTTAAGACATGCGGCTACTGCTTAAAGCAGCGGGGTAGGATGGGCTCATACAGAAGCTTATCTATGAGCTATCCGTATTACTTCAACCAGACCCATAAGCAGACTCCTTCATGACGGCAGGTTCTAATGTATACAGATTTGTTTTACTGAAAATTAATGGCACCATGAATATGGCATGCATATTAAATAGATTACTTGTTATAATGGTAAATGTACACATGTGAATTTATAGCTATGGTAGAAACTGTAGAATCAGATATATTTATTGAATACGAAAACAGAAAAGGCACTGATTAGACTGCTGCTACAGAAACCGTCTGGTCTGGATCTGTCCTGTTTCAAAGACCTGAATTGCGCTTCTACCATAGAAATGGCTAACACGATTGCAAATAAACATGACACAAATTTAGATAATGGAATCATAAAGTACTAAACTGATCTAATACGACATCAAATTAAAAATGTGACAGAGTATACATATATCATTTCCGTATATATTTTTAATTCATCAGACTCACCATGAAGATCATCACCGCCGTGTTCCTCGCCCTCGCCTGTCTGCTTGGCCTCACTGTCGCCGACTATGGATACGGAGCCGGAAGTTACGGATATGGTGGCGCCTCCTACGTCCCAGTCTACCCAGGCGGCAGCTCTGGTGGAGATGGTGGACGTAAGTTTCTTACAATTGATTCAGCCAACATTATTCATTCATAAACTTTGTTGACAACTCATATTTCTCCTATAGCCAACAGCTCTATGAAAGTAGGGTGGTTAGTTTCAGATAGCCCTTCAAGGATTTTTGTTTTGGCAACAACAACAGAATCAGATTTATATCATGTCTAAAGGAAACAAAGCTAACCCTGATCAGACGGCTACTATAGAGCCTGTCTGAAATTGGTCTACTCTGTTTGTAAATGAGTGAAAAGGTATTTACATTTGTATATGTAGGAAAAGGATTACACCCTTGTTTGTTTTTAACTGACAACTCTCAAAAATGTAACTTGTGTAATTTTCGCCCAATTTTCATCAAATTACTAAAGTTTTGATCAGTTGTGATCTTGATTAGACATCATGCTACTTGGCGTCTTATCTTGTTCAAAGCTGTTTGCAAATATAATTACAGTAACACATCTCCAAACCTGAGTTATTGTAGAGAAGAATTTAGATGCTGTTAGGCAGGTGGCTGCTTAAGGCAGGGTGAAAGTCATGAAGAAAGCTCTTACAGGACTTTCATCCTGCATTAAGCTGCCACGTGTCTCCAAGACCGATAATTATATTAAATTAAATGTCCGGTTTAGAGGGGTTTTCTGTACTACATCGCCCGTACCATGCTTAAGGTTAAGAAATTTCCTTCAGGTTCTGCACTTTCGAATGTTACAAAGTAGATTATGACGAGAAATTGTAAATAAAACATTTTATATTCTGTTAAATACAATGAATACATGTATGTACAGCAAAACCTCTCTATAACGGCTACTAAATTACATTAAGTACTTTGTGTTAAAGGCAGATGGCTGCCTAAAGCAAGGTGAAAGAAAAACAGAATGCTCCTATAGGAGCGTTCTGTTTTACTTTAGCCTTGCTTTAAGCAGTCATCTGCCCTAAATACCAACTAATTAATACAATTATATTGCCGTTACAGAGAGGTTATACTATAGATTGATGACTGCATCTTGTTAATACTCTATACAGACGCCCTTTGAAACATTTGAAAGCAGAGAAGATCCAGCCCAGATGGCCCTAGTAGGAACCATCTGACCAGGGCAAGCTCTATTTGCTTGTGGAATAATGTACATGCAGTTCTATTTTACAGTTTCTGCTCAAGCGAAAACATCATTACTTTATTTACAGTTATAAAAGTTCAATTGACTGATATTTACTTATAGAATGTCTTAGATCTAGTTCTGTACTCTTTGGTATCGCTATGCATTGAGTAGTTATATGAAAAATAATTGATCCTATTCCCCATGAATATATATCTAGACTTTTACGATTGTATGAATATTCATAAACTGATTGTTGATAATTACACAATAAAAGTACATTATTTGGCCGTACCAGAAGCGCCAGAATCAGATCTACATTATTCCATAAGCAAACAAAGCAAACATTGATCAGACAGCTCCTATTGGAGTTGTCTGATCTGGCTCTAATTTGTTTGCAAAGGAACACCAAATCGTCTATATGAGGGAAAGATTTAATGACCATAGTGGGCGTGGTCTACCATGAATATTCATGGAGTAAATGATTAACATTTTCCATTACAGTCCTGTACTTGATCGGCCTGCTCTTCCTCCTCATGGTCTTGTTCGGCAACAATACCACCACCGCCACTGCACCAGCCACAACCGTCATTGGAGGTTAAACCACAAACATGGTACCCACGAGGGTCTGGCTTCAAGGTAAATATACATTGATTAACATGTTTCCTTTTCAACATTTTTTGTAAGAAATAACGATATCATGAATATTTATTAGCTGGAATTTTATAATGTAAACTATTCCTGGCATAGTTTTGCTTTGACAAAAAATGTAGAAATAGATCTATATGTTGTCAAAAGCAAACAGAGCAGACCCTCACCAAACAGGTAATGTAGTAGCGGTCTGACCTGGGCCTACTCTGTTTGCAAATGCCTGAAAAGGAGAGAAATATTATGACTGATCATGCATTGTAAAAAAGGATGTATATGACCTCAGCCGGAACGGTAGGATCTGATTTGCTTATATATTTTATAAGTTAAGAGCAGATCCCAATAAGGCAACTCCTACAGGAGCTGTCTGATTTAGGTCTTCTCTGTTTGCAATGGCGGCAAAAGGCGTTTCTTTCTGATAATGGGTTATAACGATTTGATCCGGTTTCATATGTATATGAAATAAAATGAAGTAATGACCACAAATCAAATTCTAGGATATTATGCTAATTACGCTAATAGTTTCAGATGTAGCGTTAATGTTGACATCGTGAATACAAGTACATCGGACAGTAACCCTCGCCACCTATAGAACAAACCGTTGTTTACATGTAGATTGTAAGACCACTTTGTATTAACACTATAGAATGGAAACCATTTGAGACAATTATTTCCAAAGTACCATAGTATAAAACTATCTGCAAATAGATAAATAAAAGTCTGTAAAATAATTGAATGATACAGTATTCTACTTGACATGCTTGATCAACTGTTTTTTTATTTTCTATTTTGCAGATTTCTAAACCGATTATAAAGCAAAACGACATTTGCCAATGGAGACGTACCCCATGCTCAAAATCTTTGCCAGAAAGAATCTTGAAGTTCTTATTATGTGATATCATATCATTTCTATTTATTGTTTTGAAACAGTGTTATGTGACTGCTTTTGTGAATAAAAGCGATAAAATAAAACCAAACTATTCTGTACTTCTTACCTCCTGTCGCCAATTCTTTTAAACGTTTACCTGATGAATATACAATCATCATTGTTACATGTAACATGCAAGAATGATGACACCATGCACAATAGAATCAAGCATGGTTTTTGTTAAAGACGGGGTTTCTATACTCGAGGTTGGTCTGTTCCCAGTCGGAAACGAGCTTTAGCGAGTTTCCGACAGGAATAGACCAACCGAGGGTATATATAGAAACCCCGGATTTAACAAAACCCATGCTTGATTATTTTTTCTCGCTTAAATATGCCCTAAAACAAGTAAATTAATGGATTTTGTGAATGAATGAATGAAAGACTTTATTTAAAGAGGGTTGCCCGGTTAGTCAACAGACTAATCTACCCCAGGGCCCTCTAACAGAAGCATTTTATACAAAATATTTAACAAACAGAAATATAATAAGAATATCTGTAATTTAAAAGACAGGCCAGAGTAGCCAAAAAGTGAAATTTGGCATTATAATTGTGTATACCAAGAAAAGAAACTTCCACAGAAATTGTCCAAACTGGGATTACTCAGCTCTTAGCCTCATGTAATACTCTGTACATAGTCTGTACTCCCGTAACACATGAAAAAATCATAGGGATAGATATCAGAAAACATATTCACAAACTGGTTTATCAAAACAACACTGTATATGCTGTGGAAAGTATAAAAATATTGTTCACACATTTCAAACAGGACAAACCCAACTCAGAAACTCACGCAGAGTTTTTCTGACATGGAATTGTTCTGTTTGTCAATGTACAAGACTAAATTTGTAAATCGCCATTGTTAACTGGTTGTTTTACACTGAATTACAATAGAAGAAACTTTGACCTCACAATAGAAATGATTTTGAACAACAACAGTCCTTTCAAATCTATGTAGGTTTCGAACACTTGACTGTAATTAGCAGTATTAAATTATTGTTGAAATTTTGTTTTTTAAGATTATTTTAAACATTGCAGATACAGATGCGTGCTTTGGAAAGCTTTCGATAGTACTTTCATTGTTCAATAATGGTTGTTTTGTGAAGAAAAAAGGCTAAAATGGATTTAAAACTAGAGTTACTTTGAGAAAAGGAAAATGGTTATGAACAACAAAATAACAAGATATGTACAATATGCTAAGCGTGTATGGCATCCTGAGATAGTGATTCAGAACAGGCAATACTAATTCAGCACTCTGTAAGAAAAAGACGGTGCTGAATAAATAACACCTATGGCATGAACATTTAGTCTTTAGAAGATGAATGAATGGATGAAAGACTTCATTTAACGAGGGCAGCTCAGTTAGTCACAAAGACCAATCTACCATGAGGCCCTCAAACAAAAGCATTTCATACACAATACAAAACAGTAAAACACAGATCTATATGCACAATAACTCAATGTTTAGAAATTCAGTAATGTTGCGTCTGGGTAATTAATAATTGTTGTCTGCTTCAATTTGTAGATATATTCATTAAGGACACGCATTTGGGTCCTGATAAAACTCCGAGTAACTTGTCGTCTAATCTGGATCCAATGAAGTACTACTTCCCATTGCGTAATACAACGTCCGTATCTAATAGCAACAAACTGCAGCATAAAAGCGTGACACTAGATGACGTCATTTGTTACTGGTATGACTTTACCATAAACAGAGACATTAAATACTATTAGTTACACGGTTATTTGGCAGGGTGTACGGGCTAGTATGACCGGGTTAGATCCCGTATTTCCTGAGGCGTTTGTCGAAGGAAATACGTGGTCTAACCCGGTCACACTAGCCCGTACACCCTGCCAAATTACCGTGTAACGAATTTATTACCAGTCAGAGATCCGATTTACCTAATTAAGAAACGAACAACTCTTATTTTGCTGACATTAGATCTCTAATTGTATGACGACATGACAAAGAAAACATGACGTCATCACAGAGCAAATATGACATCGTCTCAGAGCAATTTCGAAAGAGGAATTGAAACTTCACTTGTAAACATTAACGGTAACACGTTGTACTGAGAAGTTGATAGTGTTAAATTGAGGAACGTATGAGGTACAGTTTTTTTACGTTTATTATCGATTATTTGGTCGTAATCCATCCAGAATTATTGGAGTAAGGACGATATGAAATTTCGAATCGACGCTAAAAATAAAAACAAAACGAATGACGTCACGCGTCAGATTTGAATAATTCTGTATTTTCCGTGGAAGCCGCTGAATACGGTACTGTACACCCCGGCAGTTTTTGGCAAACTGACCAATCAAATTCAAAGGATTTACTCTGACTGGTAATAAATACGTATAATTATGTATGTCTCTGTCATAAACGTTACGTGTCGGCGTAATATATAAATGACTGAAGGACTACAAAACAACTTGTGCAGTTAATTAAATTAGGCTTTTAAAATGTTTTTTTTTATAATAAATAGAATCTCATATCCGTGCTAATTACTTATATCAATTATAAACTCATTGACTATAGAAATGTTGGTATAATTGTGTAAGAGTTGCTTCCTTTGCATTAATTTCGCCTAATCTCGCGTATAGATATAGTTCCAGATAAGGATTTCTAGTACTCCTATTTTTAGTGACTCAGGTTATCAAGTATGTCTGAGAAGGGAGAATATTTTTTCTCGATTCTCAGATTAGTAGAACCAAGCATGGGTTTTGTTTAAGACGGTAGTTTCTATACACGAGGTTGGTCTGTTCCTGTCGGAAACTCGCTTTTGATTATTGTATGTAGTTTATTATGTATTTAACTCACGTTGACATTATTAAAAAACACATGTATAATAGACGATGTACACCCTTTACCTGATAAAGTCGACTTTTGACGCCTTTTGTTCATCTACCGTTATTAACTTATAAGCGTCTTAACCCTTCATCCGATAGTGACAACTTAGCAAACAGAGTAGACTGAGATCAGACGGCTCCTACATTACCCGTCTGACCTGGATCTATATAATTTATTCCAAATTTCAATATCTACTGAATATACAAGGACAAATGGATATAATGAAATATGGAAGTTGGAATTTTGAAGCCATTTTAAAAACTAAAGAAACAAATCTATCAAATTCCAGTGGCAAGCAGAGCAGACCCTGATCAGACGGCTCCTATAGGGCATTCTTTGTTTACAGATGCGTGAAAATGCGTTTATATGAGATAAAGGGTTAAGACAGGAAATAGCTTAGCGTAGGACTAAAGTTATACAGAAAACCATGTCTGCATTTCCTTTATTCTGCATTATGCTCCCACCCATTACCTGATAAAGCCGACTTTTGACGCCTCCTGTTCGTATACCATTATTAACTTATCACTGTCTGTAACCCTTCACCTGACAGTGACGATTTTGCAAACAGAGTAGACTGAGATCAGACGGCTCCTACATTAACCGTCTGACATGGATCTAGTCTATGAACTCTTTCCTTCATGTAAACGTATGTTCACGCATTTGCAAACAGGGTATACTCAGATCAGACGGCTCCTATAGGAGCGATCTGATCAGGATTTGCTTTGTTTGCTGATGGAATTTGAAAGATCTGTTTCTTTATTTTCTTAAATGGCTACATTTTTTACCTTCCATATTTTCGTAATAACTATTTTGTTCATTTATACGAATTTACAGTAGGTATATCAATTTTATAATAAACATAGAACAGGGAAAGAGTTAACAAAGGTTTTTAGTCGGTAAATAGTTTAACACCTAGCTAGTGTGAGAAGTTTTGCGTTAACCATTATCAGTTTGTTAAATCATTCGGTACAATAAGGAAATGAGATAAATAAATGCAAATTTTAAAGGAATAAAGCACATATATATAAATAGAGATTGAGACAAAAAGTGAAGTCCCTGATCAGACGCCGCCTTTAAAAGGCGGCGTCTGATCTGGGACTGCATTATTTGTCATGGTGCATTTATGCGACATTGGCGGTGAAAGGGTTAACAACGGAGGCTATATAACATAAATACGTAGCAAGTGAATAGTAATACATTTTCATGCATTTCAAATCAATACCCTAATACCTTGTTTGTTAATGTCTGAAGTGGTTGCGTATATATTTATATCTACAGTACAACCTCTACTTAGCACCCATTCATTTCTCGAACATAGTGTCTTAGCTCCTACCGGAACTTTTTGCATTACTGTTGATCTGCATCAAACCACCACCTGCTTACACCCCCATAATAAGACCTTGATGGCCGCTTAAGGCAGATTCTACTGTAACTGATTCTACAACATTTCAAACTGGTCTGTGTTCATATACCATAAAACATTTCAGCTGATAAATATTCACGATGTCATTAATTCATACATTGATATTCATGAGGTGAAAGACATACAGTTAAACCCCGCTAATGCGATCACTTAATAAACAGCCACTGGTGTCGTTTAAAGCAGGTGGTTGGTTAATGCAGCACAAAAGTTATGCAGAAAGCTCCTACAGGAGCTTTCTGCATAACTTTTGTACTGCATTAAGCAACCACCTGCATCTGCCACCCAGAATTATGCCCCTTTTTGGTGGTCGCATTAGCGGGGTTTTACTGTATCTCCTTCATCAAGATGTCACTATAGGGATGATTTACTGAACTTGCGATTGCCAAACAATGTTGCAGAATCAGGTAATAACCCTTTCATTTTGATGCATTTGCAAACATAGAATACCTATTTCATACAAGTTCCTGTAGGACCTGTTTGCTTACGGAACGATATAGAACTAATACTACGGGGTCTGTCATGGTTTATGGTTTCTTTGTTTAGCTACAAACATTTAGTCAATGAATATAATAATGTAGTGATAGATTATTGCATGATTGTTTATGAACACATATGTTAAGCTTAATACTGTTCTGTTTGAAAGTCTGCATGGGTCACCTTGTGTTGTCAACATTTACAGCAAACAATGAAGATCCTGGTCAGATGACAGCTTCTGTGCCAGTTTGCCTTGTGTTCGTTGCTTGAATACATGTATAAGTGTTCATTAGTTAATATGCAATCAATGTGTATAACAGAGTCGGGTAGATTAGCCATTAGCCATTACCTCATGAATAATGACATAATTAAATATTCATAAGCTCAGTTTTTACGATGACCAAGAAAATATCTTACCATGGTAGACACTCTAGAATTATATACAGTAAAACCCCGCTAATGCGACCACCTAAAAGAGGTATAATTATGGGTGCTAGATGGAGGTGGTAGCTTAGAGGAGCTTTCTGCATTACTTTTGTCCTGCATTAAGCAAACACTTGCTTACAGAGACACCCATGTTTATTCATTAAGTGGTCGCATTAGCGGGGTTCTACTGTATATATAATTAAACCCCCTCTAAACCGGAATTCTAGAAGAGAAAACTTCAGATAATTAAAGTCAGATGGAGGAATTTTCTGTAGAACTTTCATCCTACATTAAGCTGCCACCTGTCTACAAGACTGATATTTATACTAAATTGAATGCCCGGTTTAGAGGGGTTTTACTTCATATCTATATAAGTTCATATGCTAACAGAGCAGACCCTGATAAGACTCCTATACACGAGTCGTCTGTTCTTCTTTTGCTCTGTTTGCAGCCATTTGTGCCCAGTGGATTTTTCCATGCTTATATATTGGATTAGTCCTTTTTTTTATCTAAGGGGTGCCTGGCCTAAATATTCAATCTTCTGCAAACAGTGTAGACTCTGATCAGACGCCGCATTATTCGGCGTCTGATCAGAGTCTACACAGTTTGCATACGTCCAATATATAGGATCGTGGGAACAAATGGGTTAATATGAAGTAAAGGGTTAAAGGTTTGCAAACAGCATGCATTCAGATGCGACGCCGAGTAAACTCTGCATCTCATCAGGATCCAAACCGTTTGACACTCGGTCAATAGTTTCTCAAAAGCTTGACCGAATCGGAAGTTGTCAACATTGCACCAGATCCAAACGTTAAGGAGACGTTATGTTTTCATAGCGGGGTATTGGTTAGGTAATGGTGTCAGCTATAAGGTGTTTAGCTAGTCTCGTTCCTGTCTGACGGTCGGGTCAATTAGCAAATGAACTTCCGGATAGTGAAACCTTTAAAAACGAGCAGAGGTCTCGTTATGGTCATTCGCTATCAAACAGCTGATAAACCAACAAGGTAAGACTAAACCGTTTTGTTTGCTTGTACATGTATTAGGAATGTAATATCGAAATATTGGAGTTTAATAAATTGTATAGATGCAGACCAAAGAGGTCTAAATTTGAGACTCAGAGTCAAAAGCTGCAATTTTATCTATTATTTTAGTTTTCGCGAATTCGCGACAAATGCATAACTGCCAGAAAATTGCTTAATTTGTGATATTAAGACACATATTTCCTAAATGATAAACCTACAATAATATTTAAATACATGTATGCAGTTTTTGAGTCAGAGTCTCAAATGTAAACTCAAAATGTTCGTAGGTCTGGGCCAAGGATCTTAACAATTTCCTTCATATAAACGTGATCTGGGTCTACTCTGTTTGAAGATGCGTGAAAACACATTTATACGATGGAAATGGTTAAAACATATGGCAGCTGCTTAAAGCAGGGGTGGGGCGGGGGTCATACAGACGCTTTCTGTATTATTTCAACCAGACATTAAAAAGCTATCTGCTTTAATTCTTTTCTCTATAAATACCCCCTTTTATGCATTTGCAAACAGAGTAAACCCAGATCAGAGGCCCCTGTTTACTTATGCCATAATATTATTCTACAGTTTTCGCCATGACCAAAAAACTCTAAATAAAAATTCTAATTTTAGTTAACATTCATGATGCTTTTATTTCTTACATGAATATAAAGGTGTAAAGTGTGAACTATTTCCCAAAGTCTTCTTTTCTAAAGGTTCGGATTGACGAGCTGAAGAAGTACACGTGTATTTCAGCTTCTTCCTACTCCTCTGTGAGGTGCAATCTCGTTGTTACAAATTGGAAAACCGTCCCATAGAGCCAATTACATTGGCTATTGTTTATATGTGTACAGTAGAGCGGGCATTCATTTATTGAACATAGGAGTCTTAAAAAGTAGGTTGTTGTTTAATGAAAGACAAAATAATGCAGAAAGCATTAAACTACCACCTGCCTTACAGATCCATAAACAGACCCCTTTTTCAAGGCAGGTTCTACTGTATACGGATTATTTTTTACTGAAAATTGACTCAATCCTGTAAGAAATAATGGCGCCATAATACTTGTTATATGGTTTATGAAACTTTATGTACACATTTGAATTAATAGCTAGAGTAAAAACTGTAGAAGCATATACGTGTATATCTTATTGAATAAGAAAACAGAAAAGACACTGATTAGACTGCTGCTACAGGAACCGTCTGGTCTTGATCTGCCCTGTTTCAAAGACCTGAATGGCGTTTCTACCATGGATATGGCTAACATGATTGTAAATAATTATGGCACATATTTAGATAATGGAATCCTAAAGTATTAAACTAATCTAATACGGCATCAAATCAAAAATGTGACAGAGTGTACATATATCATTTTGTATATTTTTCATTCACCAGACTCACCATGAAGATCATCGCCGCCGTTTTCGTCGCCCTCGCTTGCCTGCTCGGCCTCGCTGTCGCCGACTATGGATACGGAGCCGGAAGTTACGGATATGGTGGCGCCTCCTACGCCCCATTCTACTCAGGCGGCAGCTCTGGTGGAAATGGTGGACGTAAGTTTCTTATAACTGATTCAAACAAAATTATTCATTTACAAACTCTGTTGGGAACTCATATTTCTTCTATAGACCCAAGCTCTTTGAATGTAGGATGGTTAGTGTCAGATAGCCCTTCAAGGAGATTTGTTTTGGCAAAAACGGCAGAATCAGATTTATATTATGTCTAAAGCAAACATAGCTGACCCTGATCAGACGGCTCCTAAAGAACCTGTCTGATATGGGTCTACTCTGTTTGTAAATGAGTGAAAAGGTATTTATATGTAGGAAAATGGTTAAACTCTTGGAGTCTTTTTTAACTGACAACTCCCCAAAATGTAACTTGTGTAATTTTCGCCCAATATTCATCAAATTACTAAAGTGTTGATCAGTTGTGATCTTGATTAGGCATCGTGCTACTCGGCGTCTTATCTTGATCAATCTGTTTGCAAATATACAGTAAAACCTCTCTATAACGGTCACTAATTTATCTTAATTAGTTGGTATTTAGGGCAGGTGGCTGCTTAAAACAAGGTGAAAGTAAAACAGTCGCTCCTATAGGAGCGTTCTGATTTACTTTCAACCTTGCTTTAAACAGCCACCTGCCTTTAACACAAAATATTTCATGTAATTTAGTGGCCGTTACAGAGAGATTTTACTGTAGATTACTTCATCTTGTTAGTACTCCATACAGACGCCTTTGAAACATTTTTAAGCAGAGAAGATCCAATCCAGACGGCCCTAGTAGGAACAATCTGATCCGGGCAAGCTCTATTTGCTTGTAGAATAATGTACATGTAGTTGTATTTGCCAGTTTCTGCTCAAGCCAAAACATCATGACTTTATTTACAGTTATAAAAGTTCAATTGACAGATGTTTACTTATAGATTGTCTTAGATCTGATTCTGTACGCTTCGGCATCGCTATGAATTGAATAGTTTTATACAATATAAACTTGTAAGTTAATTGATCTTATTCCCCAGGAATATTTATTTAGAAATTTATGACTGTATAAATAGTCATACACTGAGTTTGATAATTACACAATAAAAGTACATTATTTGGCCGTGTCAGGAGCGCCAGAATCAGATCTACATTATTCCATAAGCATACAGAGCAGGCCCTGATCACACGACTCCTATAGGAGCTGTCTGATCCGGGTCTACTCTGTTTGCAAAGGTACCAATGTTTGAAAGCAGATTGTTTAATGATCATAGTAGGCGTGGTGACCCCTGCATATTCATGGCGTAAATGATTAACATTTTCCATTACAGTCCTGTATTTGATCGGTCTGCTCTTCCTCCTCATGGTCTTGTTCGGCAACAATACCACCACCGCCACAGCACCAGCCACAACCGTCATTGGAGGTTAAACCACAAACATGGTACCCATGAGGGTCTGGCTTCAAAGGTAAATATACATTGATTAACATGTTTCCTTTTCAACATTTTTGAAATAAATAGCGATATCATGAATATTTATTAGCTGGAGTTTTATAATGTAAACTATTCCTGGACTTGTTTTGCTTTGACATAAATTGTAGAATTACATCTGTATCTTGTCAAATGCAAATAGAGCAGACCCTTGTCAGACGGTCCCTGTACGAGCGGTCTGATCTGGGTCTACTCTGTTTGTAAATGCCTGAAAAGGTATTTATATGAGGGAAATAGTATGACTGTATTGCACACAATGATGTGTTTGACCATGACCGGAACGGTTGAATCGGTTTTGCTTATTTTATATGTACATGTAATAAGAGCAGACCCTAATCAGGCATCTTCTACAGGAGTTATTTGATCTAGGTCTTCTTTGTTTGTAAATACGTCCGGGCATCTATGTACATGTAGATCTATATTTTCCCTTTTCAATATTAACTAAACAATTCACCACCTTATGAATATTTATACACATGGATAAGGTTTTTTTTCTATCATGGCAGAAACTTCAGAAAAAATATCTATACAATGCTTTAAGCAAACGGAGCAGACCCTGATCAGACGGCTCCTATCGGGACTGTGTGATCTAAGTCTTATCTGTTTGCAGGGACTGGAGAGGAGTAAAGGAAGATAATGACAAAAACACCAGAGTCTAGGATATTATAATTTATGATAATTACATTCTTCTCATACGTAATGTTATATGTAGGGCTAATTTGAATACATGTACACCGGACAAAACAAACCGTTGTTTACTTTGTATTAACATTATACATTGTAGAATGGAAAGCATTCGAGACAATTATTTCTAAAGTGCCACAGTAAAAAACTATCGACAAATAGAGAAATAAACATCTGCACAATAGTTGATATTACAATTTACTACATGTATTTGACATGCTTGATCAACTGCATTGTGTTTTTTTCTTCAGATTTCTAAATAGAGTATCAGTGAAACGACACTTGCCAATGGAGACGTACCCTATGCTCAAAATCTTTGCCAGAAAGACTCTTGAAGTTCTTATTATGTGATATCATTTCATATTTATTTATTGTTTATGAAACACAGTTATGTGACAGCTTTTGTGAATAAAAGCGATAAAATAAATAAAACCAAGTTATTCTGTACTTCTTACCTACCATCGCAAATTCTTTTCAGACAGACGCTGTCGGATCAGATCTATATAATTCCATAAGGAAACAGAACAGGCGCTAATCAGGTGGCTCCTACAGGAACCGTCTGAACGGAGTCTATTCTTTTTGTAAAGGCGTTGATATCAGGTAAATGGTGAATGCACTTAATTGAAGTGTACAGTAAAATCTGTCTTAATCCATTCCCTCCTAGGCTATTTTTAGACCCAACATCTTTGAATAAATTTACCGAAAAGGAGCATTAACTAGAGAAAGGGAAAAAATAGATTTTGTTAGTTTGAAATCATTGTGATAAATAGAGCATTTGCTCCTATAGGATAGGAGCAAATGCTCTATTTATCACAACGGTTTCACAAAGTGACTTTTACAGAGTCGTCAATATGAATAAATCTACTGAAAGGGAACATTAACTAGAGAAAGCGAAACATTTAGAATTTTGTAGTTTGAAACCATTGTGATAAATAGAGCATTTGCTCCTACAGGAGTAAATGCTCTATTTATCACAATGGTTTCCCAAAGTGACTTTTACAGAGTCTTCAAAAGTCGTCAATATGAGGTCATAAAAAGGTCTAATTATGGATCTCTAAGGCAGGTGGTAACTAAATGTAGGTCAAAAGTAATACAAAAAGTTCCTACAGGAGCCTTCTGCATTACCTTTGCCCTACACTAATCAACCATCTGCTTTTTACACTCCTATGTTCAATAAATGAATGGCCGCTTAGGACATGTACTATATTAAACAAGTGTCTGTCTGATTAGTATAAAACAAAACCGTTTGTCACGTGGTATAAAACTATGGTCTACACTATATAACAATGAACAGTATGTACATCATGTATTCATCATGTATTCTCATATTTGCCAAACAGTGTATATCTTGAACCCCATTCGTAGTTTTATCGTGGATAATTAATTACAGAAGAGCTCTCTTTATCGGCCACCCAAAAGCGATCTAATCCTAAGTCTTTAACCATTTCCTCCATAAATACGCCTTTCTACGCCTCTGTAAAAGTCATTTCTTGAAACCATTGTGATAAATAGAGCATTTTATCCAGAAGAGCAATTGCTCTATTTATCACAATGGTTTAAAAACTACACAAGTCTAACAGTTTCCTTTTCTCTAATACATGCTCCTTTTCAGTAGAATTATTCAAAGAGGTTGGGTCTAAAAATAAACTATGAGGGAATGGATTAAAGAAGGTGGTAGGTTAGTGCAAGACTCGAGATTCGCCAACATTTTGTGTCAAGAAGTATAATTGGCATGATCGCAAATCAAAGGAAATGAACGATTTCAAAACGTTAGCTCGCAAATCTTATGGAACAATAAAACATACTTGTCCAAAATAAAACACTTTTTTGGAAGCAATGGTTTAATAAAGGCATAAACATGTAAGTGACATATATGACTATAGGTCGAATACTTTCTGCATATTCCAGATGTTTAACAGAATTATATGGCATATCCACAAAAGACATTTTCTTTTACAACCAATTAAAGTCAAGTATTCCTAAAGAATGGAAAAGTAAACTTACAAACGAAACTATTAATGATGCAACGCAACGGCGCGAAACTATTTTGTCTAGAGTATTAGAAGTTAAATAAGCAAATATTTTTTTTTTATATAACTACCAATTACAACATCAACATTTTGAATTGAAAAAAGATGTATACAAATATATTTGCATCAACAATTGATAATCGTGTTAGAAACTTCCAATATAAATATATAATGCGAACAATTCTAACGAACAAACTATTAATGAAATATAAAATTAAAAATAGCAATATATGTGACCTATGCAACATGCAAATTGAAACCATACACCACCTTTTGGGGGAGTGCACACATGGGCAACATTTCTAGAACAACGTGTCAAATTACCTAATAAAACTTAACTTTAATACAGACCTAAACTTCGAAGTGGTATCGATAGGACTAATAGAACATGCAACAAATACGACAATCAAAGCAAAAATCTACATAATCTTACTTGCCAACTATTATATATTCCAAAACAAAATGTTTGAAACAGATTCTAATCTTCAGTCAATTTAAAAGCCATCTTTTAGACGAAAAAAAGTACTGAACACAAATAGCACAAAACAAGGATAAACTGGATACCCATGAACTTAAATGGAAACCTTTTACTCAAAGGATTTTACAAACAACAGGTAGGTAATCTCAAACACGACTAATTAAATCTTGCCCTTTAATTCAGTACACTGTACCGCTGACGAATCTTTTCTTACGTCCATTCATACATTCACACCGCCTTTGTATTTCTTCTTCTTCTATTCTCTCATAAAACATAGTTTTTCATCTTATATTGATGTAATAATGATAGTGTGTACTATATGTTGAACAGAATATAGATGAAATAAAATATGTATTACAAAAAACATATCATCGGCCTATTTTGAAAGGTTTCAAAACTAAAACGCAACTAGAATCGGCGAATAACATAGAGGTCTTCGGTATGAAACACTTGGAAGTTATGTCTCATTCAGCATTTATTCGACCGGGTTTCTAGTGATATACCTACTTCCTATGTTCACAATTTAAACATGATTTATGTAAAATGTAGGCATTATTAAAACGAATTGCATGTAGAGACTGTTACTTTAGTACATTGTACTATTTAGGTTTATAGACAAACTCATTTTTTAGATTTGAACCCTGTAATGTGTTATTTGATAAATGAGTTGCGGCTATCAGATAGAAAGTCTGAATAAATATTTGTATAACAAAATGTGGTTCAATTTTAACATTGTATGTTAATTTGACATACTTTGCTATCCTAGTTACCCTAAAGATTCAGACAGACAAACTTAGGCAAACAGTGCATACCCAGATCAAACTGCTCGGGGAGCTGTTTAAATGAGATCTTCACTATGCTAGTATATCAATCTAATTGTAAGTTATCAGAATGGTACTATATTTATTTATTCAACTTTAAAATCAATTAAAAAGGAATACAGTAAAACCCATCTAAACCGAAATTCTAGTATAGAAGAAATTCGGTACATTTAGGCAGGTGGCTGTTCAATGATGGGTAAAAGTCATGCAGAAAGCTCCTAGAGGAGCTTTCTGCATGACTTTCACCCTGCATTAAACAGCCACCTGTCTCCAAGACCGATATTTATACTGGATTTAACGTCCGATTAAGACAGGTTTTACAGTACTGGGAGCCCAAATACTTCTGGTAATAAGAGTACGACTTACAACGATAGGCATCATCTCCATCACGATTGACATAGAAAACACAGGACTGATATGAAGTTAAAACTAAGCCGCGTCATCCGTGTGAACAACCTATACGTCAGTGAATAATATAAAGTAGCTGAATTGTTTTAATGGCATATGAATACAGACTGTTTTGCTATTGGCAGAAAATATAGAGTCAGTGTAGCACCGTTAGATGTCGCACCGACGCTAAATGTCACACTTGACGTTATATGTCGCACTTGACGTTATTTGTCGCAAGGTTGGCGCTAAATCTCCGTACCAACGCTAAATGCCGCAAAACCTGACGCTACAAAATGTACTGCCGCTATATGTCGCAATATCAAAGCTAAATGTCGCTGCCCTTTATAAGCACTCTTTTGTATTAATACTGTACTAGTTTAAGCTCCCGACGTATCTCGGGAACAGTGATTCAGGGATGACTGGAATAAACCGGTATGACCGTAAAGGCCTAGTCTAATTTACGGTGCCGGTTTGAGATGCCGGTGCATCCTGGTTATGTGATCTGGGAAGAACCGGGGTTCAGTTTAAACATATTTTATTTCATTCATCTTATATAATGAAAGATATACAGTTTCACGTGACTACATTTCTTTGCCATTTTAATATCGTTGCCGCAAATATGTAACGTCGATTACATACCAGTTAATGGCAATCATACGCAAATAAACAATAAACTGGTATAACTATGAATAGTGATTCCGAAGAATTAAACGACATTGTCATACATGTAATTTCTATATAATAACCATGTCATACATGTACATATTTGTACCGTTTCATTTGCCTACATTTATTTGCCATTTTAATATCCCAGAGGCAAATATGTAATTTCATCGACAACATACCAGTTATCGGCACTCATATATGCAAATAAATATGAAACTGATATAACTCTGAACATTGATTCCAAAGAATTAAACGACATTGCCATTCATGTTATTTTAATATAATAACGATGTCATGACTGTTTTAAACATATTCTTAACTTCATTTGTCGCACGTATGCATGAAACTGAAACATAACACCTAGTGATTTCTTTGCCAGTAAAAGAATGCATGCCATATAATATCATTTGATGATGATCGTGAAAATGATGATGATGATCATGATGGGGATAATGATAATGATGATGATAATGATCGGCCCAAAAAACTTGTGGCATAAATAAGGTTTCAATAAAATGTGATTCGTTAAAAATGCGTGATTTTTTCAAAACAGCTAACAATTAATAAATGTGATGAATTCGTTGCCATTTCCGTTTTTGTGGCCACTTTGTGTGTGCAACTTATTTGTTTTGGTGTGCATATAAAATCTTAAGCCACACGAATATATCACACTTTATGTACCATATTTGTTTGATGCGCGTGTCATTTTCGACCGAATATATCATACGTGTTACATATTCGGTCGAATATTTCACTGGTGTTACATATTCGATCCGTGACATATACGGTTCAACAGTGCTGTGAACTTGAGAAATTGATCAGATTAGAAATCAGATAACTCGAACCTCTATTCTCTCGAAGTAATTTGTATGGTCCCTTGATGTTCGGGGCATTGAGGTCCAACTGTAGAATGTAGACCACCCTCTGTGTCTGACCTGAGTCTTCATTGTTTCCGAATATAGAGGCTATACAGACCCGGCTTAGATGCAGTTTCTCAGTTGGGAGGTTGAATGATATTAGTCGACGCACACAATGAAACATTTTGCGAAATAGTCTTATTGCATTGTATAAATGTAGACTCAGATCAGATAATACGTGTATGATGGGATAACTGCATGATCAATGTTTACTCTGTATTTTCTAAGATAGAGAATAAATGTCTACACATTCTGATAAAGATTTACACTGTATTATCTAAGATAGAGAATAAATTTCTACATATTCTGATCAAGATTTACACTGTATTATCTAAGCTAGAGAATAAACTTCTACGTATTCTGATCAAGATTTACGCTATATTATCTAAGATCTAATACATTTCTACGTATTCTGATCAAGATTTACACTGTATTGTCTAATATAGAGACTACTTTTCTACATACAGTACATGTACTCTGAAGAGCGACAACCCGTGCAGACACTGAACAGATGCCGTCTTTGAGACACGGCGTTAGCTTTAGTTTACACTGTTTGTAATGTTATAAGACTCATTTCCTCAGACGTAAGATCTTTGCAAACGCCCAGGGCCTTTTAACATACATGTATGTCGGTTGTGTGATGAATAGACGGCCGGTTATAATTTCTATGATGTAAAGGCCTACTGTATGAAAGCTAAGCTTCTACTGTTGAAACCCATTTTTCTTAACCCTTTAAATACGCCTTCTACGTCTTTGCAAACAGAGTAGACCCAGATCAGATGGCCCCTGTTGGAGCCGTCTGATCAGGGTCTACTCTGTTTGCTTATGATATAATATATATTAGTTGTACAGTTTCTATCGTGTCCAATACTTAATGGATAAACATATTTGTCTTCATAAGCAGGTAGTTGCTTAATGGAGGACAAAAGTTATGCAGAGCTTTCTGCATAACTTTCGTCCTGCATTAAGCTACCACATGCCTTTGCCGCTGTGAATTATGTCCCTTTTGCTGGTCGCATTATAGGGGTTTTACTGTACTTCTTGGATCCATGTGCTTTTATAAAAATAAAACCAATAAATATTCATGATGTAATTATTTCATACATGCATATTCATGGAGTAAAGGGTTAACCCTTTACCTCATACATATTTGCTCTGTTTGTTTATCAAATGATATAGATTCTACAAAGTTAAATATTCTGTCTGCATGTGCTATTACAAACAATGATTATATCGTGCTATTAGTTCATGAAGGCACCTTTTGAAACCTATGCAAACAAAGAAGACCCAGATCAAACTGTAGAAGCTGTCTGTTTGCTCATGAAATAATATATAGAGGATCTGTTGCGAGTTGTCTTTTAAGATCATATGTTCCTAAACGAGCCTTAGAAAATGTCATTAAGCGAGCCTAGGCGAGCTTAATAACATTTTCTTGGTGAGTTTAAGAACATGTGATCTTAAAAGACAACGAGCTTCAGATTCTTTTTCTCACATATCAAAAACGTGTATTTTCGCCGTTTAAATGACATGTAAACATAGGTTTCCATGGTTTGACGTCATATATGACGTATGACGTCATATATGTTCTAAAGTGATCTTACACGTGTTACAGATAAGGGAATCTTAACCTGTTGTTCTAACTTGGAGATAAGGGGAGGTATGTGAGAAAGATATGATTCTACACTTTCGGCTTTGGTAAACCTCCCTTAACCATAATTAGTGTTCATGATGTTAATATTTCTTACATGAATATTCTTGAGGGTAAATGTTATCGGTTTGTCCTGAAGTAGGCTACCTCTTGTCTGATCCATTCACACCATGAATATTCCTGTAATAAATTATGACATAATAAATATTAATTAGCTGCAGTTTTATAATGGTATAGGGATACACAAGGTGTTCTGTATTGGTAGAGTATTGTAGAGTCAGGTCTATCAGAATTTCATAAGCAATGACCATGTTAAGACGACTCCTGCATGACCCACCTGATCTGAGTCTACTATGTTTGCAATGACATAGAAAGGCGTATTTATGGATTAAAGGGTTAATTACACACCGACACACACACTAGAGAGGTTTACGATACATTTTAAAGGAGACTAACTTATAGCAACTTTCTTTAGAAATAGAAATAGGTTGATATCTATCGACAGTTTATTTTGTTAAATTTGTCTTGTGTTCAGATTGGGTTGGCTGTGGTATAAAGGGTTTATCATATAAACTTCATTTTTAATTTGGCTGTGATGAATTCATAGTTTTAATCTTCAAAGAAAACTTCCATAAATAGTAATAAGAAAGGTTAATATAATTATATCGACAATTGACTGGTTTATTTTTGTCTGGTGGGTAGATTTCGTAACATGATGCTGATGAAGGGAATGATGAGAATGGGGGATTAAGTGGGAGGGGTTAGACTCACCCTTGATTTGATCCTGGTCTTTATTCTTCACCAAACCCTATGGCGTGACCACTCTTTAGAATCGTCTCGTCTCGAAGAGACAATTCTTAAGAGTGGTCATGACATAGAGTTTGGCAGAGAAATGACGATTTTAGTATTGGAGTACGCACATTCAGCTGTACATAGCTCTGAACATATATTAGTGTTCATTAGTTTATGTGCAATAAAGGCGTATATATATATATATAAAAAAAAAACCAGGTTAATTAACCATTAACCCCATAAAAATTGAAATTATAAATATCCATAATGGTATTGTGACCAAGGGAATATTTTACCATTACAGAACCTGTAGAAATGTATCTACAGTCAAATCTCGAAAATTCGAAATTTTACTATATAGTAATAATTTAGAACCTTTTTGACAGGCGACTGGTTATTGCAGGGTGGATCTCATGAAGATAGCTCCCAGGGAAAGCTTTCTGCATGGTTCTCATCCTGCATTAAGCTGCCACCCGTCTTAACTATTTATAATGATAAGTATTTGAGTGTTCGAATAATTGAGATTTTGCTGTATATCATGTCATAGGCAAAACGAGCAGAGGTCCCTAAACAAGTCATCTGATCTGAGTTTCTCTGTTTGCAAAGGCATGAAAAGGGGTTTATACGAAGTAAAAGTTACATTTCTAAAGTTCGATGCTAGTAGGTCTAAACTTTCACCCTTTACTCCATGAATATTCATGTAAGAAATTATAACATCATGAATATTAATTACTGACAGTAGAATATTTGTTATGATATCACATCGACACCGAATACTTAGGCCATGACATAAACTGTATATTCATATCTATTTTATTTCATAAGCAAACAGAGCAGACCCTGATCAGACGCTCCTACTTGAGCCGTCTGATCTGGGTCTACCCTGTTTGCAAAGACGTAGAAAGTCGTATTTATGGAGTAAAGGGTTAGTACTAGGGCAATATATAATAACCTTTGCGAACACTTTGGATTCAGATTCGAAGAGGTACAACAGTAACAAATAGTTTGGATCATGTTGAGACGCCAAATTATCCGGCCTCTCATCTGGATCCAAACTGTTTGAATAGATAATCACAGAGACAACATTGGCAGCAAGAGTTAACAGAATAGTGATGCTTGCTCAAATACAATTTGTTCATTTGCAAAACTTGGGTAGAAAATTAATTCAATCACCGAATACATTTATTAACCCATTCCCTCACATAAACGCCATTTTCACGCATTTGCAAACAGAGTACACCCAGATCGGATGGTTCCTATAAGAGCCGTCTGATCAGGGTCAGCTCTGTTTGCTAATCTTTTTCTGTTTCTTTTCTTTATAAAATGGCTATTACTCCACCTTCCAACTATATTTTGTCCATGAATGTTCAATAGGTATTGACATTTGGAATAAATATAGAACAGGGAGAAAGGTTAAGCCCTATCCAACTTTCTGCCATCTCCCTCGCATTTGCAAACAACTTAAATCCAGACGAGTCGCCGAGTAACTCGGCATCTCATCAGGATCAAAACTGTTTGATACTCGGGCAAAGGCTTCTTATAAGTTTGATGGAATCGGAAGTTGTGAAAAATTCACCAGATCAAAAATTAATGTAAGAAGATACGTGTTCATAACGGGTAGGAAGTGACGTCAATTAAGGTGTTTAGCTAGACGCGACTGTCTAGTTCCTGTCTGACAGTCGGGTCGATTAGCAAATGAACTTCCGGATAGTGAAACCTTTAAAAACGAGCAGAGGTCTCGTTATGGTCATTCGCTATCAAACAGCTGATAAACCAACAAGGTAAGACAACATTTTGCTTGTATTAGAAATGTAATAATATTGGAAACAATCGTTATTATCGGGGGTTTTGAGCGTTATTAAACTGTGTAGACACAGATAAAAAGGCGGTTGACATGGACTCATGTTCAGTCTAAATTTGAGATTTGGAGTTAAAAGCTGCATATTTAAGTTGTAAAATTGCAGCACGTGCATTATTGTGAAAAACTTGGTTAATTTGTGACAAATATTTAAACAAAAGTTTTCAACAAATGTAAACTGTCAAGGATATTCAAAATGTGCAGTTTTTGAACCTGAGTCTTAATTTCATACTTAAAAAGTTGAAATTGGGCCCAGTATCTTATTTTCGAACTTCGGGATAACTCGAACAAAAGGTACAGTCCTTCCAAAACTTACAATACAGAATTGCTTTAAAATGTATCTTTACAGATATCTAGAAACATACGTGACAGCTTAATACAGGTCTAAAGTAATACTGAAAGCTCGTACAGGAGCTTACAGCAACTACTTTAGACATGTGTATTAAGCTGTAAACTCGAGCAACTGTTCAGTATCCATGCTTATAAAACTTTTTAGTTGAGTCTGAGTTCGTTCTCAAGTTTTTGATTGGTCAGATTTGAGCTTTGGACCAATCAAACTCAGACTCAACTAAAAAGCTTTATAAGCATGGACCCAGATGCGATAGCGGATAACTCGAGCTTCTGTTTGTATTGTCCCTTGTAGTTCGAGATATCGAAGTTCAACTGTAAATACTGTATTTACTATACTGTATACAGGAGGCCTATACTGTATAGCAGAATCTGTCTTAAGCAACTATGAACTGATTGAATGCAGAAATCTAAAAACGGAGGTGCTTGCTCGATGCACGGTAAAAGTAATGCACAAAGCTCCTATAGGAGCTTTTTGTTGTACGTTTGACCTTCATTAACCCTTTCCCTCATAGGCTATTTTTAGATCCAACCTCTTTGAATAAATCTACCAAAAAGGAGCATTAACCAGAGAAAAGGAAAATGTTAAGAATTTTGTAGTTTGAAACCATTGTGATAAATAAAGCACTTGCTCCTGTAGGAGCAAATGCTCTATTTATCACAATGGTTTCACAAAGTGACTTTTACAGAGTCGTCAAAAGTCGTCAATAAGAGGGAATGGGTTAAACGACTACCTGCCCTACTGACCTGTAATTAGACATCGTTTTGGTGGTCGCTTGAGACAGGTTTTACCCTACATAGGAGAAGTACAGGTGTATTTCAGTTTCGTACCTCTCTGTGAAATGCCATCGCGTTGTTACAAATTAGAATTGATCTCATAGAGACCATTACATTGCTTATTTTTAGATGTGTGCAGTAGAACATGCCATAAGCGGACATTCATTTATTGAACATAGGAGTCTTAACAAGCAGGTGGTTGCTTAATGCAGGGCACAACTAATGCAGAAAGCTATTATAGGAACTTTTTGCATTACTTTTGGCATGTATTAAGCTAACACATGCTTTACAGAACCATAAGTACATGTAGACATCTTTTTGATGGCCGCTTGACCCTCTCTCTCATATAAACGTTTTTATCCGCACTTGCAAATAGAATAGACCCAGATTAGACGGCTCCTGGAGGAGCCGTCTGATCAGGGTCTGCTCTGTTTGCTAATATAATTGGATAGATCTGATTCTTTGCTTTCTAAAATGTCTACAATATTCCACCTTCCATATTTCATTATAACTATTTTGTCCATGAATATTCAGTAGATAATGAAATTTGGAATACATTTATGTACATGTAGGACAGGGAAAGGGTTAAGACTGGTTCTACTGTATACGTACATGTTCACCGACTATTCATTTAAGAAAAATAATGACACCATGTATATTAGGTAGATGATTTTTTGTAGTGGTATACTTATACATACCAATTTATAGTTATAGTAGAAATTGTAGAATCAGATACATGTATATATTATTTAATAAGAAAACAGAAACACACTGACCAGACTGCTACTACAGGAACCGTCGTGTCTGGATCTACTCTGTTTCCAAAGACCTGGCTCCGAGGTTATAAAGCTTTTTGGCTGAATCTGAGATAATTCTCAAGCATCTGATTGGACAGATTCTCAGCTTGCTCAGAATCTGACCAATCAGATACTTGAGAATTATCTCAGACTCAGAATTTTTATAACCTTGCACCCTGAAAAGCTGAAAAGCGTCTCTATCAGGGAAATGGCTGATGTAATTAAAAATGAACATGGCGCAAATTTAGATAATAGAACTGTGAAGCACTAGCTATTCTATAAGAACATGAAATTAAGAACATGTATCACTTTGTACATTTTTCACTCACCAGTATCATCATGAAGTTCATCACCGCCGTGTTCCTCGCCCTCGCCTGCCTGCTCGGCCTCACCGTCGCCGACTATGGATACGGAGCCGGAAGTTTCGGATATGGTGGCGCCTCCTACGCCCCAGTCTACCCAGGCGGCAGCTCTGGTGGAAATGGTGGACGTAAGTTTGTTACAACTGATTTAAAAATATTTTATTCATTCACAAATTCCGTTGACAGCTCAAATTTCTCCCATAGCCAAAAGCACCATGGAAGAAGTGGCAGATAGCTCTTTATTTAACGTTTGAGTAATATACTATTTACATACGTTTTGAAAATACCTTTCTTCAAATATATTAACAGTTGTGTTAATATATGAAAGATAAACGATTTTCTATAAGGTTCCATTGAAAATACTGTGTGTAACATCTTTACAAATAATACTTTTGTACTTTTCCTTAAACCATTAGCTAGCTGTTGAACTGACAACTCCCCGAGATGTAACCTCTATAATATCCGCTCAGTTTTTATCAAACGACCAAAGTGTAACCCTTCGCTTGCTGTTCACATCAATATAACTACCTGTAAATAGTGAACACCCAGATGAGACAGCTTCTGCAGGAGCTGTCTCATCAGGGTCTGCACTATTTACAAGTTGATTGTGCAACCAGTGCACTCCTCAGCAGTGATTGCACAGCGATGTACTTGTACACAGTGAAGATATATGTAATTATACAACAGGGCATGGGTAAAGAAGGAGAAATGTGTTTTAAAATTCAGCAAGAGAAGGGTTAATCAGCTGTGATCTTGATCTTAATATGCCATGTAGGTTATACACTTTCGAAAGTTACATAAGACGAGAAATTGCAAGAATTTAATCCTTTACTCTATAAATATTCATATAAGAAATAATGACATCATGAATATTAATTAAGACTAATTTTTCTAATAACACATGGGACACACGAATTGTTGGCCGTGACAGAACATTTAGAATCATATGTATATTAAATCATAAGCAAACAGAGCAGACCCTGATCAGTCGGCTCCTATAGAAAGGTGTGTTGATAGAGTAGATGGTTAAGTCCAATAAGTCTGTATTCTGTTCAAGACAATGATTACATGTATATACAGTAAAACCTCTCTATAACGGCCACTAAATTGTGTTAATTAGTTGGTACCTAGGGCAGGTGGCTGCTTAAAGCAAAGTGAAAGTAAAACAGAACGATCCTACAGGAGCGTTCTGTTTTACTTTCACCGTGCTTTAAACAGCCACCTGCCTTTAACACAAAATATTTGATGTGACTTAGTGGTCGTTATAGAGAGGTTTTGCTGTATATAGATGATAGTGTCTTGTTAATGCTAGATAGGGACATGTTTTGAAACATTTGCAAGCAGAGTAGATCCAGACCATAAGGCTCTAGCAGGGGTCATCTGATCAGGATAAGTTCTATTTGCTTATGGAAAAATGTAGATTTAATTTACAATTCCTGCTCTAGCCAAGATATCTATCTAAATTTTACAGTCGGAAAAAATGAGCTTTGCTTATAGAATGTCTTAGATCTGATTCTTTACTCTTTGGCATCGCTATGCATAGACTAGTTTTATCTCTTTACTCAGTAAATACGCCTTTCTACGCCTTTGCAAACAGATTAGTCCCAGATCAGACGGCTCCTATATGGGCTGCTCTGTTTGCTTATGATATAACATAGGTATGAACCTATAGTTTCTGCAATGGCCATAAATTCCCGTGTCTGTGTGCTATTATAATAAATTAATTAAATTAATATTCATGACGTTATTATTTCTTACATGAAAATTTATGGAGTAAAGGGTTAAACAATATACACTAATGTGTTCTTTTCGACCCTTTTACCCAGGAATATTATATTCAGAAATTTATTACTGTATGGGTATTCATGCACTTGGTTTTTATAATTACGCAAAAAATAAACTGTTTGGCTGTGTTAGAAATGCCAGAATCAGATCTATACTATTACATAAACAAACAGAGCAAACATTGATCAGACAGCTCCAATAGGAGTTGTCTGATCTGGTTCTAATTTGTTGCAAAGGAACGCCAATTCGTCTATATAAGGGAAATATTCAATAACTATAGTTAGCGTGGTCTACCATGACTATTCATGGAGTAAATGATTAACATTTTCCATTACAGTCCTGTACTTGATCGGTCTGCTCTTCCTCCTCATGGTCTTGTTCGGCAACAATACCACCACCGCCACTGCACCAGCCACAACCGTCATTGGAGGTTAAGCCACATGCATGGTACACACGAGGGTCTGGCAAAGGTAAATATACATTGATTAACACTTTTCCTTTTCTATATTTGTATAAGAAATAATGATACCACAAATAGTTATAAATTGAAGAGTTATAATGTAAACTTTTTCAAGGGATGTTTTTGCTGAGATAAACATTGTCGACTTAGATCTATATCTTGTTAAATGCAAACAGAGCCGACTCTGACTAGACGGCTTCTAGAGGAACTGTCTGATCTGGGTCTACTCTGTTTGCAAGTGCCTGAAAAAGCGTTTATATGAAGGAAAATGTTAGCATCGTACGGAGTGACATAGTATTGCAAAATCTGATCAGTGGCGGTGAGGCGGCGGCTAGTCTGACCTACGTTACTTGCAATGCAATAAGACCATTTCCACAGTGATCCACTGACACACATACGCACATCTAACCCTTAAAACCGCTTGCTATAGATCACCCGTTCAAAACCGTCATATGAAAGATGTAGCTTTACAGTTCTCCTATAAATGATGACTATTCATCGAAAAAAAATGACTATATGCATAATAAATACAACAGAAACTGTCTAGAGCTACTATCAAAAGAGGTATCGTTGTGCCTATAAGGCATGTGATATCTTAATGCAGGTCAGTATAGGAACTTTCTGCATTCCCTTTTGCCCAGCATTAAGCGTCAAGCTTATTAGAACACCTATGTTCTATAAATGAATGATTGCTTAAGATATGTTCTACTGTGTCTGAACTATTATGACGGTATTGTGAACAATGGGTGTATTTGACAATGGTAGAATCGGATTTGCTTATTTTATAAGTATTAAGGCCAGACTCTAAGCATGCAGCTCATACAAGCGCTATCTGATCTAGGTCTAATTTGTCGGTAAATGCGTCAAAAGAAGTACGTTTCTTTCAGATAAATTTCTCTATATGTTTTTAGAAGGGGGGGGGGGGGGTTAATAAGTTAATAACCAGAAAATCGGATTCAATGATGTAATGCTAAATTTGTTAGATGTCGCGTTTTGACATCGTGAATACACCGAGAAGTAACTCTCGCCACCTACAGAACAAACCGTTATTTACATGTACATGTAGATTCAAAGATCACTTGGTATTCTATTTACACTATTTAATGGACCACATTGAGACAATGTACCACATATACATGCACAAATGAATAAATAAAACATATGTTAAAAAATTGAATACTACAATCTACTACTTGACATACTTGATTAACTTTATTTTTTTCTCTATTTTGCAGATTTCTAAATTGAGTATAAAGCAAACGGACATTTGCCAATGGAGACGTGCCCCATACTCGAAATAATTGCCAGAGACGCTCTTGAAGTTCTTATTATGTGATATCGTTTCATATCTATTTATTGTTTTGAAACAGTGTTATGTGATTGCTTTTGTGAATAAAAGCGATAAATTAAAACCAAGTTACTCTGTACGTTTTGTCCACCGACGCAAATTTTTTCAACCCATTCCCTCATATTGACGACTTTTGATGACTCTGTAATGTGAAACCATTGTGATAAATAGAGCATTTGCTCCTACAGGAGCAAATGCTCTATTTATCACAATGGTTTCCATACTACACAATTCTAAAATTTTCATTTTCTCTAGTTAATGCTCCTTTTCGGTAGATTCATTTAAAGAGGTTGTATCTAAACATAAACAGTTAAGCGTTTAACTGATGAGTATACATGTAACAATGATGACATCATGACTATTCTATCTGATATTTATAACAATTTATAAAAACAGGGGATTTTGACCATCACAGAAGCTATAAAATCAATTTTATATAATTTCATAAGCAAACAGAACATATCCTGGTCGGACTGTTCCTACAGTAGCCGTCTGATCGGAATCTTTTCTGTTTGCAAAGGCGTTGATATCAGGATTAAGGTGCATAATTTAAGTGTATAGTAAAACTTGTCTTAAGCTTTCATCAAAAAGAGGTCTAATTATGGGCCTGTAAGGCAGGTGGTAGCTTAATGCGTGTTAAAAGCTCCTATGGCAGCTTTTTGCATTGCTTTTATCCTGCATTAAACAACCACCTGGCTTTTAAAACTATATTCAATAAAAAAAATGGCCGCTTAGTGCATGTTCTACTGTAGCAGTAATGATCAACCATCTGTCTAATAAGTATATAAAACCATCGTTTGTCACGTGGTATATGATCATGATCTAGGCTATATAACAATGAGCAGTATGTACACCACGTTTGTATCTTAAACTCCTTTCGTTGATTGATCATGAATAATAACTTACAGAAGAGACTCTGTGTAGCACCCACCCAAAAGCTACCTAATCCTAAGTCTTTAAAGTAGGTGGTAGCTTAGTGTAAGACTCGTATTCACCATTATTTTGTGTCAAACAAAAATAACTCAAAAACTTAAAATATAAATATTATAGTGTTATAAATTCATTATCTTTATTAAATATTTCTCTAAAACTTGTAGACGAGCAACTTGCTCACAATTGTGCAGGTGAAACAACTTTTAGACAACTTAAATAACAATGAGCTTACAAAAATATTAAAATTGAGGGTATTTGTGTCTGAGTCTCAAATTAGATTCAAAATGTTCATGGAATACACGAGTATTTTGAATCTAAATTTAAGATTCAGGCTCAGAACATATTATAGGAGCTTACCCACGTGAACTTACTGCATTGCACTTATTCTGCATTTATCTGCTTATAAAGACAGACATGTCTTCATATAGATTTTACAGTATTTGCGGCACCATAGTGGATGTGAGGCACTCTCACATACACCTCTGCGACGGGCTCATGACAAGAATTTTTGCAAAACAAATACAGTAAAACCTCTCTATAACGGCCACTAAATTGTGTTAACTTTTTGGTATTTAGGGTAGGTGACCGCTTAAAGCAAGGTGAAAGTAAAACAGAACGCTCCTATGGGAGTGTTCCGTTTTACTTTCACCTTGCTTTAAGCAACCACCTGCCTTTAACACAAAATACTTGATGTAATTTAGTGTCCGTTATAGAGAGGTTTTACTGTAGTTTATATTTTATGGTTATCTGAGTCGATAATATAAATCAACATAGCCTGAATCAAGAACAAATAGATTTTATTTTATCATAAAACTGGTAATACAGTTTAATTTCAGAGAATATTTGATGTGAGGGAGTTACTGGAACAGGGAAACAATTTACAATTCACGTGTAACAGATGCAAACAATAGTTGTCTCCCTTATTCCACAGTCGTTTGCATTTAGTACAAAATCGGTACCTGGAGCTCGGACATTGCGAACAGTAAAGCCTTAGATCAGTCATGCTGCATGGAAAATGCTACGTAGGATAAGCTTAGACTACACTGATCGTCACACTGTTTGTTGAATAAAATATTATAGATACAGCAAAACATCTCTATAACGGCCACTAAATTATGGTATTTATTTTAGTTGGTATTAAATGCGGGTGATTGCTTAAAGCAATGTGAAAGTAAAACAGAACGCTCCTGTTTTACTCTCACCTTGCCTTAAGCAGCCACCTGCCCTAATATACCAACTAATTAACACAATTTAGTGGCTGTTATAGAGAGGTTTTAATGTAGTTGAATGATATTCATACATTCTTTTTTTCATAAATATTCATGTGGTAAAGAGTTAAGTAATGTCATTTGATGTTTACAGTGGGCATCTTTGTGTTTATGGCTACATAAGCGGAACACAAACAGTTAATTCTAGGAGGAAAGCCATACCTACTACATGTATTGTACTTATGCCTTATGCATATGTCAAAACAAGTAAAGTTTGTCCCTTTTAAGCCATTACCTCATAGGCTATTTTTAAAGCCAGCCTCTTTGAATACATCTACCGAAAAGGAGCATTTATCCGGTCACGTGCCTATTTTCCTGACGGATAACAAGGTGCCTGATAAACTTTTTGTTATTATGTCAGTTGGTCACATGACCTGTAGCCGAAACTACTTTTTTACCGAGACGCTTATTTCGTGAATACACAAATTTACGTCTACCGAGTACTGAATAAAAACGTTTAACAAAGCGAATTTGTTGATTTCAATCGATACCCATTAAACTAAATAGATCTAGATCTAATTCTTTCACTTCATTCTCCCAAACTTATATTCTTAGGCCTAGACTAGATCTAGATCTAGACTAGATCTAGTTGTTTGTCGCGAAATTACCGTGTTTAGATAAATCCACATCAAGAATCATACATCGTCTAGATATCGTCAAGTGACAGGTTCTTTTTCTCACATAACCAACCGGGGCAACGGTTTTGTTTTGAGCATTTTTAAAGCAATGTGACTTTTTGGAATTCCAGTGACGTAATAACGCCTTTATAGTGACGTCATCAACAGTCTAGAGCCAGTAGAGTCGGGTATACATACGTTGCGGTGCATTTTGTGGTACATTCGGTACAAAATAATAACAATTATATTTTGCTGTCGTGACAAGGATAAATAGAATATTTGGTTCCTAGCTTTGAATGAGAAATGTTATCTGGCAAGGCGGATGAATATATCAGGTGAGCCTTCGGCAAGTTCGGCTCACCTGATATATTCATCCGCCTTGCCAGATAACATTTCTCATTCAAAGCTAGGAACCAAATATTCTCTATTTATTAGAGAAACGGAACGTTTTAGAATTGTGTAGTTTAGAAACCACTGATAAATAGAGCATTTGCCCATATGGAACAAATGCTCTATTTATCACAATGGTTTCAAAAAGTGACTTTTAAAGAGGCGTCAAAAGGCGACAATATCAGGTAATGGGTTATACATATTGACATCATGGATATTAATTTCATGAAAGTTTATAATGTTCATATGAAAACATCAATTTTTGGTCAACGCAGAAAATCAGATCTATATTGTTTAATAAACAAACAAAGCAGCCACTGATGACATGGTCCCTATACAGGAGTAATCTGATCTGGGTGTACTCTGTTGGAAAGACGTTAATAAGTGTGTCTGTGGAGTGAAGGGTCAAGAATAAATGCATGATATAAAAGATTAAGAAACCATTAAAATATATCTATAATTTTGGGTCTTTAACCTTTTCCTTCATATAAACAAGTCTTCACGCATTTGCAAACAGAGTAGACCCAGACCAGACAGCTCCTATCGGAGCCGTCTGATCAGGGTATGCTCTGATTGCTAATGGAATTTGATAGGCCTGTTTCTTTAGTTTCTAAAAGGCTTCAATGTTCCACCTTCCATATTTCATTATAACTATTTTGTCCATGAATATCTCGCCAGGGAAAGGGTTTAGCCATGTGCTTGCTTAATTATAGACAACTGTTTATAGAAAGGTTCCTTATGAGCTTTCAGTATAATATTGTCCTTGCATTACGTATAAGCAGCCAGTTGCTTTTTAACAGTACCGCATTCAATAAGTCTTATTGTTTATGCTTAACCCTTTTCCTGTTCTATGTTTATTCCAAATTTCAATACCTATTGAATATTCATGGACAAATAGTTATCATGAAATCTGGAAGATGGACAATTGTAGCCATTTAAGAAAATAAAGAAGCAGATCTTTCAAATTCCGTTAGCAACAGAGCAGACCCTGATCATACGGCTTCTATAGGAGCCGTCTGATCTTGGTCTACTCTGTTTGCATAGGCGTAGAAATATAAGGCGTATTTACAGAGTAAATGGCTAAATCTTATATATTATGTATTCTGTTACGCGTGAAAACACGTTTATATGAAGGAAAGGGTTAAGCATTTGAAGAAATCAAGCAGATAGATCGACTAGTTAGATTGACGGTTCATTGCAGCGTATATCAGTATCAGTAGGTTGTTAAGACAACTAAAGCGACCGATCGTTACAGATGGGGAATTCACTCATGATTTAACTCATTCCCTCACAGGCTATTTTTAGACCCAACCTCTTTGAATAAATCTACCGAAATGGAGTATTAATTGTAGAAAAGGAAAAAGGAAAATTTAAGAATTTTGTAGTTTGAAACCATTGTGATAAATAGAACATTTTCTCCTATAGGAGCAAATGCTCTATTTATCACAATGGTTTCAAAATGTGATTTTTACAGAGGCGCCGAAATGCGTCACTAGGAGGGAATGTGTTAATAAACTCTTTCGCTGCAAATGGGGAATACGTCATTACTTATGCAAACAGTTTCGATCCAGATGAGACGTCGAGTAACTTGGTGCCTCATGAGGGTACTGAAAAAAGAAAATGAAATTAAGGAACATGAGCAGAAGCAGACAACAGTATTTAGCAGTGAAAGAAATTTAAAAACTTGCCGATGGTTTATTCAGTAATACCATGCGTAATACTTAAAATGCAATGTATATTGTTTTGCTGGACAGAGACACGCCCAGCTAGTGTTAACCCTTCTCTTGCTGAATTTTAAAATACATTTCTCCTCCTTTACCCATGTCCTGTTGTATAATTACATATATCTTCACTGTGTACACGTCTTTCGTTGTGCAATCACTGCTGTGGAGTGCACTGGTTGCACAATCAACTTGTAAATAGTGCAGACCCTGATGAGACAGCTCCTGCAGGAGCTGTCTCATCTGGGTCTTCACTATTTACAGGTAGGTATATTGACGTGAATAGCAAGCGAAGGGTTAATCTATAGAGAGCGACAAACAACACTTTGTCTCAAGTGCAAAATATTTGTTCAATTTCGCGTAATAGATTACAGAATTATTTGTAATCTCTACAGTCACTACATGGCTACGGCACTATGCAGTCATCGGGGCGTTCCCTTTATCAATAAACGCATGAATGATTACTTGGCTCTAGGTATTTGTCTAACTAGTACACTACCCATTCACCACCCTATTCATTGGCACTGTTGCCATATTGTTTGCAAAAATTGATTGGATCCAGATCAGCTGTCCATAACTCTTGGACAACTTGGTTGTGGCTTTCAGAATGACGTAGTAGAAAAAAATACAGTAAACCCCCTCTAAACCGGAATTATAGTATAGAAGAATTTAGATACTTTTAGGTAGGTGACTGCCTGATGCAGGGTGAAATTCATGCAGAAAGCTCCCAGATGATCATTCTACAAGACTTTCACCATGCATTAAGCTGCCACCTATCTTCAAGACCGACTTTTATACTAAATTTAACGTTCATTTTAGAAGGATTTCACTGTACATTGAAATTTAAAACATTCGACTTTTTGTAGCCGAAAATAACTTTTGATGCTATATCGTTTCTGTCGATATTTATGCGTAGGCAAACAGTGTTGACCCCGATCAGTGGTATCCTTCACAATTTGCAATGTCTGCTATACAAAATATTTTCCACGGGCCACGTGGGTACAAAAACTGCAAAAAATATATAAACTGGTAGTAGATTGTGCGTACTACTACTACTACTGCCGCTGCTGCTACTACTATTACTCCTGCTACTACTACTAGGTCTGCTACTACTACTACTACTGCTGCTGTTGTTACTACTACTACTACTACTACTAGTACTACTACTACTATTGCTGCTGCTACTACTGCTGCTGCTACTATTACTGCTCCTGCTACTACTACAGCTGCTGCTGCTACTACTGCTGCTGTTGCTACTATTACTGCTGCTGCTACTACTACTACTGCTGCTGCTACTACTACTACTGCTGTTGCTACCATTACTGCTGCTGCTGCTACTACTACTACTACTACTACTATTGCTGCTGTTACTACTGTTGTTGCTACTATTACTGCTGCTGTTACTACTACTACTCTGCTGCTACTATTACTACATGTACTGCTGCTGCTATTGTTAAGTTCTAAATACTACATTGTACTTATACGTTTACAGTTTTAGTCCCTTTTAATGTCTATAACTGTTTTGTATTATTCTAATCACATTTATTCTAATCATTTTCTTGAGTTGTTTGCCTTAAAAAGTAAATAAAGGGAACTATGTTATCATTGTCATGTGGAGTAAATACCTTTATACAATTTAGAACGATGACGTTTTGATCTACATGACTAAGGCGGTCAGTAAGATTGTCTCCACTGCCAATCTAAAGTCGCTGCTACTGTCCTCATCAACGCAGGCATCTTGTGGGTACCACTGTTTGCAGGATTGTCAAAAACTCATTTCCCATCGCCATTCGCTCGCCCCCTGACTATCATCCATTGCCCCTTAGTTTTGCAACTGTCACGAGTAATCTGTTAGCGCCCAGATCAGTCTACGATAATATTGTTGCTTGATCCGTATTCAAGCTAAATCTAAATTAACAGTCTAACAGCTACAAAATGCAAGAACGTGACATTTTATTTGTTTCATACGAACAGTCTTGTCGCTCATGGCAAACATTTAAGCATGATAAGGGAGATTTAACTTAACCTGCTGATAACATACTTTAACTGATGTACATGTTGGATCCAAATCGGACAACAAGGTTGAACCAAAATAGTCCTTTTTGGTATGCATCAGATGAAAAGGTTGTTTCAAATAGGTCAACTGGGAATACAAATACAACCAAACTAATTTAGATATAATATGAAAACAGTGCATGAAATTAAAACTACTAGTGTAGTTCAAGATTTAACCACCGGACCTTAATTGCATCACTTGTATGACATATCTTTCGAGAGCAACAGCCATGATTCGGACTTTGGTTGCGCTGGATGAGGTGGTTTAAGTGAAACTCTATTACAACTTTGCCTATTTGTGTTTGTAAACATGAATGTGAACACATACCAATTACTATTCTGTTTTTCTGTCTTAGAGCTGTCAGTGGGTACGTATACTTAGCAATTATATCTCTGTCTGTACAATGACCATTTTATTGCAATAATAATATATACAAACATACAATTACATGTATATTCAAATATCTTTCTTCAAGATAAATATGTTTGTGGTAAAGGTGGAGTTTAACCAGAAATTCATTTAAGAAATAATAATCGTATGAATATGAATTATCAGACCTGTATTAAGCAATCACCTGCATTACAGACCCATAATTAGACCTCCTTTTGATGGTCGCTTAAGACAGGTTCTATGAAGCTTTTGTGAAATTATTGACTTAATGTAAAACAGCTTGAACTTTGATGAGACGTAAAGTGACCAGGGCCTGGCGCAATTTTGAGTACTTCAAAATTAAAGCAGACATTGTGTTTTACCACAGGGTAAGGGTTAACCCTTTACTCCAGAAAAACGCATTTCTGCGCCTTTGCAATCAGAGCAGATCCAGATCAGACGGCTCCTATTGGAGCCGGCTGATCAGGGTCTTCTCTGTTTGCTATAAAATAATATAGATATGATTCTATTGTTTCTTCCTAGGCAAAAAAATCCCATTTCCACCTGCCAGTATAGGTAATTAATCTTATTAATATTCATGATATGATTTCTTACATGAATATCCATGGAGTAAAGGGTTAAGGTATTCAACTGTATCATATATGCGTTTCTTCAGGGTTCAGCAGTGTCCGGTTAATGTATAAATGTCCTATTTTTTATTTTATTAAATCATCTTGAAACGGTCACATGTAGCTACAATATTGCTATAATTTTAACACTATTGCCCGCCGTGGCGGATTCCATGACAACCTTTTTCAACTATTGGGTTGTTTTTCACTTACAGAAGCTTTCTGTTTTACCTTTGCCCTGCATTAAGTGATCGCTTGCTGTTTAAGACTCCTATGTTTGATAAATGAATAACCGCTTAACCCTTCGCTTGCTGAATTTTAAAATACATTTCTCCTTCTTTACCCATGCCCTGTTGTATAATAACATATATCTTCAATGTGTACAATTATTTCGCTGTGCAATCACTGCTGTGGAGTGCACTGGTTGCACAATCAACTTGTAAATAGTGCAGACCCTGATGAGACAGCTCCTGCAGGAGCTGTCTCATCTGGGTCTTCACTATTTACAGGTAGGTAGACGTGAATAGCTAGCGAAGGCTTAAGATATTTTCTACTGTATTGGATATGCCTAGCAAGTCAGTGTCTCACTGGGATACTGGGTCCAAGGTTATAAAACTTTTATGTCTGAGTCTGAGATCATTCTCAAGCGTCTGATCAGATGCGTGAGAGTGATCTCAGACTCAAGTGAAATGTTTTATAACCGCTGAGCCAGGCTCTTTGACACTCGGTTAGTAGTTTTAAAAACAGGGGGTAGCTTAATGCATGGCAAAAGTAATACAGAAAGCTCCAATATAAACTGTCTGCATTAGCTTCCACCTACACTAAGTTACCTGTCTTGAAAAAACAGATTTTGAAATATTTTAACGCATTCTCTCCTAGACTATTTTTTAGATCCAACCTTTTTAAATTAATCTACCGAAAAGGAGCATTAACTAGAGAAAAGGGAAAAAATAGAATTTTGTTGTTTGAAACCATTGTGATAGATAGAGCATTTGCTCCTATATGAGCAAATGCCCTATTTATCACAATAGTTTCACAATGTGAATTTTATAATTGCGTCAAAAATGCGTCACTAGGAGATACTATTTTAATGGCCGCAACATTAAGTCTAAACATGAGGGTTTAACGCATACCTACATTCGCTGCCACGTAAATGTAGTCTGCTACAAATTTCATTTTAGCTTGCGTATTGTCGGATCAATGTCAAGAAAAAAAAGAAAAACACTTCTAAACACGGTCACACGTCATGAATATTGATGAATATTCCTCTGACTACATTTTTATAATTGTAGCTAAACAAGGGAGTGTTTTACCATTTATTACGCTGTAGAATCAGATCTATATTATTCAATAAGCAAAAAGGTCATATCCTGATCTGATCTTTGTTTGCAAAGTCGTTAACCCATTTGCCTCATATAAACACCTTACCTTACCATGCGCCTTTCCAACACAGACAAGACGGCTCCTGTAGGAACCGTTTGGTGATGGTCTGATCTGCTTGCTATTGGTACAATATATGCCTTGATCTTATTCTACAATGTCTACCTGAGCCATAATGTGCTTTGATCATGTTCCACTTTAAAACATAACCTGGTCAATATTTATGATATCACTATTTCTTACATGAATATGCAACAGGTAAAGGGTTAACATGTAAGAAATTATGACGTCATGAATATTAATAAGATTATTTTTATAATGGCATATGAACACAGGACATTTTGCCTCAGGCAGAAGCTCTAGTCAGATCTATATTACACCATAAGCAAACAGAGCAGACCCTGACCGGACGGTTCCTATAGGAGCCGTCTGATCTGGGTCTAATCTGTTTGCAGATGCGTAAAAATGCGCTTACATAAGGAAAAGGGTTAAAATTTACTTGTATCAGGTAGTGGAGTCTTACGATTTGATTAATACGAGATAACCTCTGGGTAGGCTGTTTCTGTCTGTGGGAAAACTTACGTCACAATCGTGGTCTCCGACAGAAACTATCCAACTTCAGACAATTTCAACCGGTAATGCGCCGAGGATGTATCTATTTGTTCAGACTTAATTCCTTAAACCAAGCCTAAGATGTTTGTTTACATATCGGAACGGACGAAAGAAACACATAATTAGTGGCGGCAGGCCTGTATAAGTCAAAATGTTCACTTCCATCCATACTACTTACCGGTGTATGAAGTAATTAAACACATTTTAGACATTTTGACTACATCACGTTTCAGTGAACAAAATTGACATAAATGTACAGTATAACCTCTCTATAACGACCACTAAATTGTGTTAATTAGTTGGTATTTAGGGCAGGTGGCTGCTTAAAACAAGGTGAAAGTAAAACAGAACGCTCCTTTAGGAGCGTTCTGTTTTACTTTCACCTTGCTTTAAGCAGCCACCTGCCTTAACACAAAATACTTGATGTAATAAATTAAGTGGTCGTTATAGAGAGGTTTATCTATACAACAAAGTGACAATACAGTAGAAGCTGTCTTAAGCGACCATATAATGATTGGACACAGGAATATTAAAAAGCAGATGCTTGCTCCTATAGGAGCTTTCTGCAATACTTTTGACCTGAATTAAACTACCATCTGTCTTACCGACCTATAATTACAGCACTTTTTGATGGTCGCTTAAGACAGGTTTTACTGTATCTATTTCACAAGAAGAGAAAGAAGATATCGACATTGTACGCCATCGTTTGCTGTGATATCGTCACGTAAAACCCTTTTCCACGTGAATACTCATATAAACAGCGTCATAAATAATAATTAGCTACATGTAAACATTTATAATGATAGTAGTGACAAGGGAATTATTTACCATAGCAGTCACTGTAGAACCAGACCTATATCATGTCTTAAGCAAACAAAACAGAGCCTGATTAGACGGCTATCACAGAAGTCATTTGATCTGGGACTACAGTAAAACCTCTCTATAACGGCCAATAAATACATCAAATAGTTTATGATAAAGACAGGTGGCTGCTTAAAGCAAGGTGAAAGTAAAACAGAACGCTCCTATGGGAGCGTTCTGTTTTACTTCCACCTTGCTTTAAGCAGCCACCTTTCCTAAATACCAACTAATTAACACACACATTAGTGGCCCTTATAGAGAGGTTTTACTATACTCTACTGCAAAAATGCCCCAAAAATGCGTCTTTGTGAGGCAAAGGGTTAAGTTAATTTTAGCCATATATATTTGGAATATTTAGCCATATATTTTATTGCTGTTATTAATGCAAAATAATTACTAATAGGATTTTTGCAAAACACAAAATGGCTTGAAAAAAATTGACTGATTTTATTGCTTAACATCTGTATTTTGCCATTTATGACTAGTGAACGGCAAATAGGATTATGGGATGCAGAATGTTCTTCGTTAGTGTTTATTGAATGAAAACATTCCATACAAGGAATTTAATTTAGTATTTATATATTTAGCTCTACATCTAATAGTTTGGCCCTACTGGATCTTTTTCTATTTCATTTCTTGAAAAAGGTCCAGCAAGGTAGAACTGTTAAAGTTAGAACTTAAAGTATATAAAGTCATTCTTATCACCCAACGTTCATTTAACCCATTCCCTCATAGGCTATTTTTAGACACAACATCTTTGAATGAATCTACCGAAAAGGAGCATTTACAAGAGAAAAGGAAACTTTTATAATTTTGTAGTTTGAAATCATTGTGATAAATAGAGCATATGCTCCCATAGGAGCAAATGCTCTCTTTATCACAATAGTTTCACAAAATCGTCAATATGAGGGAAAGGGTTACATGTAACGTGGTCATCGCAAAGTACCGATAAATTATGAAGATTATTTGTCACACCAAGTCACATTATCCTGACATTGGGTCAGCATGTCACTGTACTACTCTCATATACTGAAAACCAAGTAAGGCCAACTGAGGATTAACTGTTTTGGCGCCATTACAGCCAGCCCTATCAGCCGCTTACGGTGGACTTTTGCGATGAAATAGTTAACGCGGCCAGCTCAAAGCAATGATACATACACGTATTATAATGCACACCAATTCACATTATCTTGACAACCGGATCAGCTAGATAGACTACCCTCATATACTTACACTAAGTTTTACCGTAAACCTGGATTTGGTATGGCTTAACATATGATTAAACCCTCGGCCTATAGCATCAAAAGCTTAAAAGCTTAAACCAACTTAGTTACATTAGAAACTGTTTTAAGCGGCTATTAAAAAGAGGTCCAAGTATAGTTCTGTAAGACAGGTTGTAGCTTAATGCAGGTCAAATGTAATACAGAAAGCTCCTATAGGAGCTTTTTGTATTATATTTGCCCTGCATTAACCAACCACCTGCTTTTTAAGACTCATATGTTCAATAAATGAATGCCGTTTAGGACAGATTTGACTATGTTAATATGGCGCTTGCGGTTTGTTGCTAAGGAACAGAGAATGACTAAACTGTATAATTGTTGACCCTACATGTTACGCTTTAACTAATAAATGACCGCGGCCATGAATATACATTGGTTGCTTATGTTGCATTCACTCTTGAATCCCTTACCTAATGAATATTCATGTAAAAAATAATGACTGCATGGCTATTAAACATCTAAATGTTCGTAATGCAATTATGAACAAAGACATTCTTTACCATGGCAGAAACTGAAATTACAGTAAAACTTCTCTTAACCGGACATTATATTTAGTATAAATATCGGTCTTGGAGACAGGTGACAGCTTAATGCAGGAGCTTTCTGCATGACTTTCACCCTGCATTAAGCAGTCACCTGCATAACATATCTACACTATTCTCTATTATAATTCCGGTTAAGAGAGGTTTTACTGTATATCTGTATTATTTCCTAAGCAAACAGAACAGACCACAATCAAATGGCGTCTACAGGAGCCTCTGATATGGGACTATTCTGTTTGCAAAGTTGTCAAAAGGCGTGTTTAAGAGATTAAGAAGTATTGTTATATATGCCTAAACATGGTTATTCTTGATATATGTATTAAATGTAATTGCTCACAGTATATATAATTGTCTCCTACAGCTTTCACGTGCTACAAATGCTCGTATGCCATACAAACAGATAACAGCCGGCGAGAATGCATAGAGAGTCCAGAGATGCTTGGATTTGGCGCTCATCTACAATGTAACGCTACAAGCTACTGCGTACTGTCTGAGCAGTATGACATACGTAAGCACATTCATTTCTTCCTCAACCCCTTCCCTGTTCAATATTCATGAAAAAAATGTCATCATGAATAATTATCAGCTGAATTTTCATAAGGTAATTTTTAATTAATATTCATATGTATTTAATGGATTGATATCCACCTGTACCTTCACCACATATGTTTTTCGTTAACTTTTTATGCATATCTTATAAACTAATGGTTACATTTTTCTTTACCGAACTACATGTAGCTGGTTTTGGAATCTAGATATCGTAAAACCTGTCTTTTTAAGCGGTCATCAAAAAGAGGTCTAATTATGGGTCTAAAGGGCAGATGTAAGCTTCATGCAGGTTAAAATTAATGCAGAAATATACTACATGTATAATGAACTTTCTGCGTTACGTTTTCCCTGCTTTAAGTAATCACCTGCCTTTTTAGACCCCTGTGTTCGATAAACGAATTGCCGCTGAGGAATGTTCTATTGCAATTGAGATAAAACTAAACATTAACTATTTACCTAGTATACATGTCTTTAACGCCATTGCAAACACAGTAGATGCAGATCAGACGGTTACTATAGGAACCGTCTAGTCAGGGTCTGCTCTGTTCTGTTTGCTCATAGAATTATATAGAACATAATTATTCTGCAGTTTTGACAAAGCAAAACCTTCTTTTAATCATCTTTATTTATAAATGTTCAGCCAATAAATACTCATGACGTCATTATTTCTTACATGATATTTATGGAATAAAGGGTTTTCAAAGTCATGTTCAATGGAAAACGTTCAATTGAAGTACGCAACCCAATATTTCCTAAATTATTTGAGAAACAACGCGTCCAGATCTTATTTTGGAACCCATCCATGTTTCATATGGAGGGGGCTCAACAAAAATAATAATTGCCGGGGTAACCCATTGCTATTGGTGGGTTCAGTTAACATTGCAGATCCAGATCAGAGAGCTCTTTCAATGTTTGCCTTTATCCCTTTTAAGGGACACTGGGCATAAACGGGTTAAGTCTACATGTTTGCTTTTTCTCCCATAAATCATCGAGTTTTATAGAGTCGTGATATTTGGCAGGATGTTTATAGATTGTTGACCCAGGTTTTGAATTCGAAAATGTAAGAGCGGATTTCAGTACGTCTGATCTCAGATATATACACTAATTAAGATATACTTCAACAACTTGCCAAACAGAAATGGAAGCGCCATTTTGTATAAACCCCATATCTATTTTCTGGCATAGTTTACTTCTACAAATTCACGTGTTTAATCATTGCCCTAGTGTAAACGCCTTTCCGTGCATTTGCAAACAGTTTAGACCCAGATTAAACAACTCATGTAGGAGCTGTTTGATTAGGGTCTGCTCTGTTTGTTTATGGAAGTACAGTAAAACCTCTCTATAACGACCACTAAATTGTGTTAATTAGTTGGTATTTAGAGCAGGTGACTGCTTAAAGCAAGGTGAAAGTAAAACAGACCGCTCCTATAGGAGCGTTCTGTTTTACTTTCACCTTGCTTTAAGCAGCCACCTGTCTTTATCACAAAATACTTGGTGTAATTTAGTGGTCGTTATAGAGAGGTTTTACTGCAATACCAACTTGTCCAGTTCACATATGCCGCTATACATACATATATATCTATACAGCTAATAAATGTTCATGATATCAATATATCTTACATGAATATTGAACAGCGAGAGGGTTAATTATGTCGAAACCTTTGCCTCAGATAACGGTATTTTGCGTAAAGTATATACTGACTTGTTTACAGATTGCGAAATAATTTTACATATCTAGAAGAAATCTGCAGGCAAACATGCTTTAGAATATTCTTGAGTATTGAGGAGTCTCCGAATGTGTTGGTCAGCCAAAGAAGAAACTAATTGTGACCCGTTGTTTTGTTTTACAGAGCAACAGATAAAGGTGCGTACTCAAATACTAAAATCGTCATTTCTCCGCCAAACTCTATGTTGTGACTACTCTTTAGAATCGTCTATTCGAGGCCATTCTAAAGAGCAGTCACACCATAGGGTTTGGTAGAGAAATAAAGTTTGGTGGAGAAATAAAGAAGTTATCTTATTAGTTATCTTATCTGGACCTCTGGTTTTACATTTCCAGATCAGAAGATAGTTACCTCTTACTTCCGGTCCTGTTCGGGCAAGAGCTGGGGGAACGAGTGCCATAAGGACTGGAGTCACGTGACCTGTTATTCCTCTTGCCAGGGAAACTATTGCAATTCGCGTAACAACGGACTTTTGTACAAGGAATACCTACGAACACACAAGGATATCCCTGGCTATTCCAGTAGCCCGACTGTTTCCCAAGGTCTACGTGTGTTCATTGCCTGTTGTTGTGCATTTCTCGCATTGATGTAATTGTCAGGTGTTTTTTCATTATTTTTAAGTGCATATTGACAGACATGGAGGTCTATGTACTTTACATTTTGATTTGCGGAACTATATACCTATATACTTATAGGTGCTGATATCAAACTGCAAATGAACTACAACTGGTGGTAGTAATACAAATGCAATGATGTGACCATGTAAAGTTTGACTGGTGTTGAAATGTGATTCCCGTGGCTTTCAGGTTCAGTAAAACCCCTATAAACCGGACGTTTAATTTAGTATACATATCGGTCTTGGAGACAGGTGACAGCTTAATGCAGGATAAAAGTCATACAGAAAGCTCCTATTTTAAGCAGCCACCTGCCCAAAGGTATATCATTTCTTCTCTTCTAGAATGCCGGTTTAGAGAGGTTTTACTGTACACATACTTATAACCATAACCTTCATTCCGCTATCCGCGACGCATTTGCAAACAGCTTGGATCCAGATGTGACGCCGAGTTACTCCAGGTCTCATCAGAATGGAAACTGTTCGATACTCAGTTCGATACTCAGTCAATAATGTCTCAAAATTGCACCAGATGCATATTTGAGAATACTTTTTTAAAAGGATTAAATGCTGTAAAGCAAGTCTATACTCTGCAGTCGGAGGCTCATCATAATAAAATCTAATCATAATAAAAAACACATAGCTTGCTCAAAGACTCGTTGCATGTCTTTAACAACTGGCCGGGACTATTGCATCTTTCTGTATCACGTTTGCCACGCATTAACACATTCCCGCTTAATGACACTTTTTTGCGTCTCTGTAAAACTCATTTATTGAAGCCATTGCGATAAATAGAACATTTTCGCCATAGGAGCGAATGCTCTATTTATCACAATGGTTTCAAAACTTCACAATTCTAAAATTCTCCTTGTCTATAGTTCATGCTCCTTTTCGATAGATTACAGTAAAACCTCTCTATAACGGCCACTATATTACATCAAGTATTTTGTGTCAAAGCCAGTTGGCTGCTTAAAGCAAGGTGAAAGTAAAACAGAACGCTTCTATAGGAGCGTTCTGTTTTACTTTCATCTTGCTTTAAGCAGCCACCTACCCTAAATAACAACTAATTAACACAATAAAGTGGCCGTTATAGAGAGGTTCTACTGTAATTCAAAGGAGTTTGGTCTAAAAATAGTCTTGGAGGGAATCAGGCAACCACATGATTTTACAGTCTACTTTGTTCATAAGCCATGTGGTCGCTTTAGCGAGTCTCTACTGTATATGAAGACTAGTTCCTTATTTTCCCGCCAAGTCCTATGTTCTGAGTGACCACTCTTTATCATCGTCACATTGAGACGAGACGTCGCTACAAACTGGCAACTGTTTGATAGGGAAAGGACGATGTTATCATTTACAATAAAACCATATTAACTTTGGGTCTATCAGTGTTTGTCAGAATTGTTGCTGCAGTTGTTTAAAATGGTGTTGGTTCTGAAGAATGTCAAATAATAAAATAATTTGATTTGGCGCCGCGTTTTAACGTTGAATCTGATCTGGACCTACGCTGGTTTCAATAATCGTCTTTTACAGAGGTGTCAATATGTGGGAATGTGTTAACGCTCCTAGTTAATGCTTCTTTTCGGTAGATTTATTCAAAGAGGTTGGATCTAAAAATAGCCTATGAGGGAATGGGTTAAGCGAACACCAAATCACAGGTTTGGTAAATTTATTGAATTAAAGTACATTATCAGACCAGTGTTCCCCTAGTCAACTTTTCATAGACATTAATATTTAGCATGCTAAGAAATAGAAGATCTATTTATTAGTTATTATCTTCCATTTCTATTCAGAACCGTAATCATAGTGTCAACCATTGTGGATCCTAATGAGACAATTAGTTACTAGTTCTCCTTTAACCCATTCCCTCATAATGACGACTTTTGAAGCCTCTGTAAAAGTATTTTTTTAAACCATTGTTATAAATAGAGCACATGCTCCATAGGAGCAAATAAATAGAGCATATGCTCCGTAGGAGCAAATGCTCTATTTATCCCAATAATTTCAAAATTACACAATTCTAAAATTTTCCTTTTTTCTAGTAAATGTTCATTTTCGGTGGATTTATTAAAAAATTTTGGCTCTAAAAATAGCTTATCAGGTATTGGGTTAAGTATAAAAGAGTTATGCAAACAAATCATGCTATTTATAAGATATAAACATAGAAGTTGATATTTAAAATGATAAGATTGTCATTCGATCTATTATGAAAAACAAATACAATAAACCCCCTCTAAACCGGGCTTTCATATCAGTATCAATGGCGGCTTGACGCCGAGAAAAAATATACAGAAAGTTCCTTGTATATTTGTAATAAATATAATACAGTTTATGGAGGGCAGAAAAGGGCCGAAAACACACGCAAAGAGATCTAATTCTTTGTCTTAAGGCAGGTGGTCACTTAATGCTGGACAAACGCGGAACTTTCTGCATTTGCTGAAGTTCTGCATCAACCAGCCATATGCATTAACCCTCTACTCCATTAATATTTTTATAAAAATAATGACGCCATGAAAATTTATTAGAATATTTGTTATAATAGCTCATGACCATAGGAAAAGTTGGCCATGGCAGATACTGTAGAATCATATGTATACCATATCATAAAAGCAAACAGAGCAGACCCTGATCAGACGGCTCCTTTAGGAGCCGTTTGATCTTGGTCTACGCTGTTTGCAAAGGCATAGAAAGACGCATACATGGGGTAAAGGGTTAAACACCCATATCAGTTGAAATAAAATTCATTACGTTTTCGCTGTAGTGAGGTTCTGCTGTATTTGGTAGATTGTACTGTGAAATTTGGCCAACAGAACATGCTCAGTTTGAATTTGGTCTACACCGATTGCACATAAATTGCACACAATTCAAGTTGTTGGACTTGTTTATTGCATACATGTACCGCAGACCTTTATCTGAATGTGTAGATATGGGATATTGGACTAATATATATATATTTATAGGTATTCGATGAATACAATGCAATACATACAGTGGATATGAAACTTTATTCTCGATGAATATTACTGTTAGACCCCGTCTATTATCAATGATAATCATAAATATTCATGTAAGAAATAATGACATCATGCATATTAAGTAGATGAGTTTACAACATTGCATGAATGTAGGAAGTCTTGTCCATTGTGGAAGCTGTATAATCAGATCTATATTACATTATAAGCAAATAGAGCAGACCCTGATCAGACGGCTGCTACAAAAGCCTACTCTGTTTGCAAAGGCGAAGAAAGGAGTATTTATGGAATAAAGGGTCAATTAAAGAATGTATTAATTAATGTGTAATGTAATGGATTAAGCGGCTACTTTTATGACCCCTCTGCACAATAAATGAATGGTCACTAAAGAGAGGTTTTATTGTAGTTGCTTTATGACGGGTTTACTGTACACAAGGGTTCACGTTTCGTTTCACCATCAATATCATTTGCCTCAATACAGCACATATACGTCGTTTCTTCACCACATAATTGCATAATCACGACATCGATTTTTTTCTGCATCAATGAATACTTACATAATCAGTAAGATATACGTCTATATTCATTAAGTTTGCATGAGTGTGTATTTTCAAAGAAAGGGAGAACACCGGATTTATTGCAAACAGTTTTGAAGATACATGTACATGTAATACGAAACTAAATTATTTGGTGTCTCATCAGGATCCTAACTGTATGTGGAATACCTGACATCGTGTTTGGGAAACAAACTATTATACACATGTTATTTGAGAATTAATTTTGTACATGAAAACGACGCCACTCTCAAAGGGTATACTTGCTCAAATGCTTTCAGACTAAATGATAGGTCACGCCAAACAGATAGTATGGTACCGGTGTATCCGAACGGAAATATAACGTTCTGTCCCGTAAACCACCAATGTTAATTCATCCTGTTACCTGATAAAAACGCCATTCCAGCTTTTGCAAATAGAGTAGACCCAAATCAGATGGCTCATGTAGGAGCTGGCGGGTCATGGTTTGCTCTGTTTGCTTTGTATGTATAAAATGACATAGATCTAATTCTACAGTGTCTGCAATGTCTAAATATTCCTGTGTTCATATGCCAATATCAAGTAATATTCGTTATACATTATGTTATATGAATATTCATGAACATATTCAAAGGGTTAGTCCTTACTGTGCGGGACACGAGTCACTAATGTCCTTCGCAAACAGTGTAGACCAAGATGAGAGGGTTCCTAGAGGAGCCCTCTCATCAGGGTCTGCGCTGTTTGTCATGTTACAATTTTCTTCAGAAAAATTCCTAAATATTCACCATAAGTTGAACTGTTTGAATTTTGGAATACAATGTAGTCCATTTGAAAATTGAATGTTGTAATGGTTAATATGTACCTTTTCAACATTACCTCATAAAATGTTGAGCATTCAAAGTAGAATGTCCATCAGTGTTTAATGAAACGAGTTCAGTCAGAATGGAAGATGTTTTTGAATTTGCTGGATGGTTTTGAATGACAGATAGTGCAGATCCAGATCAGGGGGTTCCTCTAGGATCTGGTTCTACGCTGTTTGAGCATGTCATGACATTAATTCCAAACATTCAAAGCATGATCCTCTAGCGTGCTAAGGGCGAATTTGTAATTACCGTCGGCGTGTCATCTGTTTTCAAATTGTTTGTTACTTGGATTGCATTCTGGTAAAGAAATTAACGCTTTCCCTGTTTATACATTTAGTCAAAATTTCAATACCTACTGAATATTCATAGACAAAATAGTTATAATGAGATATGGAAGGTGCACTATTGTAGCCATTTTAGAAACTAAAGAAACAAATCTGTCAAATTCCATTAGCACACAGAGCAGACCCCGGGGAGCCGTCTGATCTAGGTCTTCTCTGTTTGCAAATACGTGAAAAGGCGTTTAACACGTTTCCCATGTTCAGTAAAACCTCTCTATAACGGCCACTAAATTACATAAAGTATTTTGTGTAAAAGGCAGGTGGCTGCTTAAAGCAAGGTGAAAGTAAAAAAGAACGCTCCTATAGGAGCGTTTGTTTTACTTTCACCTTGCTTTAAGCAGCCACCTGCCCTAAATGCCAACTAATTAACACAATTTAGTGGCCGTTATAGAGAGGTTTTACTGTACATGAAATATCACGTATTTACAGGTATTAAGGAATCTCGACATCGTTTAACATTTGATCAAAATAATATAGGATCTACGTTAAAGATTGAACTTAAACACTGAATAAAAATATTCCATGAAAGGAAGTTGCTGTATAGCTCTAACTCACGTTTAACCCTATTGACCTTGTTAAAGAATCACTCATGTTTCCTCATGTAAACTACAGTCGTTTACATGCTAATAGTGTACAGAATTCTAGTATATATTTAATTATTTGAAAAAGGTCCAATGTGTGTGATTTTACATGCTTAAAATGTAGAGTATTCTTGTCTAAATACGTTGTCGCCATATAGAGTTAGAGCTAAAAATCAAACAATTCAACCAGTTCAAAAACTTTCACATAACAAAATTGACTTTGACGTTGACTTTGTCAGCATTGCCGCGTGCACTTTCTTGCTACAGTAAAAGCTCATTATTACGACCACTCAAAGAAGTCTCATTCTGGATTTGTAAAACAAGCTGGACTAATATAGTAGTACAGTAGAACCCCTCTAATGTGACCACTTAATGAATAAACATGAGTGTCTTTATAAGTAGGTGGTTGCTTAATGCAGGACAAAAGTAATGCAGAAAGCTCCTCTAGGAGCTTTCTGCATTACTTTTGTCCTACATTAAGCTACCACCTGCATATACCACCCATAAGTATACATCTTTTAAGTGGTCGCATTAGAGGTGGTTTACTGTATTCTGTATTATGTTTTTCCTGCATTAAGCAACAACGTGCTTTTACAGAGCCCTGTGTTAATACACTATTTAGTTGCATTAACCCTTTCCTCCATAGGCTATTTTTAGACCCAACCTCTTTGAATGAATCTACCCAAAAGGAGCATTTACTAGAGAAAAGTATAAACATTTATAATTTTGTAGTTTGAAACTATTGTGATAAATAGAGCATTTGCTCCTATAGGAGCAAATGCTCTATTTATCACAATGGTTTCAAAAAGTGTTAATTACAGAGGCGTAGAAAGGCGTATTTATGTAGTTGCATTAATTAGCGAGTGTTTTACTGTATCAACAAGCTATTGATGAGGTACCCAAATATTTAGACAAAATTAGGCAAATATTGCAGACCCAGATCAAGCAGTTCCTAAAGGAGGGGTTTGATCTGGACCAGCACTATTTTGTTTCTACTGTCTTAAGCGGCCACCAAAACACAGTCTTATCATACGTCTCAAAGGCAGGTGGTAAAAGTAGTGCAGAAAGCTCCCATAGGATCATGCTTTTAATACTTCTATGTTCAGTAAATGAATGACCGCTTATGATAGGTTCTATTGTATGTGAGTCCAATTAAAATTATCAAAATGGCGTCACGTCAAATTATTCACTCTTACAAACCGATGGAGATGGTTTATTGGATGTCCGAATATTTTGGGTAATAGTTATGTAAATTAAAAAAAACAGTCCCATATTTTACTGGCAATGTGCCCAAATCTCAGTTTGGACAACATCTGTTTTCATTTCCGTCATTTCTAGACCAGGGGATATGATTCCGGAAGCATGTTACAAACGATTACGATCATCGCCAATCGTAATTTACGACACTAACTACTAGCGCAACAATTAAAGCTAACTTCGTACGACAAGACAACTGGGTCTGGTAATCATCGTATGAAACAACTGACCACTTTTTTCATAAAATGGGCTCAAAGGGTTTAAGTTTATAAGAGGAGTATTTACAAAATATAAGTAAAACAAGATGTGTTTGTGAAACACTATGCCCTCGATATGAGATTTGACCTTGATGTATGACCTTGACCTTAATAAGTCGCCCCCTACAAATGTATCCATAAGTTGCACATGCATTTCAAGTTTGAAGGATGTATGTTGAATGGCGTCGAAATTATTGCCAATCTAAAATTTAACCCGTAATCTGACCTTTTGCCTAAATGTATGACCTTGACCTTAACAAGTCATCCCTACAATGTTTGACCCCATACGTTGCACATGCCTGTCAGGTTTGAAGGATGTTTGTTGAATGATGACGAAAGTATCGCCAATCTAAATTGACCCATAATTTGACCTTGACCTTATTAAGTCACCCCATAAGTTCATCTCCATAAATTGCGCATGCATCCCAAGAGTTTGAAGTATGTATGTGCAGTGACTTCAAAATTATCACCAACGTTAAAGTTTGGGCCAAATCAGCCAACCAACCAACCAACGGATAGACAGACAGGACAAAAACAATATGCCCCACACACTTGAACGGGGAGGAAGGGGAATAAATATTCAGTACCTATCCTGATAGTATTCACAGAGCTACAGATAAAAGTGCGTACTCAAATACTAAAATTGTCATTTCTCAACCATTTCTTCGAGACAACAAATAGTTTTGATCCTATTGATCACATGTGAACAGATCTTGAACGGCAAACAGTTTGGTTGAACATACTGTATCTAAACGTTTTTAGTATTATATTTTCTGAATTTCTAACTTTACACCATTATCTAACAATTCTAATATAACGGGACAAATATAATGGGTATAGCGCCCTAGCTCTCCATATATTCCTGCCGTACGTGTATTCAATTTTAATCTCTGAGAGAATACAATCTTACATTTTGTAAACGATTATTGAAAGTAAAATTATATCTCCTTTGATTTAGTATATCCCAAGCTTTCTGAAGCATAACACAAATAGAACCAACAAAAGCATCAAACAAATGGCATAGTGTATTTAGTGGCTCAAGTCAAATTTCCCACAATTACATAATAAAATGTTTAAAGCTTTTAGTGCTTTCCGGATTAAATGATCTTGATTTAGCTCATAATTACCTGTATTATTACCAACAGTGCCTGAATAAAACCGTCAAAAGCATCTATTTTATAGCCATCATAGGCCCAATGTTCATTTGGTAGGAGACGGCCACGCTTACTGAATACATATTTTTGTTTTGTTTTAGCGGTGTTAACCTTAAAGCCCTAAGTACAATAAGAAGGTCATAAATCTAAACGATGTTGTAGTTCTGAAGGAGACTTGCCCAGAATACCCATGTCATCTTCGAAAAGCAGTAGTATTTACACAATATCATCTAATATAAGTCCTGAATCAGCATTGTCTTATAAATATAGTTCTAAATCACCAACATGACAAGAGAGAACATAGTATCGGCGAAATAACATCCCCTTGTCTCAAGCCCACAGCATATGTAAATTAGTCTGAATAGCCAGCACATAATTTAAAAGATGATTTTACTTTCTGGTATATATTCCTCATAATTCTCAACATTTTACCTTTGAATACCGAGTCTTATATATTTTCAACAATAAACCATTTCAATAAATAGAATCAAAGCATTTGATCATATCTACAAACACAGCATAACCACGTTTATTATCATTAATATTACTTTTCTTACGAAGAGGTACAATAACACCCTCTGTCCATTTTCTGGATAATGGCCCCAATTCAAAATAGCGTTAAAGAACATTCATGTAAATGCCGGGAATGGTTCCGGTGTTGGCGTTTTTGTTAAAAAAAATTTGTACATGAGTTTGATATCAATGTTTTAGAAACTTCATTTGAAGGCATTTTATGGCTTAAGATGCATAATAAGTACGATAATGTTATATTAATGCCTTGTGTTCGCTATTGGTCGCCAGGGAATTCTTCCAGGCATATTGATGTGAATTTGACTGTTTGTTAATTGATGTGTAAATATTTCAAAATGAAGGGTTACTTTATATATTATATTCAATCTTTATTATAGTCTCATCATGGTTACGTCACAACATATGTACATATAAAATGCAATTAAAACCATAACATTCAATATTGAATTATAAGAAACTTTTCAGGGTTTTCATCCAGTTAACCTTTGAATATAATTTCAGTTATCTATATTTTAGACTGGCAAAAAGAGAAGCATTTACAAATTAATTATAAAGGGAAGTAACTGCTACAAATCAATCTCTCACTTAATCTAATTGATTATATCCCTTTTTATAATGCTATACAGCAACTTGTCATATTATAAATGTATTTATGCTATTTATAATAGCATGTCTTGGAACCTAGCACTGCCACAAGCTGTTGCATTACGTAAAACTTATTTTAGCTATTAATCTTAATTTTTGCAAAGAATAACGAGATTGCAAACCAGTCTAAAAGGATAATATTTCCATCACACAATAGTTCTATCACATAATATTTCTATCACAGATTCATACTATATCTACCCCAGTCTCATTGACTGTTTATAGAACCTACCCATATGTGTTATTAGATGAACAAAAAGAGTTGTGTAGTTTTGGACAATTGTCAAAATAGGCGACTTTATCAGGCAAATGGTAAATAGAACATTATATCAGCCAACAATTGTCTATGTAATAGCCAGAAAAGGGTTTGTAGAATTATATTGGTACAATTTAAGATACAAAATGCATGCAGTCAGTGATAATCTGTTAAGTGAACAGCACTATGAACAGCGAGTAACGACCTGTTTAACCCATTCCCTCATAGGCTATTTTTTTAGATACAACCGCTTTGAACAAATCTACCGAAAAGGAGCATTAACTGGAGAAAAGGAAATGTTAAAGAATTTTGTAGTTTGAAACCATTGTGATAAATAGAGCATTTGCTCCTATAGGAGCAAATGCTCTATTTATCACAATGGTTTCACTGTGACCTTGACCGATTAACCTCAAAACAACAGGGGTCATTTACTGATCATGGCCAGCCTGCCTACTTAATATGAAGACAGCACACCTAGTAATTATCAAGTTATTGAGAAGACAATATTTGTAACTGAAGGTCACTGTGGCCTTCACCTTTGACCGACTGACCTCAAAATAAACAGGGACCATCTGCATGTACTTGCTATGACCATCCTCCCTACTAAGTATAAAGAAAGCACACCTGAAAGTTATCAAGTTATTGAGTAGACAATATTTTTGAGTTGAAGGTCACTGTGACCTTGACCTGTGACCGAATGTCCTCAAAATCATTAGGGGTCATCTGCTGTCCATGAAAAATCTTCCTCTTAATAATGAAGACAGTACACCTAGTACTTATTAAGTTATCGAGCGGACAGTATTTTTATTTGAAGGACACTGTAACCTTAACCTTTAATCGAATGACCTCAAAATCAATATGTATCGTCTACTGACCATGACCTACCTCTCTATTATGTATGAGGACTGTTCGCCTAATATTTGTCAAGTTATTGAGCGGACAGAGATGTGGCTAACGGACTGACGGACATACGGACGTTCTTACGGATTGAGTGGCTATGTGGCTATTCTTTTGTTCAAAATGGGCACATAAAATGAAAATTTAGCCACATACCCACCCCCCCCCCCCCCCAAAAAAAATAATAATAAAAAAATCAAAAAAATCTTTTCTTCTCATAGTCACATAAACAGGAATTGTTAGAGCCGACTGACAGACGAACGGACAAGCACCATACCGTCATACGACCGAAGTTACCTTCGGGCGTATAAAATGGCACTAATTTAAATGAACATTATTCACATTATATACTGTAAGATATTAAGGGTTACAATAGATAAAGTCGGTAGAAATCTTTACATTTACAGTGAAACCCCTCTAACGCGACCACATAAAAGAGGTATAATTCTGGATGGCAGAGGCAGGTGGTAGCTTAATGCAGGACAAAAGTAATGCAGAAAGCTCCTAGAGGATCTAACCATCCATTGTATATCAAGTCTAAATAAACAATAGCCTAATTAGTGTACATAAAGTCATTTTCCTACATGAATAGTTATTAGATAAATGCTTTAAGCGGTTGCACTGTACCTTATGAACGATGCATAGTACGACAGAGCCTGTCATAACCCTTTTCCTGTTCAACATTCATTCAAGATTTTATCACCTCATTAATAATCATGGCCAGAACTAGTAAAACGGAACAAGGAAAGATTTTTTCCACCATGATGGAAATTGTAAAATCAGATCTATAAACTTCCATATAGGAACCGTCTGATCTGGGTCTACTCTGTTTGCAAAAAAACGTAAAAAAGAAAGGCAATGTTTAACCGACAATTAAAATGTTTAAATCTAGGTCTTTAAGACAAGTGCTTGATTAATGCAGGTCAAGTTACTATTACCCTGCATTAATCAAGCACCTGCTTTATAAGACTAAATTCATTGTGACTTAACGCATTCCCTCATATTGACGATTCTATAAAAGTCACTTTGTGAAACCATTGTGATAAATAGAGCATTTGCTCCTATAGGAGCAAATGCTCTATTTATCACAATGATTTCAAACTACAAACTTCTAAAATTGTCCTTTTCTTTAGTTAATGCTCTTTTTCGGTAGATTTATTCAAAGAGGTTGTATCTAAAATGGCCTATGAGGTAATGGGTTAAGACAGGTTCTACTGTACATGGTAAATAGGAAACACTGTTTTAGGCATGTGCCATTGTGTCACACTTACACCTACTAAATATACATGGTTTGCTATCAATAGCATTGTTAACCCATTACCTATTAACCCATTCCCTCATAAGCTATTTTTGAATCGAACCTCTTTGAATAAATCTATCGAAAAGGAGCTATTACTAGAGAAAAGGAAAAACAAATGTAGTTTCTTTCAAGTTTACACTGCAACGCATTTGTTCTTTAATGTTATTAATTTGTAAATGTTGCCCAGAATGTATATTACCATAATATAAAAAAGTGTGTATATTGGCTATAGCACATTGAGACGTAGAGTTTTAAGATGTACTATAAACCAAAGGTTGCCCACTGGAATATTCATTTCCCCATCGGTGGCATATTTCTGTCACACGTTCACTTCTTAGGTTTCGTGAAATGGTTCGTGTTGGAAATTACGTGTGATGCGTACGTGAAATCAATATAGCCATCTATTATAAAACAAAATGTTCTGCTGAGGCCCTGTCATTAAATCGTGTTCTTTTTCTGCATTGGTGCATTGTATAGATGGGAAAGCGAAATGTTTCTAGTCGAAGAGCTAATAACACGAAACATTTCTCTTACAAATCAAAGTCTCAAAGCTCTATAGCCAATATACACACTTTCTATATTATGGTAATGTACATGACACCATTAAAGAAGAATGCATTGTAAAATTATTTAAAAATTCTTTAACAAAGGCACATAACAGAACAGAACAGAACAACAGAACATATCCTTAATTTTCGTCACAGTTTACATAAAAGTAACAACATGTGAGCGTATAGAGGAAAACATAAATCACAAAGAATAATACCAAAACCTTAAGAATATTGATGTCGTGTAATCCCCGGCGACACCTCCCCAGCCCCACCCACCCACCCAACGAAACCCCAAACCCACCCAACAGCCCCAGGGCAAGAGACGACCCCGAGGCCAAACCCCACCCGAACCTGACAACAGGTGCAAACACCCTATATCAATATATAAAGTTTCACAGTTGTTCCTACACTACATGAGAAGTTATGCTCTGGACAAAAATTGCTTCTGAAAAGTAAATAAGGGAAATAACTCCCTCAAAAATGAATTTAGAGTTACAACCCTTATTGACTGCACATCATCTCATCACCCACTATTTATATATATAAAGTTTCACAGTTGTGTCTATAATACTTTAGGAGTAATGCTCCGGACAAAAATCCGGACGGACGGAAGGACGGAAGACGGGAGGACCGATGGACGGACAAACACACGTATATGCGCTATTCTAATAGTTTCTCTAGAACTGGGTGTATAATGACAGGTTGTGCATGTTGAATACTATTCTATGTATTAAGCATTATACCAACTTGAGAAGCACCAGTCTCGTATGATTAAAGAACGTCACTGTCAAAATAAGTGCACGATAACCTATGACGTATCATGACTTTCTCTTACTATTGCACACTGACGTCGTTCTCATAGCAACGTCAAAACTTCTATTCGCGCCATTGCAACACTATATCAACACGCCACGATGTCTAAGAAAGAAATGCAGGTTGGATTTCTTGTCATGCTTCAGTCAGCTATCATGTCGTGTTTTGGAAAGCGGAGCAGAACACTATCTGAAAGGGAAAGATTCGGCAGAATTGAACTTTTTGATATTACCGGACTGAAAGAGGTAAAAACCCAACTTACACATTGCCATTATGCGAAAGTTTTGGAACTGGTTGATTTGTTTGATTTCATTTGTTTTATATTAAGCTCTAACTCTATATCTCGAAAATGCATTTAGACAAGAATACTCTGCATTTTAAGCAAGTAAAACCACACATATTGGACATTTTTCAAATAATTAAACAGACTAGAATTCTCTACACTATTACGCATGTAAACAACAGACTGTGGTCTACCTGAGGAAAATGATGAGTAATTCTGTAATAAGGTCAATAGGGTCAAACGTTTAGAGTTAGAGCTATATAACAAAATCCCTTCATGAAGTACTTTTGATTCAGTGTTTCAGTTCAATCTTTAAAGTAGAGCCTATATTATTTTGATCAAATGTTGAACGATATCGAGACGTATTTTCACGCGTTTGCAAACAGAGTAGACCTAGATCAGACGGCTCATATAGTAGCCGTCTAATCAGGGTCTGCTCTGTTTGGTAATTGTAAGATATGTTTCTTTAGTTTCTAAAATGGCTACAATGTTCTACCTTCCATAATTCATTGCAACTATTATTTCAATAAGTATTCAGTACGTATTGAACTTTGGAATAAACGTAGAACAGGGAAAAGGTTAACTGTATTTGATTTCGTGTAAACTGACTCTGAATCTCACCAAAAAAGATATTCCCCAGAAACTTCACTGCCGTGAATGCACTTTTGTTCATTATTTTCAGGAGATGCCGTTTTTACACAAAGTTACGTCCAATGATGACCAGTCCAGTTACCTACTCGACAAGCTGCGTATTGAATACACGGACCGTCGTCGTATGGCACAGCTAGAGGTGAACATTGTTTTCGTAGAATCTGTAACTTATCAAGTTTAAAATCATTATTAATTGTAAGCATTTGCAGTGAAATAAAATTCAAAAAAGGGAATTAATATAATACATAATTACTTGAATAGCTTTTATCTAATATTTCGACCACTACGGGCCTTTTTTCAAAGATTATCATGTCAAAATACACGTCACAGTTTTGGTACATGTATGCATTCAGCCATAAAATCAAAGAGAACAATGTTGTAGTAACCCTTTCGTCCATAAATACGCCTTTCTACGCCTCTGTAATAACCACTTCTTGAAACCATTGTGATAAATAGAGCATTTGCTCCTATAGGAGCAAATGCTCTATTTATCACAATGGTTTCAAACTACAAAATTCTAAAATTTCCTTTTCTCTAGTTAATGCTCCTTTTCGGTAGATTTACTCGAAGTGGTTGGATCTAAAAAACGCCTATCGAGGAATGGGTTACACACTTTGGATCTTGGTGAGATTTCAAGTTAACCGTCGTTTCATCTGGATCCAAACTGTAGACTGGGGTTTAATGTTAACAATTCTGTTTATAGGATATAGAGAAAGAACGCCGGGAGTACAAGACCATGCTCAAGTGCCGCAGAATGCTGAACAGAGCTGAGGTGATCTTCCAGTCGTATGCTGAAGCATTTGGCGAGGAAGAGGAAGATGCAGGGAATCCACTGATGTGGGTCGTATCTAATGCGCAGTGAAAAAGGGAACTAATGAATCTGATGAGTCTGAGTTTATTCTCAAGAATCTGATCGATCAAAAAGTTTATAACCTCGGTACCTGATGTTACATGTTGAAATATGTAAAAGACAATGTTTAATAAAATAGAACATGCATTTAAACGTGTTTGAGTATATGTATAAGCCTGTAATAGTGATTGATTGAATGAGTGAGTGAGATAGTGAGTGAGTGGACTGAGTGAAGCGAATGAGTTGATAAATGTTAAGCGCAATGTATGATAAATGTGATGTGGAATAGAAATATAAACCAAACCATCTTTGGACAAAAATCGACCTGTTCAATTTTCAACAAGAACACGTGATGTTAATATATACCGGGACTCTAATACCAGGGCAAATAACATAAACCTAATTATTAACCATTTACTCCATAAATACGACTTTCTGCGCCTTTGAAACAGAGTAGACCCAGATCAGACGGCTCCTACAGGAGCCGTTTGATCAGGGTCTGCTCCGTTTGATTATGGAATAAAATAGATGGTATTCTATAGTTTCTACTTTCGCAAAATGTCATGTGTTATAATGCCATTTTAATCTAATAAATATTCATGATGCCATAATTTCTTACATGAATATTCATGGAGTAAGGGGTTAAGCAGAGAAAGGTTTCGCGTTATTAGCTCTTCTACTGGAAACATTTCGCGTTATTAGCTCTTCTACTAGAAACATTTCGCGTTATTAGCTCTTCTACTAGAAACATTTCGCGTTATTAGCTCTTCTACTAGAAACATTTCGCGTTATTAGCTCTTCTACTAGAAACATTTCGCGTTATTAGCTCTTCTACTAGAAACATTTCGCGTTATTAGCTCTTCTACTAGAAACATTTCGCGTTATTAGCTCTTCTACTAGAAACATTTCGCGTTATTAGCTCTTCTACTAGAAACATTTCGCGTTATTAGCTCTTCTACTAGAAACATTTCGCATTCCCGTCTATGCAATGCACCAATGTAGAAAAATAACACGGCATTAAATAACAGGGCCGTAGCAAAATATTTTGTTTCATTATAGATGGTTGTCTTGATTTCATGTACGCATCGTGTTCAGTTTTATTTGCAATTCATTTACGTCACAAACATTCCAGCAGACAAATATGGGTTCATGGTACATTCAAATCTCTATAGCCAATATACACACTTTTTATATTATAGTTATATACATTCTGGACAGCATTAAAGAAATAATAACATTAAAGAAGAATGCCTTGGAGTGTAATCTTATTTACACTTCGTGGATGTGACTTGGCCTAGTGGTTTAGCGTTGAGCTGATAACACCAGGGTCCGGGGATCGAATCTCGGCTGGACCAGGTCGAAATTTCAGAGACGCGTTCAGTGTCTCCCACCCGCACGAGGTTGCCTTCTCTCCACTCTGGGGTTAAATGGGTACCTATGAGGGTCACTAGCCGGTACTGTTGGTGCTCAATGGCTCAATGGCAAGGGGAATAAATGTACAGTCGGCTGAGGGGTCATTCGGACTGAAAGTAGACTATAATTAGGTACTTTTTAATTTAAAAATCCTTAAAAATATGCGATTCTGAATACTTCATAGTTAAAGACCCTCTGTTTTGTAAATCATGGGCAAGTAACCTAGACCAGTATCCATGCTTATTAAACTTTTTAGTTGAGTCTGAGTTCGTTCTCAAGTTTTTGATTGGTCCGATTTGAGCCTTTGGCTCAAATCAGACCAATCAAAAGCTTGAGATCATACACAGACTCAACTAAAACGCTTTAGAAGCATGGACCCAGAACTGTAGATATGAAGCGCATTTAGAAGATCTATGTTTTTATTTCTCCGCCAAAACTATCTTGCTGCAATCCATTAGAATCGCCCTAAAGGCAAGACAGGTTTGACAAGACTTTTAGATAAAGCCATTTAGATAGATCAGTGTACATCTTATGTACAGCCTTGCTAGACACATTGATGGGATTGTCCCCCAACTGGAAAACTTGCTGCGATATTCTGCCAGGTTCAGATAAACAACAGAATAGTGCAAACAAAGTGAAATATGACATTTTATCAATCAAATACGCCTACTTTTTGGCCTTTTGGTTCAATGAAGCCCATAATCAATCCTGGCTGATTGCCATGCATATTTCCCTTCACTGTTATAAATATTGCTTGTCAATGAGCATTGTGGAAGCAAGAGCATAAACAAATTAGATATAAACGGACTACCATTTGACAGCGGACTGCGGACATCACGTCATCATGCTCATTGAGCTGAACAATTAGCTAAGATATTACAGTAGAACCTGTCTGAAGCGGCCATCAAAAAGATGTCTAATTATGGATCTGTAAGGTCGGTGGTAGCTTAACCCATTTGCTCCCATGATCCCATACATAGGATGTAGGCATACAGTGTAGACTCCGATCAGACGCCGCATAATGCGGCGTCTGATCAGAGTCTACACTATTTGCTGATAGGAATTTCAATATAAAACAAAACGAAATTGAACATTTAGGCCAGGCACCCTTAGATAAAAAATGGACTTATCCAATATATAAACATGGAAGAATCCACTGGGAGCAAATGGGTTAATGCAGGTAAAAAGTAATGCCTGCAGTAAACTCATATAGGAACTTTTTGCATTCTTTTTCTCTGTATTTGGCAACCACCTGTTTTCATAACACTCCTATGTTGAATAAATGAATGGCCACTTAAGACACAATCATGTTCTACTGTATTAAGTCCAGGGGGCTCTTATTCGAAGGGTAGCTCACCCTCCATACTTTGTGAATAAATATAGATGTCTTTAAAACTGGCGTTTGCTTAATGCAGAATCAAAATAATGTACGTTAAGCTACCATCTGCCTTTAAGACTCGGATTTTAACCTCTTGTTTGGGGTCGCATTAGTAGAGTTTTGCTATATTTGCAAACAGTAGTTCCCGATCAGCTGTTGCATTTGAACAGGACATTCGATTAGGGTCTGTGATGTCTATCATTTACCATTTATCGTTTGTATTTCTACTGAGAATACTGAAAAACCCCACTTAATCGTTTTGATTCAAACCCGACGACTGACCAACAGAAATGTAGCGTTCACATCCAGTGACGTCAAGTCGTCCATCAGTTTCAAGAGACACGTGTGAAATGTAGGTCAACCCTTTCATCGCCACTGTCGCAAGAATGCACCTCGACAAATAGTGCAGTCCCAGATCAGACGTCTCCTTTTCAAGGCGGTGTCTGATCAGGGACTTCACTTTTTGTCTCAACCTCTAGTTCTAGATCTGTGGTTTATTCCTTTGAATTCTGTATTCATTTATCTCATTTCCTTATTTTAACGAATTATTTAACAAAATTGGGTTGCAGACGACAATTAGAAATTTGGCGCCGATAGGGTTAAAACTTTACCCCAACTGTGGAAAATTTGATCTGGTACTTCCATCAAGTTCTTGAGACACTTAACGGCGTGTCAACCAGCTTGGATCAAACCTGTTTGCAAATGTCAGTCAGATAAAAAATAGCGGGCTTTTGTTTAACCCTTTCCCTTATGTAAGCGCATGCTGACGCATCTGCAAACAGAGTAGACCCAGATCAGACGGCTCCTATAGGAGCCGTCTGATCAGGGCCTCCTCTGTTTGCTTATGGTGTAATATAGATCTGATTATATGTATATACAGCCACTTCCTGAGCCAAAATGCCATGTATTCATAAGCTATTATAAACAATAATCTTATTAATATTCATGACGTCATTATTTTCTATATGAATATTCATCAGGGAAAAGGTTAACATTTTAACAATTTTTGTTTGTAACAAGATGAGGCGACGAGTTACATCTTTTGAGGACCCAAGATGTCAAGCGCCTTTTGAAAAACAAATGAGAAGAAAATGTTGATACAGATAGTTAAACGTTGAGTTCTATCAAAGTCATTTGGAGAATTTTTTTTCCTGATAAAAATGGGTAAAATAGCTGTCACCTGTCTCCAAGAACGATATGTATACTAAATTTAACGTCCGGTTTAGAGGGGTTTACTGTAGTTGTTTTCGGCATGTGCTCTTCGGCAAATGTCTTCGAGCTGATCTTATAAATCGTGAAAGTGAAATGATATATCAATATTGTTACTTCCCTGCTATGTAAAACATAGTTCGATTTATCTAACTGTACACTTCATTTATTCTAGTCTATGCTCGTTAAATGACAAACACACTTGCTACAACGATGAAGTACCTCATTAAAATCACATCTAAATCATAAGAGAATTCCTTAATGATCTTGTTCAAACTGATGCGTGTTTGGAAATATATTAGAGAAATGTCCACTTAACCGATTAAGCCATGGAGACAATTGGACGAATAACACAAAATATGTATTTAAATAAATGTCAGTTCTCTGCCTCTACACATTTTTCATATTTATTCTAATGTATATCAATAAACCTTAAATACATAATATTATGCTGAAAAACAAAGCATGATCTGGAAAAAGACCTAGAATCAACATCTCTGAAACTGCTGCCAAGGAAACCAATGTTGATTTCTATAATTGATACAAATGTGCACTTTCACTTGATTTATAATACTTCAAACTGTGGTTTGGGACTACGTTACTACTTGCACAGACATCGATGTGTCTTCTTATCAAAGAATGTCGTATTAACCTATTCCCTCATATTGATGACTTTTGACGACTCTCTAAAAGGCACTTTGTGAAACCATTGTGATAAATAAAGCACTTGCTCCTATACATTTGTAGGAACAAATGCTCTATTTATCACAATGGTTTCAAACAAAAATCTACTACCTATCGTAACCCTCAACCTCTTGAATAATTAAATCTGGCTCCTCCCTTTCTGAATATTAATTAAAAAATATTAAATCAAAATGTATCACTAAAGATCTTCTGTGGAAATATTGCTACATATTATGTCATATCTAAAACGTCCTGTAATGTTCATATGCCATTAAACTTCATATGATTAATATTAAGTCTTATGATGGCATCATTTTTATGAATGATTGGGTTTAATTGAGTCACTGTTATTGGGAACACATTGGTTTGTGAAAGCTTGTACAAATAGTTGCTTAAAGCAGAATGAAATTAATACTTCCCATGGAAGTTCCCTGTTTACCATTTGCCCCGCATTACGCTACTGCAAGACTTTACACTTTCTTTCATGCAAACGCATTTTCACGCATTTGCGAGCAGAGTAACCTATGACCAGACGTCTCCTATAGGAGCCGTATGATTAGGGTCTTCTCTTTCTGCTTATGACACGATGTAGATATGATTCTGCAGTTTTTGTCAATGCCAATTCCTTGAACAATTTGCATTATAAATATTCAACTAACTAATATTCATGTTATCCTTATTTCTTACATGAATATTGAACAGGGAAAGGTTTGAAGTTGAAGGGGTGAGCTCGGATTTTAGGTCTAGGCTGAGAGGTTATTCAAATTTGCTGCATTCTATCTGGTTCAATTCAATAATATGTTCATCTGTTGTTATTACCCTTTAAGTCGTGAATTTTCATGTACGGTGTGCAAAGGGCACTATGAATATTAAGTAGATTATTTTGATAATGAACACGGGACATTTTGGCCACGGCAGAAACTGTAGAATAATACTATTCCATAAGCGAATCGAACAGAGCCTGGTCAGACAGCTCCTGTAGGAGCCGGGTTTGTTTGTTTGCAACTGCGTTAAAACGTAGTTAATGGTTTTTTTTACAAACTACTGTTTTCTAAGTTTTTAAATTTGTTTTTATTATTTATTATACAAATATAAAGACAATGTAGTTTAAATATATACCATTTTCATATTAAAGAATAAGCAATGTTAAGAAATATATTAGGTACGAACTTAATCATTTCTGATAGTTACAATCAGGGAGTAATCAATACAGAAAGCAACGACGGACAATCAGTTGCTCTGAAATGTCTTTGATGGACATCAGCTGTCTGGAAAGCTACCAATACCAATCATAGATAGATGGTATCAAAAGTAAGTCATCACTCTAAGTCATTGCATAGAGTGTATTTGTTTTGTTTTTCTTGTAAACCTTCAAGAGTGATTAAGCTGAAACAGCGAGTGTTTTCGGGGAAATATTGGGGGAAAATTCGGTACGGATTATTCTTGTCTTAACCCTCTACTCCATGAATATTCATATAAGGAATAATGACGTCATGATTATAAATTAGATTCATTTTAATGATACCATATGACCACAAGAAATGTTGGTCACGGCAGAAAATGTAGAACCAGCTGTACATGCTTTCATAAGCAAACAGAGCAGACCCTGATCAGACGGCTACTACAGGAGCCGTCTGATCTGGGTCTACTCTGTTTGCAAATACATAGAAAGGCGTGTTTATGAAGTAAAAGGTTAACTTTTAGTCTTTAGATACATATTTTAACGTCTTGAAAAGAGATCCAGATCAGACGGCACATGCAGGAGCTGACTGATGAGGATCGGCTCTGCTCGTTTAAGGAATAACGAATCTATTGTTTCTACTTTGGCTTTAAATGACTGTGGTATAAAAAGAATCTCTTCTATTAGTGATTAATATTCATAAAGTCATTATTTCTGCAATAATTGTTCATTGAGTCAAAGATTAAACGTAACTAATTATTGCATTACGAAATTTAGGATCTACAGAGGCTATTTTGTGATCATAGAATATTTTTGAACCAGCAGCGAGAGAAAACAAATAGGAAGATCAAATAGCTGGACGTTATGTTTTCAATTGCCCAATTCGCGGTTTTAAATCGAGTATACGTGAAATAATTTGCAATACAGTTAAAACCTCTCTGATGCGACCATACAATGAAACTTCTGGGTCATATAGGCAGGTGGTAGCTTAACCCGCTTTCTGCTAAAAATACAGTAGAACCCCTCTAATGCGACCACTTGATAAGTAGACATGTATATGCGCGAAAATGCGTTCATATGAGAGAAAGGGTAAATGCATGATGAAATTATGCAGAAAACTCTGCCATTAAGCAACCATCTGTGTTAAAAGACGCCAATGTCTATTCATTAAGTGATCGGTTTAGAGGTTGTTTGTTTTACTTTGAACCAGTCTGTCAATATACATTTGTGAATTTCTCATACTTTCATTTTGTCTAAGGTTTATCGTTGAAACAGTGGTATTAAGCTTGTACTATAGATAAATAAACGTTATTGGCCTGCTTACATTAAATTTCGTTTCAACGAATTACAGTTGGACTGCATACACTAAATTTCGTTCTAACGAATTACAATTGGACTTCGATATCTCGATCTTCAAGGGACTACACACATTAGTTAAAAATAACAGAGGTTTGAGTCATACGATTTCTAATGTGGATAATTTATTGAGTTCCTGTAGGAACTTTCAGCATTGCTTTATACTTGTACTAAGCTGTCACATGTGTTTCTAGATATATCTGGTGATAGTTTTAAAGCCATTCTGTTTTGGAAGGACCGAACTTTTAGTCCGAGTTAACCCGAAGTTCGAGTTAACCGAGTTCGAGATATCGAAGTTCAACAGTAATCGGTGTTACTACTGTATGTTTTCAATTATTATCCCAATGTCCGCTATCTTACTCGCATTGGCAAACAGCTTTGACCTAAATGAGACCTGTTTGCACCCAATCCTTTTACAAAGTTTTGTAGGCTATCATTATTTGCATGAGCGCAGATATATCATAAACTGTTGCCAGGGAAACAAATGTTGATTTATCTTATTTTCAAAACATGAACATTATAACGGTAATACCAGGGGCCAATTATACACAGTAATTGCAGCGTGAATTTCATCTATGTTAAATAATTGAATCGAGCGGCTATATAATAGAAAACATTAACACTGGTACCGTAAAGAAAATATTACGTACAATAACAATTCGATACTACGAAATTTTAGAAATGAAAATTTTATGTCTTTGTAGGCAGGGGGCTGCTTAATGCAGAGAGAAAGGCATGCAGAAAGCTCTTAAGATCAATAATGGTACGTATTTGAGTGTTCCTAGTATCGAGATTTTACTGTATTCTCAATATTGGATCTACAGTAAAACCCTGCTAATGCGACCACCTAAAAGAGGTATACTTATGGGTGCTAGATGCAGGTGGTCTCTTAATGCAGGACAAAAGCAATGCAGAAAGCTCATAGAGGAGCTTTCTGCATTGCTTTTGTCCTGCATTAAGCAACCACCTGCATATAAAGACACGCATGTTTTTTCATTAAGTGGTCGCATTAGAAGGGTTCTACTGTAGTACAAATTTGACAACTTCAGAATCGACTAAATATGTGGTAAAATAATTAACCGAATGCCAAACAGCTTGGATCCTGATGAGACAGCATGTTATTCGGTGTCTCGTCTGGATCCAGACTGTTTGGAAATGCGAGTCAGGTCGTGAAATTTGGATAATGGATAATTTATATCAGTTACGTTTCCGAATCTGTTCAACATGAAACTTCTATAATATAGAGATGAACAAAGACCCAGAAGCAATATTTCTAAAACGTATTGCCAGGGAAACCAATGTTGATTTTTCGATATGAAATTGATACAGACGAGTTGTGCACTTTCGCTTGATTTATAATACATTAAACCATAGTTTGTGGCTAAATTAGTACTTGCAAGACATCGTTGTAACTTCTTTTCACGCACAAAGAATCACACTTAAATCTAAAGTACAAAACGCAATACAGCAAAATCTGTCTAAAACGACTACTCAAAATAAGTATAATTATGGATTTTTAAAACAGGTGATAACTTAATGAAGGACAGCCATATGCAGAAAGAGCTTTCGACGTTACTTTCACCCTGTATTAAGCAATCATCCACCCTTTTCCTCCATAAATACGCCTTTCTACGCCTCTGTAAAAATCATCAGTTGAAACCATTGTGATAAATATTTATCATAATGATTTCAAACTACATTTGTTTTTCTTTTTCTCTAGTTATTGCTCCTTTTCGGTAGGTATTTTCAAAGTGGTTAGATCTAAATATAGCCTATGAGGGAAATGGGTTAACAGACCCCTATGTTTGTAAATTGGTTGATCGTCTTACCAAGACTTTACTGTACTAGTAACAAGATTCTTATAATCTAAAACACTTCCAGCACTTTGGAAATGTGATAACAGAGAGTGGTTTTTACTATTTCTGTCAGTTGTCGGGAGTCCAAAACACATAGCAGTCAGACACTTTTGCAAAATGTTTTTGAAAAAAAGAACCTTCACAAGTACTCTCAGTAACCTTGCATAACGCAAGACAAAAGCAATACAGAAGCTGTAAAGGGTGTTGTTGCACTTTTATGTACTGTATTAAACGGCCCTCGGCTTTGTAAGAGGTCCATGTTTATGCAGGAAATAATCACCTTTACAAGTCTAAGACCTGATCTATGTTCACTGAAACACGTCATACTGCAAGTTTGCAGTGTATTGGTGGATGAATATAATACATGTATCATCGCTTTTACATCGCCTTTCTACGCCTCTATAATAGTCACTACTTGAAACCATTGCGATAAATAAAGCATTTGTTCCAAAGAGGCAAATGCTTTATTTATCTCATTGGTTTCAAAACTACACAATTTTAAAACTGTCCTTTTTTCTAGTAAATACTACCTTTCAGTAGATGTATTCAAAGATGTTGGTTCTAAAAATAGCCTTTAAATGAATAATAACTGTTTCATCAAAATGTTGCTAGTTACAAACAGTAGAAGGTATGATGAAATACCACATTTGGCTCAAAAGTGTATTTTAGTGAAATGTGGGAGCAAAATGAAGCATATTCCATTATTGAGCTGGAAACTCAATAAACTTGTACGGTGGTCAATTCAATACACTATAAATGTGTATTATTTGCAAAGGTGAAACCATAAGCAGGACATCGAACTGGCAACCGGATAAGTACAACTAGCCTACCATGTAGTAAACAATTTGGAATTCTTTTGATGATAGATATTGCATCCTCCACCAGCCACCACTGCTATTAATCATACTTTGTAGAGGAGTGGCTGCAATGATGCACCAACCATCGATTGACAGTTGTTATACAGTAACCAGTTTGCTCGTTTGTGCAACAAATGCCCACGCTACAACACATTCACTAAACTTACACTTTTGGGCGAAATATTCTGTTATCATGCCCTTTGTATCACAGGCAACATTTTGAAGTAAAATTTAATATATTCAGTACAAAACATCGTAAATAATTCTTGATTGCAATTTTTACCCTTCAAACAGTTTACATGCACCACAATAAATACACACACCTTTTAGAAAACGCTATCCCTTGAGATAATATAGTGACAACTCGATTACTGGAACACTCAAATACGCACCATCATTGATATTTAACACAGGTGGCTGCTTAATGCAGGGTGAAAGTCATGCAGAAAGCTCCTCTAGGAGGCAGTTACCTGCATACAAAGACATAAATGCTTCATTACTAAAATTTCGTAGTATCGAGTTTTACTGTAGTATTAGTTTCAAACCGTAATACAAATGCGCCTGCATTCTATTGTCTATACTATACATACAAATGTAACTATTACATATGCTTGGGTAACGTTATGCCCAACAAAGTAAGTTCCCTATAGCAGCACAGAGCATGCAGAATGCCTTATTAACCATTTTGCTCCCATGATATGGGACGTAGGCAAACAGTGTAGACTCTTATCAGACACCGCATAATGCGGCGTCTGATCAGAGTCTACACTGTTTGCTGATAGGAAATTCAATGTAAAACAAAACAAAAATGGAAATTTAGACCAGACATCCCTTAGATAAGAGATAGACTAATCCAATATATAAGCATGGAAGAATCCACTGGGAGCAAATGGGTTAACTTTTACTCGCATTTGAAAACAGCTTGAACCAGTTGAGATGCCGAGTGGTCCGGCTTCTCGTTAGAATCCAAGTTGATTGACACTCGGGCAATATTTTCTAAAACCGTTTGGCCAAAGTACAGTAGCACCTGTCCAAGGCGGCCATTCATTTATTGAACACATGTATACGCCTTAAACACAGGTGGTTGCTTAATGCAGGGCGATAGTAATTCAGAAAGGTCATATAGGAGCTTTCTGGATTGTTTTTGACCTGCATTAAGCTACCATCTGCCTACATACCCATAATTAGACCTTTTTTGATGACCGCATAAGAAATATTCTACTGTCGTCAAAATTGAACCATATCCAAATTGCAGCAGACATTTTTTTGAGTTATTCACTGAACAAACAAAGTGTGACAGGTCGACAGACAGACGAGACAATAGCAAAATTAAATGCCGCTTCACTTTCAAAGTTTGGACATACAGCCTCTCCTTTAAATCATACTCCCTGTCGGATGTCGCAGTTCCATCAGCGCCATTTCTTTCTCACCGTTCCCGTCTCGATCAATGATAACAAACGAGAGAACAAACTATAACTCATTAAATGTCTCACCTTTATCACACGGTCAATAGTTTTATCTGGTTTTATATTAACCTTTCGTATACTGAGAAGTCGTTGCTGCACAATGTATTCGTTATCGTCCTTATCAGAATGTATCTCTACAAGAACGCAATCTTAGGGTCAACTCATTTGGATCTGGACCAGGCGTTGAGCTACCTTATGTCTCATCAGGATTCAAATTGATTGCAAAGGTTATCTTAAATTAGCCAAACATCATGTTAAGGTTAGGCCGCTGAGTAAACAGATATTTTAATAAGGAACGTAATTAGTAAATGGTTTACAAGTGACTATAGCACCAGGCTTTGCATGCAATAGAAGTGTAAAACGACTGTAACCCCCTACTCACCGAATATTCATATTAGAAATAACGATTGTCTGAACAGGTTAAAACCTCTCTAAACCGCATGTTCAATCTAGTATAAATATCGGCCTTGGGGACAGGTTGCAACTTAATGCAGGGTGAAAGTTATGCAGAAAGCTCCTTTAAGAAGCCATCTGACTAAAATATCTAAATTCTTCTCTACTAGAATTCCTGCTTAGAGATGTTTTACTGTAGTAATTAACTGTATTGTTACAGTGACACACGAACACATGGGCTTTTCCATAAGTAAATAGAGCAGACCCTGATAGCGGTAGTCGTCTGATCTGGGTCTACTCTGTTTAGAAGGCATACAAATAAGCATCTATCTAGTAAAGCGTTAATAAATGTTATTACAATTCTAATATGAATCTTGTTTTACACTTATAATTGTTGTTCACTTAATTCCCAGCATAAATAGCAGGGTGTAAAACAATTAAGATTCTGAAGATAAAGCAAATTGCCTAGCGTGTCGTCGACATCCGCACGTGACAAATAATTTCCATATAATGTATATGGTAGAATACATACATACTTGAAATGCAGGTGGAAGGTCAATGCTGAACGCTATTGTGGTTGGTTTATTATAAACGTTCAACTTGCATGAAACTACTACAGTAAAACCTCTCTATAACGGCCACTATCTTATGTTAATTAGTTGGTATTTAGGGCAGGTTATTACTTAAAGGAGCGTTCTGTTTTTCTTTTACATTGCTTTAAGCAGCCACCTGTCTTTAACACAGAATCCTTGATGTAATTTAGTTAGTTTAATCATATTTTATTGCTTGCATTTTTACATAATTACAATATTACGTATTCATACATAAGTATAAAGCAATAGCAAAAGGGTTGGACCACAAGCTATTACAACATTAGAAACGGTCCTTCCCATTGTACTCGTAGTAGGGGTCAAAAAGCCTGATTTTGACCGATTTTGTTACCTGATTTACAATTACTCCACATTTTACATATATAAACTTAACACATTACCTAACATTTAAGAAGGGTGGCAGAACATTCCCAATAACATTCTGGTAGAAATCGTGGTTTCCATAGCAACACTCTTTAAAATAATATACAGAATTTAAAAGGACTGTCAGTTTGCTTATAGATGTAAATATATCCCCATTGTTTATTCTTTGGAAATGAGAGATGGCTAGTGTTAATTTGAAATTAAATTAAAATAGATTTTTCCTCGATGACTGGTTACTATTGCAATAATGTATGTCATTTTGCCCAATTTTTCACTTTTTTGAAAACAAATCCTTATTGTTTTTCTTAATGTCCAAGTGATGAATTATTGTAAGACCTTGCAATTTACTTACAAAATTACGCAACTATTATGTTAACATTCTTGGACACAGATCTGGTTGCCATGGCAACCAAAATATTCTTAAAAAAATATGAAATTTATTTGTGGTTCTAAATTGACATTTTCTAGTGAATTATAAAGTTAGCCTACATTTTCCTTTTACAGCATGTTTGCCTTGTTATTTGTTTAAAGTATTGGTGTGGTCTTTCATGTGATTATATTTGGGACATTTTTTTACACATTAACAGTAAAAATATCCTTTGTTATCATGGCAACGGCTATAAAAGAACTATATTTAGTGATTTTTGCACAATATTTTCGAATTATTTTAATTGTTAAGTCATACTCTTCGCTATCTGAAAGTATCCTGTCATTGTAAACCAGGTAACAAAATTTCGAAAAATGCCCCCTACTATTGAAAGCAGATATTCGTATGTAAACATATAAACAATGCTTGAGCTAATCAAAACATAGTACAATATTTTCAAAAATAAAGACATTGCAACGAACAATAACCAAGGAAAAATAAATGAAAAGACTATTCCGTGTTTATTCTACATCTCCACCCGCTGCGCCAAAGATGGGCTTTATCGTAGATTACAATAATTAGCACTCTGGCATGAATTTCCATTAAAGGTAACAGCAAATGAATTGCTCATAGCATTAGAGGACAAACTATTTTGATTTACTTCTCACTAGATTCTAGCACTGCCATTGGTCAAAAGACGTCACGTGATGAAGCTCTATGTTTTATGGTATCTGTCGATTAGTAACAAACATGGTTCGGAGGCAAGGCTCCAGGCTTATCATGTGACATTAACTCCAAAACGTAACTATCAAAATACAATGTACACGTCTGGAACAACGCATTTTGGTTCATTCTAAGTAACATAATGATTCCCGAATTTCTAAGGAAATCCCTTTTAAACCTTATCATGTTTTGTGCAAATGTGTGACTGATTTTGGAAACAGTTGGGTCTATAGATGAACAGGCAAACATTTTACTCAGTATGCTAATTTTACATACTATTAGGTGTAACCCACTTTACGAGTATAATGGTCTCAGTACCTTCTTATGGTTCGAAACGGGGGGGGGGGGGGGTAATATCGGTAGCCGTCACATATCTGCATCTAGTGACCCCTTTGCTTAACACTCAATTATTAAAGTAGTACAAGCAATAATCGGCGTAATGACAGGATAATGTATCTGACCATGTTTTAAAATCCACAGATGAACACAACTTTAAATTTTACAATGAGAACATGCTCCGAGGTTATACAGCTTTTTTTGCTTGAGTCTGAGATCATTCTCAAGCATCTGATTGCTCAGATTCTGAGCTTGCTTAGAATCTGACCAATCAGATACTTGAGAATGATCTCAGACTCAGTTTTATAACCTTGGACCCATGTCCTTTTGTCAATAGATGCGTTTTATTGCCTTTGCAGACATAGTTGATCAAGACGAGGAGACTTTAATGGGTATCTGTTGATCAGGATCCGCTGTTTGCTTCTGAAATATAGAACACATTCTGCATATCATGCCATAGCCAAACATTCCCTTGTTCATGGTACCATAATAAAAACCTCAGCTATTTAATATTCATACAATTTCTGACATAAATGGAGTAAAGGGTAAAAGAGCCGAGAAACCCTACGTGGCTTCTTTCATGTACCATGTGCGGTAATTAATTAACCCTTTCCCTCATATAGACGTGTTTTCACGCATTTGCAAACAGAGTAGACCCAGATCAGACGGCTCCTAGAGGAGCCGTCTGATCAGGGTCTGCTCTGTTTGCTAAAATGGCTTCCTAAAATGGCTACAATGTTCCACCTTCCATACTTCATTATAAGTATTTTGTCCGTGAATATTCAGTAGGAATTGAAATATGAAATAAACATAGAACAGGGAAAGGGTTAAGAGAGGTTTTCAAATTGGCTGCATTGTGGGTAGTTCTCGTCGATTACAATTCCCCTTTTATTATTTTACAAATACTCCTTGCCACAAATTTTTTAATCAAATAGATAACGGTACATTCCCCTGATACAATGTGTGTCTCTAAATAATATTAACAGGACCATGGAACACTTATGTATTGAAAATAAATTGCACTGTTGCTTTTGATTGGCATTAGCTGACTTAATGGCGGTAAAATAATCATATAGATTATATCTATACTAAGTCATCGTTCTGTGTTATGTTAATTTTGTTTTTCTGGTATATTGTTAAGATTGATGAAGCTGAAACATTGCATCTTAGTTTTTGTCTGATTGGCTGCTTCCAGTCTTCACTGAGATACACCTAGTCTATGATGAATTAGCTCACAAAAATGTCAATATCCATGAGTAATGTGTGGTCATAGAATATTTATTACAGTATCCTTGCACTAATGCGATCACACACTTTATTAACATAGGAATCTAAAAGCAGGTGGTTGCTTAATTCAAGACAAAAGTAATGAAGACAACTTCTAAAGGACCTTTCAGCATAACTTGTGTCCTGCATTAGATTACAACTTGTTTTAAAAATGCAGAACTTATTTTGAGTGATTGTATTAGCGATATTTTACTATACCAGCAAGAGTAGCCAAATAAATGGATATCGTATATTGCCTATAAATGCAAATACAGTAAAAACCCCGCTAATGCGACCACCTAAAAGAGGTATAATTCTGGAGGCTAGATGCAGGTGATAGCTTAATGCAGGACAAAAGTAATGCAGAAAGCTCCTAGAGGAGCTTTCTGCATTACTTTTGTCCTGCATTAAGCAACCACCTGCTTATGAAGACACCCATGTTTATTAATTAAGTGGTCGCATTAGAGGGGTTCTACTGCACAATAAAACTTCTCTACAGTCAGTACCCAATTCTGGATATAAAAGTGGAACCTTCTGCCTGAACTTCCTGTAGTTCTTTCCCCCGTGAATTAGGCAACTATCTACCTTTAAATGCAGTAAAATACCCTCTAAATCGGACGTTCAAGTTAGTATAAATATCAGTCTTATAGACAGATGGCAGCTTAATGCAGGATGAAAGTCATGCCAAAAGCTCCTAGAGGATCTTTCTGTATGACTTGCATCCTGCATTAAGCAGCCATCTACCTCAAATATCTAAATTCTTCTATACTAGAATTCCGGTTTATAGAGGGGCTTTACCGCGCACCAAAATGTATTCATCCAGTGGTCGCTTTGAAGAGGTTGTATTGTAAATCAATGGTGTTACAATACCTGTATTCATGCCATTATTCCTATATTCGCACGTTGTAAACCACAGTTTATTGGTCTGGCTATATTACATTTGGTTCTAAATAATTTCACAAAGAAGCTGAAATGTTATTTTGGAGCATGTTTAATCCATCACATCATAGGCTATTTCAGACCCAACCTCTTTGAAGAAATCTACTGAAAAGGAGCATTTACTAGAGACATAGGGAATTTTAGAATTGTGTAGTTCCGAAACCCTTGCGATAAATAGAGCATTTGCTCCTATGGAGCAAATGCTCTATTTATCACAATGGTTTCAAAAAGTGATTTTACAGAGTCAGTAAAGAATTTGAGCTCGATTGAATCACATACAGTAAAATCTCTCTATAAAGGCCACTAAATTGAATTAATTAGCTGGTATTTAGGGCAGGTGGCTGCTTAAAGCAAGGTGAAAGTAAAACAGCAACCGCCTGCCTTTAACACAAAATACTTGATGTAATTTAGTGACCGTTATAGAGAGGTTTTACTGTACTATCCGTTCTTCAATATGTGTAAGCTATTATTGTTTGCACGGCCGTAGATATAAGTCATGTTTTACACATTGCCTTGTTCACAATGTCAACACCGATATTCATCTAATCAATATTCATACAGTAATCATTTCTTGATAAATATTCATGAGATAAAGGGTTATTTTGGGGATAGGGAACACAGTGACTGTTTGTATTGGCAGTAAGGATGTGCCAAGTACTGGTCTCTAGACGCCACGTAATTGATTTTCAGTGTAGATGTATGTGGTTATTTGTACTCTGTATATATTATCTCAATAGTTGAGAGTTTTATAATGACAGACATAAGAAAGGTAATAAAAGACAGAAAAAGAAAGACAAAAATATAAAGACATACATCTTTATTAGCAGTTGTAGTTAAGAAGATATATTTCTCAGTTTTATCAACAAAATTCTGTCTGGCAGGGTCTAATTGTCCACGTAGTCTATCATAAGATATATGGCATTATTGAGTTAACTTTATAACTTGGGATAATTCATTAATTATATCAGCATGCATTTATACGAACATTCTAAACAAATATCTTTCAGTGAAATTAGCAAGAAAAGACGATTATCATTAACACTTCCCAATACAGTGGAACCGCTCTAACATGACCCTTTTAAAGCTGGTGGTTGCTTAATGCAGGATATATGCGGACAGCTCCCGTAAGACCTATCTGCATAACTTTCGTCCTGCATTAAGATACCACCGACTTTAAGACTCAGTAGCATGTCTCTGTTAGGAGGTCGCTTTATATCTGTATTACTGTAATAAACTGTTAGTACATACATAGACATGCAGTAAACCCCTTTAAAACGACAAACTAAACTGTATGTATGGGTCTTAAAGGCAGGTGTGGTAGCTTACTACAGGATGAAAGTTATTCAGAAAGCTCAAGGTTTAAACAAACACCTGCTCTTAAAGACACATAGAACCTGTCTTAAGCAACCATCTAAAAAGGTATAATTATGGGCCTAGAAGTTTTCTGTATTACTTTTGCCTGCATTAGGCAACAACCTGTTTTTTAAGACTCATGTGCTCTATGAATGAATGGTCGCTTAAGACTGACTCTACTATGTGTTTATTCTTAAAGGGTTCGTTTTAGAGAAATTATACTGTATAAAGCAAATATAAAACAAATAAACATTTGTCATAATAAATGTCGATGATTTCTAAAAAAGTAGTAGAAATAAATATTACTATTTCTATTATACTATAGTATAGTCTATAATATACTATTATATTGAGTTTTAATGATTTACTTGATCTCTTTATCTGATGAATATCAATGTAAGAAGTATTGGATGTATTAATATCAATTAACTGAATGTTTATATTGGCATTATGAACAAGCGAACTGTGACATTGACAGAAATTGTCCAATCTGATAATTTTTTCAAAGAAAGCAACGCAGATCCCGATTAGACAGATCGTACAGGAGACTGTGTCTAATCGGTTTGTAAATACGCAAAATACATTTCTTTCGGTTAAAAGGTTAACCCTTTACTCCATAAATTATGAACCGCTTTTAATTAAGAAAGTAGACCCAGCTCAATGGCTCATACAGAACTCTTCTGATCAGGGTCTATTCTGTTTGCTTATGGAGTAATACAGAATGCAGATAGTTTCTCTTCTACGGTCATTCATTTTTATCATACGCCATTATGTAAATAGAATCTTATTGATATGCATGATGTTTTTTATGTTTACATGAATATTCATGGGGTGACGGATAAACTCTTTTTCCACCACGGTCGCCGGAAAGCGACTAATAGGGCTTTCTGTGATTGACGAATCTGTAATAACTTTAACAAAAATACAGTCATGTGTTTTGTTTCCAGATGATACATCGAATTACAGTAGAACCCCCCTATAGCGACCATTAAATTAATATCTATATTGGTCTTTAACACCAGGTAGTTGCTTAATACAGGACGAAAGTTATGCAAAAAGCTCTTAGAGGAGCTCCTAGAGGAGCATTTTGCATAGCTTTCGTCCTGCATTAAGTTACCACCTGCCCTGATGATCCAGAATTAGACATACTTTGGTGGTCGCATAAGAGGGGTTTTACTGTACTTGGTATTTCATCAGGATCCAAATTCTTTGAAACTCCACTTATGCCAAGGACAGTGCACTCTGAAACTAAAATCAAGCAAACGACAATAGTTGCAGACGAAAATTATTTGGCGCCAATACTTAGTTGTTCTGATTATTGATACAGACAGTGGTTTTGCTATAATCACAGATTACAAAATATCGATAGGATAAGCGATTCATTGCGGGGAACCATTCCTGGACAAACGCCAATTTCCCAAATTGCGCTTTGTACAGTAAAACCCTCTCAACCAGACATTCAAATTAGCATCAATATCGGTTTGTAAGACCGGCGGCAATTTATACAGGGTGAAAGTCATGTAGAAACACCCCAAAGGAACTTTCTGCATAACTATCATTAAGCATATACCTGCCTAAAAGTATCTACATTATTCTATACTAAAATTTCGGCTCAGAGGGGCTTTATCGTATTGTAGCGTCTCATATTTTCCAGACAGAAAATCAAAAGTTATAAGTTTCATCCCGGCAAATCAATGAAAGACGGTGAAACGCTTTGGGTATCTTAGCATTGAAGCACACAGAGTATCATCCAGTTGATTGCTTTCGAGGCTTCAGTTCACAAACATAATCTCAGGTCCGAGACTAAAGAGTATACATGTATGAACCGTAGAATCTGTCTTAAGCGGTCAATCATATATTGAGCATGGGAATCTTAAAAAAGCAGGTGGTTGCTTAATGCAGGGTTCCTGTAGGAGCTTTCTGCATTACATTTATCCTGCATTATGCTACCACCTGCCTTGCCAATTAGATTTGTTGATGATGGCCGCTTAACCCTTCCTCAATAAATACGTCTTTCTACGCCTCTGTAAAAGTCACCTGTTGAAACCATTATGATAAATAGTGCATTTTCTCCTATAGGAGCAAATGCTCTATTTATCACAATGTTTTCAAATTACAAAACAAAAAATATTTATTTTCTCTAGTTAATGCTCCTTTTCGGTAGATTTATTCAAAGAGATTGGATCTTTACTATAGGAGTTTGGATGACATACAATGCAATGCCATGCTCTGACCAAAGGGCTCTTCGAGGAGTCATCTGATATGGGTCTACACTGTTTCCAAATGCCAGTACACTCGTTTCCCGCATTAATACGGTTAAGCACAAACGAGCAAGGGCAGGTAATATGCTTTAATGTTTACCTCCCAGGGAAAAAGTAATGTCAGCTCAAATTTAGATCTGCTTGCTTTAATTTTGACTACTTCTGATAAAAATATTGACCGAAGTTCAAACAGATTGTATGAGTAAATTCTGAAGGGTGGTGATCCCCCGAAAGCAAAAATTGCAACACAATAAGAGAAAATTGCAGACTCGGTTTTATTGAGTCTGTTCATGAGCAGTTTTTGAATGTGCAACAATGCTCACGCCCCCTAGCACCGGCTTAAGCGGTATTCAATTTTCAGAACAAGAAGTACAGAAATTCATGATCTCGAAGGATCAGAAGGTATAACAACACTGAGAAAATCGGCGTCTCATTTGTATCCAAGCTGTAATGGCATATGGAATCAGGAATATTTGGCCTTGGCACAAACTATAGAATCATATCTATATTATTTTATCAGCAAACAGAGCAGACCCTGATCAGACGGCTCCTACGGGAGCCGTCTGATCTGGGTCTACTCTGTTTGCAAAGACATAATAAAATGGCATTTATGGGTACACTTTAGTTAATGCATGCTGTTGAAAACTTTAACATTGATTGGTATAGCGAACAGTGCATATCTTGATCAGATGGTTCCTTCTTGGTATGAGTCTTTTATACGTTTTTGTCTATGTTCCATTTATGCAATCATGGAATATTGGATGTCGCACCCTTTATCAAATCTGCTAAAATAATATAGATCATTGAACTGCAGCGAAGCTAACACGAAGCGTAGATCTAATTCATTAGCCGTTTACCTGATCGAGGCATCTTGTTATATATGCCTTTGCAAACATAGAAAACATAGAAAACCCAGATCAGACGGTTCTTATTGAATGTATAACTTGGTAGAGGGTTAATGAATATGGTGAAAATCTGGGGTTCGTTTTCAACTGAACAGAGATAACCAAACAAAACACAACACTCTTCCCTTTTAATGAAGACCAACTGAAAAAATTGTTTCATGTTTGAAAACATCCATACTACATGTACTTAAACCATTCCCCTAAAATAAACGGCTTTTCACGCCTTTGCAAACAGGGAAGACATAGATCAGACGGTTCCTGTAGGATCCGTCTGATCAGGGTCTGCTCTGTTTGCTTATGACACAATATAGGTCTGATTCTACAGTTTGTTGTCAAATCAAATGAATCACCTGGAAGTTTTAAATTATAAAATGTCAGCTAAGAAAATTAATATTCATGATGTCATTCATTCTGACAAGGATATTGATCAGATCTTCAAAAGATATCGATAGTAAATGGAAGCAGAAGGGGATAGATAATCATATTCACAAGGGAGACAAGTATCTATTTCTGAGGCCATGGGCATGCTATTCTATGTCAATCAAACTTCATGGACGAACATAAAATTATTAAATTTGCTGAAATATGTCTTGTTGATAAGTGAAATAGACATACTATCTAAATTACGTTGTACCAACTGTCTGAAAGCTTATAAATTCGTGGACTTCATGAATATTTTTACAGCAATTGACTCTATGTACATTGTATATCAGTAGAGGGCATTCGCAACAGTATGATGCAAAATGCATTTGTTTCACTGCCAAAGGCGATTTTTTATAATCTTTGGAAGCAGTTTCGATAAAAATGAGATAATAAAATAGTAATATCAGTATTCAAATGGTATATCAGTATTCAAATGTTATTCATGTTGCGATGATTTTTATTTTTTAATGATTTTTTAAAAGAATAATAAAAACTTACTTGCTCAGTACAATGCGTAACTGATAAATACATGTACAATAAAAAGCTTCTTACGATCACCAACAGCTACTTATTGGTCAGAGAGACAGGTGGTATCTTAATGCCGGACTAAGTTATGCAGAAAACCCATATAGAACATTTCTGGATCATGTTTGTCCTGGACTATAGGAGCTTTCTGCATTACATTTGACACGCATTAAGCTACCATCTGCCTTACAGAACCATACGTAAACATCTTTCTGATGACCGCTTAACCCATTTACTCGCACGATCCCATATATGGGATGTAGGCAAACAGTGTAGACTCTGATCAGACGCCGCATAATGCGGCGTCTGATCAGAGTCTACACTGTTTGCTGATAGGAATTTCAATATAAAACAAAACGAAATAAAAAATTTAGGCCAAGCATTCCTTAAATAAAAATGGACCAATCCAATATATAAATATGGACGAATCCACTGGGCGCAAATGGGTTAAGACAGATTCTACAGTATAACGTCTACACAGCGGGGTAATGGTTAAATAACAATAGATCGAACACGGGTGGTTCTTTTCCCGTTTTTTTTTAAACCTTTTGTATCAACAGACCACTGTAAGTCGGGAATCTTTACAACTGATCTGACACTAATGGATCTGTAATAATTTCAGCTGTAGCAGAATCTGTCTTACGCGAACGTAAACAGGTCTGAATATGGGTCTTTAACCCTTTTCCTCAAGGGCTATCTTTAGATCCAATCACTCTGTATAAATTTACCGAAAAGGAGCATTAACTAGAGAAAAGGAAAATTTTAGAATTTTGTAGTTTGAAACCATTGTGATAAATTGAGCATTTGCTCCTATAGGAGCAAATGCTCCATTTATCGCAATTGTTTCAATAAAGTGACTTTTTACAGAGGCGTGGAAATGCGTATTTATGGAGGAATTAATTAAGACAGGTGATAGCTTAATGCAAGTCGAACGTAATACAGACAACTCTTATAAGGTTTTAAGCTCTAATTTCCCTCTGTATTAAGCTACCACGTTCTTTTGACGACCATCTATCGTCAATGAATAAGTGGCTGCTTAAGAAGTCTCTATTGCACTTACGATCAATTTCATTTTTTGAAAAACTACTCTTCGAGTGTAAACAATTTGGGGTCCCGATGATGCATCGAATTACTCAACAACTCTTAAGGACTCGAGCGTTTGTTAAAATATTGTCGTCTGCAAAATTTGTCGTCTGCTATAATGTCGTTTGTTTATGTTCCCCCTTTTCTTATAAAACATTTCTAAAGTAATGAACAGTTTGGAACCTGATGTGACGATGACTCAGTCGGTGTCCAATTTGTATCCAAACCGTTTGATAATTACAGATGCGTCATAGGCAACGGAAGAAGGAATGTAAAACTCATGTTTTATATTGAAGGTTACTCATACCATTTGATATATGCATACACTCCTCATAAATATATGATTCTAGACAGTGTGGCGAGCAGAAGTCAAGACGTATTGACACCCGGAAACAACTCATCATTTCCCCACAAATAGGAAAACAGTATTCACAAACATTTCATCTGAAAATGCTGAGCTAAGATATATTTATGTTATGCCATCAGCTTAATAAACATTTCTGTTAAGGTTAACATCTTCTGAAAGTTAAAATACGTCGTACAAAAACTAATCATTGCATCATGAGATGAATTCAAACATATTAGCCCATCTCATGCTATGAAAAGAAAAGAAATATGTACGCTGAAATTTTCATGCAATAATTTTTAAGATGTATCCATCTGACTTCACTGTTTGAGAAAATATTGGTCGAGTGTCAAACAGCTTGGATCCTGATGAGACGCCGAGTTACTCGGCGTCTCATCTGGATCCAGGCTGTTTGCAAATTTCAGTCAAAATGCGCTTAGTCTGAAGAGTGTTAACTGCTAGATCAGACAATATGTCGTATTGAAGGTAATGCAAGTAATGTTGGTGGACACATTTCAACATACTACATGGCTTACACTGTAAACCCTGATTAGACGCCGTTTTGGATATTTGGATCATGGTCTGTGTTTACACTATTTTGAATGTTGACAAGCAATAAAATGTCAAGGGAAATGCAGGTGTTTTTGCAAACGTTTTGTCGGTATATGATTCCTAATCCAGACGGATACAGAACGCCAATGTACAAAAGTGAATTAACTACATCTTTACCATTTCTATGATTGAATTGGTCCGCGAATATCCTTAATCCTTATACTGGTATCTGGAACCTATCTAAAATTGCAAACAGCTTGGATCCAGATGAGACGCCAAGTAACTCGGCGTCGTATCAGGATCCAATCTGTTTGCCATTCTGATTATAGTTTCTCAAGCAATGAAGTCTGATGGATAATTTTTGGACCAGATCCAAAGTTGAGGATATTTGGGGGTTTTCATAGCGGGCTAAAGGTTAATTAATATTGCGTTTTTTCTTCGGTCTCCGTTGAAAAGATCAATGATCATATTGTCCGTCATATTGATATTGATTTGAATTGCACACACGATGTTTACTGAGAATTGCCCACATTTTGTTCAGTAAATATTTGCTCATCTCACGTTGCAGTAATTTGGTGAAAACGTAATTGCCATATTAGAAATGGCAGCCACGATATGATGGATAACAAGGTAACAAGGCATATACAGTAAAACCTCTCTACAGCGACCACTAAATTACACCAATTATTTTGTGTTAAAGACAGGTGGATGCTTAAAGCAAGGTGAAAGTAAAACAGAACGCTCCTATTGGAGAGTTCTGTTTTACTTTCACCTTGCTTTAAGCAACCACCTGCCCAAACTACCAACTAATTAACACAATTTAGTGGTCGTTATAGAGAGGTTTTACGTTTGGCCTTCGATATTACGAACTCGGATAACTCGCACGTCTTAACAACTTGGTCCTTTCCAAATTTAATACAGAATTATTTTTAAACATCACCACTGCACATATCTATAAAGACATGCTTTAGCTTGATACAGGTCTCAAGTAATGATGCGACCTGTATTATACCGTCAAACCGAGAAAGTTTCCAAGTTAGAACTAGACTAGAACTTAAGTTATCTCGAAGTAATTTGTATAGTCATTTAAAGTTCAAGTGTACTTGTGAAATAGTAATTTGGGAACCAATTGAAAATTGTTTGAATATCAAATCGTGCGTTAGCCCTTGAAGATACTACATAGAGACGCATTTTAACAGATTTAAAAACATGGTGGACCTAGTCAAATGTTTGCAAAGCAAATCCAGAATCTCCGTTTTCTTACAGAATGTCTGATTATATACAACTTGGCATAGCTATGTTTTATATAACATTATGAAATTAACTAATGTTCATTGTGAACAATGTCTGCAATGAATGTCCTATAGGACCAAACCCTTAATTCTTTACTCCATGAATACGCCTTTCAACAAAGTAGACCCATATATATAGAAGCCGCCTGACCAGGGTCTTATCTGTTTGCTTATGGAGTAATAAAGATATAATTCTACCGTTTCTACTATGGTAAAAAAAGTCTACGTCCATGTGATGTTATAAACATAATAATCTAATATTCACGATGTCATTATTTCTTAAATGAATGTCATGTGTTAACCCTTTCCCTCATATACACGACTTTTGACGACTCTGTAAAAATCACTTTGTGAAACCATTGTGATAAATAGAGCATTTGCTCCTATAGGAGCAAATGCTCTATTTATCACAATGGTTTCAAACTACAAAATTCTAAACATTTTCTCTAGTTAATGCTCCATTTCGGTAGATTGTTTTCAGAGAGGTTGTATCTAAAAATAGCCTATGAGGTAATGGGTTAAAGGGTTAAAGCGAAATGAAAGAAAACACAGCAATTGGAATTAGTGTAACAGATACATGTACTAAAGAAGCTAAACGTGTATATTATCGATAACTGTTGCAAACAGTGTAGATCCTTATCAGCCGCATCTGATCTAGGGTTACACTATAGGCATATTTAAGTTTGGTTGTGCCATATCAGCTTTAACTAGACTTACGAACGAAACTTGCTGGAGTAACTTTGTAAAATAATACTTTGTGGCCAGTCTATTAAATACTGTTCGACTGAAAGTTTCGGAAGTTCCAGCAAACGACGATCATAATTTCCTCTTGCGATTGTCATTTGTTAGAACTTCTGATATTTTCAGTCGTTGCTTCAGACAAGAAAGTGTATTATCCGAGTTGTAGCGATTGTCGCTATTTAGGTCTTACCTTTAGTAAGGTCGGCACCGCTAGAATGGAGACACATAGAAATGAGCATCAAGCAGTGAATAAAATGCCGGCTAGTAGAGATACAGTAGAACCTCTTTTAAGCAGCCATTCATTTATTGAAAATAATAGGCCACTATTGTCTGTAGTATCTTGTGACCGAGCACTGAACTCAAGCTTTTGTTCCCCACCAGTCTTAAGAGTTAATCCTTTATCTGGAAAGTACTCATTGCATATTCTCCATATACCGGTATTTGCGTTCTTAGATCTTATACATCACGCCAATGGGCAGTACAGTATGAGGTATAGCACTATTTATTATTGATAAGGTTTGCAATATCTGAAAGTTACAGAAAAATAATAAGATGACATGTATGTATTTGAAAGCAATGCAAAACACAATACGCTGGCTAATATCATTATAGAAACTGCGTCGAACTTGCCAGTAATGAGAAATAATGTATTAAAGTACTTTAAAACATTATACAGTAAACCCCCTCTAATGCGACCACTTAATGAACAAACATGGCTGTCTTCTTAAGCAGGTGGTTGATTAATGCAGGGCGAAAGTTAAGAAGAAATCTTCTATAGGAGCTTTCTGCATAACTTTCGTCCTGCATTAAGCTACCACCTGCCTTTGCCACTGTGAATTATACCCCTTTTTGCTGGTCGCATTAGAGGGGTTTTACTGTAATTGCATACAAAAAACTTCTCGGTGCACTAAACATTAATGTGCGGGAACAATTATATAAGACTTTTGCAACTAGTGTAGACCCAGACTAAAGGGTTCTCTAAGTGACAATGTGATCAATGTCTGCTCTGTTTGCCATAGAAATATTTCTTCTTTTTTTGATAAATTGTTTTGTTTAATTAATGCATAGAGGGGGGGGGGGGACGTGAGTTTTAATAATTCAGTTCATTAAAGATGTATGCTGCGCAAATTTCCGCAAATTTTGCGTTTCGACCTGACTTCAGAATTGGAATCTATGTACCTTAACACTTATTTAACGGACAAAAAGCCTGATTTTGGCCGATTTTGTTACCTGATTTACAATAACTCCATATTTTACATATATAAACTTAACACCTTACCTAACATTTTTAGAAGGGTGGCAGAACATTCCCAATAATATTCTGATGGAAATCGTGGTTTCCATAGCAACAAGCTTCAAAATGATATAAAGAATTTAAAAGGACTGCCAGTTTGCTTATGGACGTAAATATGTCCCCATTGTTTACTCTTTAGAAATGAGAGATGGCTGGTGTTGATTTGAAATTAAATTAAAAAAAAAATCCTTTATGATTGGTTACTATGGCAATAATGTATGTAATTTTGCCCAATTTTTCACTTTTTTGAAAACAAATCCTTATTTTTTTTTCTAAATGTCTAAATAATGAGTTATTGTAAGACCTTGCTATTTACTTACAAAATTACGCAAATATTATGTTTACATTCTGGGACACAGATCTGGTTGCCATGGCAACCGAAATATTCTTAAAATGATATGGAATTCATTTGTGGTTCTGAAATTAACATTTTCTGGTGAATTATAAAGTTAGCCTACATTTTCTTTTTACAGCATGTTTGTCTTGTTATTTGTATAAAGTATTGGTGTGGTCTTCCATGTGATTATTGTTGGAACATATTATTTACAAATTAACAGTAAACATATCCTTTGTTACCATGGCAACGGCTATAAAAGAACTATTTTAGTGATTTTTGCACAATATTTTCAAATTATTTACATTTGTTTCGTTCTTTCCATCATTGTATCAAACAAACAAGTCGATTCAAGAAGACTGTCTATTTGTAGCACACCTGGCACAACGTGCCAGGATGAGCTATTGTGATCATCATGTGTCGGTCGTCAGGCGTCGTCCATTGTGTGACGTCTGTCGTCAATATTTTATTTCAAGTGACATTACCTCTAAAAGTTTATTGTTAAATGTAATGAAACTTTCCAAGGATGGTATTTGGGTGATTCTCTGTCAAACTAGCTAATAAAGTGTGAATCTATGTTAAACTCTGGTTGCCATGGCAACCAAAAGCAAAATCTTCTAACCTCTTCTTCTCCGAAACCGGTTGTCAGGTTTCAAAATAATTTGATGGGAATAATCATTAGGTGACTATCTTCCAAAGTAGCTAAAATCATGACAATATCTAAAACAACATGGCCGTTAGGGGGCGGGCCTGTTTGTCTGTATAGAAAACATAGCAAAATTTTAAATCTCCCCTTCACCAAAACCAATTTTCTGACTTCAGAATAATTTAATTGGAATAATCATTAGGTAACCACACCCAAAACTAGCTAAAAAGGAAATCTGGTTGCCATGACAACCAAAAACATATTTAAATTCTCAGTGTTGATATACTTACTGGTCCTTCAGGATCATAAGTTTTTATGTTATCAATTTTGAAAATTTGAATACTGCTTAAGCCGGTGCCGGTGAGTAGTGTTGCATTTTTAATAACTAGTCACGAACAGACTCAATAAAACCTAGTCTGCAGTTTTCTCTTTTCGCATTACTACTTATGCTTTCGAAGGATCGTCCACTTTCAGAATATATTTCTACAAACCGATGGTCAGATTTCGAAATAAGTTGATGGGAATAATCATTTGGTGACTCTACCAAAGTAGCTGAAACAGTGACAGCATTTGGTATTTACGTCTGAATTTCCAAACTGATTTTCCATGACCTGAGCTCTGTTCGGTTGGCAAGTCCACCCTCATACATTATTAACAGACAAGCCCTCGGTCGTGAAGGGATTTCAGGAGCTTACACTGTGCGCATGCAAAACCAATTGAGGCTATTTTTCAATGCTCAGCTAGCTGTCAGTATTCGTATGATATTTGAACACACGAAACTTATGGAAATACTTGGATTTTCAATAGTTATGAGCTGCTTAAGTATGCAACAAACTGACATGGACAAAATATGTAATTATACCCCCACTTCTAAAGAAGTGGGGGCTATATTGGAATCGCGTGTGTCCGTCTGTCCTTCCGTCCGTCCATCCGTCCGTCCATCCGGAGCATTACTCCTAATGTATTATAGGCACAACTGTGAAACTTCATAATTATGTGGATAGAGGGTGATGAGAGTATGTGCAGTCAACGAGGGTTGTAACTTTAATTTCATTTTTGAGGGAATTATTCCCCTTAGTTACTTTTCAGAAGCAAGTTTTTGTCCGGAGCAGAACTTGTCAAGTATTGTAGAAACAACTGTGAAACTTTATATATGGAGAGAGGGTGGTTAGAGGATGTGCTGTCAATAAGGGTTGCAACTCTAAATTATTTATTGAGGGAGTTATTCCCTTTAGTTACTTTCAAGAAACAATTTTTGTTCGGAAAATAACTTCTCAAGTATTCTATGAACAGCTGTGCAACTTTTCATAGATAGTGGGTGATGAGAGGATGTGCAGTCAATAAGGGTTGTAACTCTAAATTCATTTTTGAGGGAGTTTTCTCCATAGTTACTTTTTAGAAGCAATTTGTTTGTCTGGAGCATAATAAGTATTGTAGGCACAACTGTGAAACTTCATAAATGGAAAGAGGGTGGTGAGAAGATGTGCAGTCAACAAGGGATGTAACTCTGAATTCATTTTTTGAGGGATTTATTTCCCTTTGTTACTTTTCATCAGCAATTTAAGTGGATGAAAGGATTATTGAGCTTTTGCCGCTTGTACTGAAGTCAGTGGATCTTGTGACAAGGTGGCAGGCAGGAGTAATAATCACCTTTAGTGATAGCTCTAGTTGTAATAATCACCTTAAGTGATAGCTTAGTTGTATTTGGCCACAATCAACTTTGCGATATTCAATGAATGAATGTGACTACCGATACATTATTGGATCTATATTGACAGTGGTTTGCTTATTTGGTCAGAATTCAATTTCGTTCTTGGTGTTTCAAAACAGGGATGATTTTAAATGAAAATTTTAACAAACCAAGCTTACTTTTCAAGGAAAACTTTTAGTTCCCATATGCTGTACAAACAATTGTTTTTGTACTTTTTCAAATAAAAGACAGTCTACTGACATATTCTGTAACAAATGTAATGTGAATACATGTTGTAAATAATGTATGTGGTATACACACGTTGTGATTTAAAAACAACGAAATATGTTTGTGAAACACAATGTCCCCGATATGACGTTTGATTTTGATGTATGACCTTTACCTTAATAGGTCACCCCTAAATATGTTCGCCTCCATAAGTTTCACATGCATGCCAATTTTGAAGGATGTATGCTGAAGACGACAAAATTATCACCAATCTAAATTTGACCTGTAATTTGACACTTGACCATAATGTATGACATTGACCTTAAAAAGTCACCACTAAAACGTTCGCCTCCATAAGATGCAAATGCATGCCAAGTTTGAGGGATGTATTTTGAATGGTGATAAATTTATCGCCTTTCTAAATTTGACCAGTAATTTGACATGTGACCTTGATGTACGAACTTGATCTTGATATGTCACCCCTAAATATTTTTGCCTCTATAAGTTGCATATGCATGATAAGTTTGAAGTATGCATGTGCAGTAGCTACAAAATTGTCGCCAACGTTAACGTTGGGAACAAAACAACCAACAAACCAACAGACAATGAAAAAAACACAACATGACCCCTCTTCGAGGGGGGATGGGGGAGGCCTAATAATGCCACTATTAAGATATTGATTCATGTATCCTGTTATTGTTACAATTTTGAATGTCTGTAATGATGATTTTGATTGTCTGAAAATGATTTTGAATGTCGGTGATAGTGATTTTGAATGGCGGTGATAATGATTTTTAAATCATTTGTGATATTTAACATGATTACAGCACTTTTGGGATAAATATGTACTCTGTCATAGTTATTAATGAAATTGAAGAAAAAAAACACTTAGTTGATATTTCTGAGAAAATTGTGTTCATGCAAACGTTAACAAGGCGCAAACTAACTATGATAATATTATCTGAAATGCTGAAAGAAGAGTATATAAGGTACAATTTATTGATCTAAAATAATATATCATTAAACTGTTGTGTATAACCATTATATTTATGTCTCTTCCTCGATCTACGAAATATTCATGTAAGGTTAAAAAATAGTTCTCAGGTTTTACCTTTGACCTCCCAATGACCTTGACTTTATGTACCAAGTCTTGGTAGAGGATATTGTATTAGTATGTTGTGCAAATTAATTACAATATACATCACATAGGTAGAAAAAAATGACTGAAATGCACAAAAAGTACAAATTTGGCAATGTGACTTTTGACCTCTACTTGTGACCTTGACATTGACAATATGTACCAACTTCCTTGGTAGAGGATATTGACTTCGTAATGTGTATGTGCACATTTATTACAAAACATACATCACATACATGGGAAAATGTACTGAAATTGCACAAAAAGTACAAATTTGACCTTTGACTTCTTAAATGTGACATTTGACCTCTACTTGCGACCTTGACATTGGCAGTATGTAACAAAGTCCTTGATAGAGGATATTGTTTTAGTATGTTCATCTTGCAAAGTTATTAGAAATACATCACATATGTAGAACAAGTGGATTTCAACATTCACAAATTAGTACAAAATGATGTCTGACTTCTAAAATATGTCGTTTGACCTCTACTTGTGACATTGACCTTGACACACCTATAAAACTCGTGGTAAAGGAAACCTCCTTTTTAAATGAATATCTGTGCCAAGTTTTACTTAAATATACCAATGTTAATGTAACATTGTAGAACGAAAATGTCTTGAAACAGAGAAAAAAAGCTCAAATTTGACCTTTGACCCCTAACCACAACATTGACCTTTAAGGGAATCAATTTAAACTTATATTTTTAACATTGCCTTGATATTAGTCATTTAATTATAAAGTTATATAAAAATCCCTTCAATAGTTCAAAAGATATAAAGAGATCTTTATGTATGATATTTATTTTATTTCTACGACATAGCCGTTGCCATGGAAACTCAAATTTTAGTGCTTTATTAGTGTACCACAATGCTGCCACCCTTCTTATTTTGATTGTTAAGTCATATGCTTCGTTATCTGAAAGTATCCTGTCATTGTAAACCAGGTAACAAAATTTCGAAAAATGTCCCCTACTATAAACAGCACGGTCAGTAAATGGTTGTTTGTGTCGAAAAAACTAGAAAAATGGATTGCTACGGAAACCAACGGAACAGCTTTCGCCATTGGCCGGAATCTGTCGTAAGATTCAAATTTTTACATACCGGAAATAATCATTCGATGTACCTGTATGAGTTAGCTCCCTTTGGCCGTTATATTTGATTGATACCATTGAATGGTATATTAGCATGTGGTAAGATGGGCATATTGCCTTATTTTCCTGACAAAATAAATATATTATGTAGGCCAATAACCAGTGTCAGCCATTGTATATTCAAAGCGTTGTTCCTAAATAGAATCGGAGTCATTCAGAACTTGGCCGAAGATGTCCGATGTACAAAATCTCCGTAATAAAAAGGAGGCTCCTTTTTAAGAATTTAGCAGTATTCGGATAGCGATAATATTCAACTGAACAAATATATCCTTTCGGAAAATGGGCTGTAAGCATTATTTTCATTATATGTATACCTGTATAGCTTCTGGTGTTGATTGATTAATACGAAAAATCCGCATAATACATATTTAATCCTCGGCACTCTACTGGTGACTTTGTGAATCCTTGGCCAACAAGTTGTATCCAGTAACTTGGCGTCTCATCATGATTCAAACCGCTTGTCACTTTGACCCTGTTTTCGTGAAAGTAATGGAAGAAAATATAAATGTACGTTTGGAATTGAAGCAGAGGACACTATTTGCAGACGACAATAGCTCAGAGTGCAGAAGATTAAGGGTTAAGGAAATGCGTATTGGCAATGGAGCCTGCTTTCGAGTATAACGTTACCAAAATGTTTATTATGCTATTTAGTATGATTTACCGGTATAGTTAATAGAATTTTATTACCCTATAATCTGTATATAATCATGCCATTAATGGATTTTCCCCATTACCTTTACGTAGCCTCAGTAATAAAACAAATGTTGCATTAGTTATAGAGGTTACAGACGTAGACTTTCATTTTCTGATGCAAAATAGGAAATCTTGCAACTTGATTGATACTAAAATAAAAGTTTGAAAAATGTAAAATGAAAATACAGTAGATAAAAGCGATGCTTTAGAAGCATTCAATTACCATGATGGACTATAATGGGATAATATCATTCGTAGAAGAGCTCTCTCGTGTGTTCATGAGGGAGAGGCTCCCCCATGTTTTGTAAAAAGAATATATGCAGTACAACCCTTATAATGTGACCTTCAAAATATGTGTACTTCTTGGTCTTAAAGATAGACAGTATGCAGACAGCCCCTGCCAAAAAATGGATTGTCAATTCTTGTTTGAGAATTGGTATTTGTTTCTTAGCGGACGAATGTAAACATTACCAGATCTAGAACACGATAAACGTAGAGTATATATTTACACCCACACGTGCACTTACAGACATACGCACAACTGATGCCACGAAATAAGTATTCAACTTCACATATACTTTACTTTGTCATGATAAAGAAAGGTTTCGTTAATGCGACCACATATTTTTTAACAACTGATTTGGTAGCTTTATGCTAGGGCAAAACTAATGCAAAAAGCCTCCATAACTTTCTGTATAGTTTTGTCCTCTATTAACCTACTATCTGTATTTAACTTCAAAATAATATTTCTTTTGAGTGGTAGTATTAGCGATACTTTATGGTACAGAACATTATTATTATTATTATCATTATTATTATACCACATTTATATAGCGCTCTTTTCACACAGGATATGTGCGTTCAAAAGCTCTTCACAGGAATAAATTACATATACAAAACAAAGTATACTCAATGCATATACAATAATCAAAACAAAACATATTTAATAAATAGATATTGATAAGAATAATACAAATTTAATTAATTCAAGAATCACAGGTACACCCACATCGTCCTTTTTTCCATAAGTTTATCTGACTATATCATGCTATTCAATAATATATTGTGTTAGCGCACTCAGATCACCAAAACTCAAATGTAACATTCTATGCACAGTGTCAGTACACCACACATTTATGACCCAGACCAAACTAACTTGGGTGTATGTTTGGAATACAACACTACACAAAATTATTGCCTTGCGTGTGTAGGACAATGGGCATGTCAATTTGTAGTTCATGCATATAAACTATTAAAAAATACAAGACAACTGTTATATACGCCCAGTATGCAACCCTCTCTAGACAAACACTATGCGACCCATTGTGGCACCGAGTCTGTATGTATTAGCATACCTATCTCGCTTACCATACTGAATTTTATAATAAAACATGTTGTACCGTATTAGTACATTCACCCCCACCAAGTATCGCATTATTAAAGCATGTTTTATTAGTACACGTTCCCCGCTGAATGTTTTATGAATATACCTACCCCACTGAATGTCATGTTAAATATGTATTAGCATACCTACCCCGACTGAATGTCATGTTAAAACATGGTGTGTACATTAGTATACCTATCTTACTGAATATCATGCCTAGCATTAGTACACATTAATACACACAGCCCGCTGAATAAATGTCAAATCCAAAATGGGAGAACCTTAAAATCGAATATAAAATAATCCAATATTCTGCAACGGATGTGCAATCCTACAAACCATTTGTTGAGAGAGAAACCAGCAATCTATCTACATTGATGATATTCTTTTAAGACAAAAAGGGAGTTTAATTATTGAATCTATATAACTTAATTGACAGCACATACAAATGTAATGAGAAGACAGTTTATATATCGGTATCACTATTTTAGAATTTTGTAGTTTGAAACCATTGTGATAAATAGAGCATTTGCTCCTATAGGAGCAAGCAAATGCTCTATTTATCACAATGGTTTCAATAGGTGATTTTTACAGAGGCGTAGAAAGGCGTATTCATGGAGGAAAGGGTTAACATAAAGTAGAATCGAAGTCAGGCGGAAAATAGTATGGAAATGACACATGACAGTGCATAACAACGCCAGAAGCATAAATGAAATGCGCGCCCGCACACGACCTTCATAGACTGTTCCTTGCCTATTCTACATCAACATCAGTTAGGGTACTGCGACACTAAAATGGTCACGTATGCCAAAAGGATAACTCAAAATGCCGTATCACAGCAAACGAATAGCGCTTTCATACACACATCATACATATATACCATACACATCATACACATATACCATACACATACACACATCATACACATATACCATACACATACACACATCATACACATATACCATACACATACACACATCATACACATATACCATACACATACATACATCATACACATATACCATACACATACACACATCATACACATATACCATACACATACATACATCATACACATATACCATACACATACATACATCATACACATATACCATACACATACACATATCATACACATATACCATACACATACATACATCATACACATATATCATACACATACACATACATCATACACATATACCATACACATACATCCATCATACACATATACCATACACATACACACATCATACATACACATATACCATACACATACCATACATCATACATATATACCATACACATACACACATCATACATATATATCATACACATATATACATCATACACATATACCATACACATCATCCACATGTACCATACACATACATACATCATACACATATACCATACACATACACACATCATACAAATATATCATACACATACATACATCATACACATATACCATACACATCATACACATATACCATTCACATACACACATCATACACATATACCATACACATACACACATCATACACATATACCATATACATACATACATCATACACATATACCATACACATACATCATACACATATACCATACACATGCACACATCATACACATATATCATACACATACATACATCATACACATATACCATACACATACATACATCATACACATATACCATACACATATACATACATCATACACATATACCATACACATACATACATCATGCACATTTACCGTACACATACACACATCATACACATATACCATACACATACATACATCATACACATATACCATACACATACACACATCATACACATATACCATACACTTACACACATCATACACATATACCATACACTTACATACATCATACACATATACCATATACATACACACAGAACTACTTCTTGCGTGCTCAACACTGACAACAGCGCATGCGCCGTTAAAACAAAAGTAAAACACATGAAACCACAAAATTGAACGCAATAGTATAAGACATAACATCACAAAATGCCCTACTGAAAAACATAATTACATTGGTTGAGCCGAGTCCAGGGCACTGTGGCACTTAAAGGACGCGCATTGCGACACTGAAAAGTATCCATGCATATAAAACTGTTTAGTTTAGTCTGAGTTCGTTCTCAAGTTTTTGATTGACCAACCAAAAGCTTGAGAACGAACTCAGACTCAAACTATAAAGCTTTACAAGCATGGACCAAGATCCCATAGCATCCTCACACCTATCCCATCCTCACCCAGTCAGACCAACAGTGGTAATAAATATAAATCCAACGACTGCTTCACAACAGAAGTGACGGTTAACACACAGCGGTGTACATATAATTAAAACAAGAAACATATATAGAAAGAGGATTCGCTAAATACTCGAAATGGAACTATGGCAAATAATCACAGCACGTGAACCGAACCATTATGTGTTACTCTGAATCCAGTCATAAATGTATTCGATAATTTTACTGAAGTCAGAGAAGCTGTAGAGAAGCCATTACGGTACGAAAATCATATTGCCCCATATTCCTTCCAAGCTAGATGGTTTTCTTCAAAGGAGAGGTTCTATACAAAATTTACATGTGGTTTTGACCCGAAACAATGTTAGCATATGAAATGCATTCATAAGCTGTAAAAGCTGATTACATTACGTTACAGAACGAAATTAATGAACCCATGTATTACCCCTGTTGAGTTAACTGGAATTATTATGTTTGTTAATGATTTTATTAACAAAGAGAACAGCTCTGATATATAGACTTCTATGAATGGACCCACCGTGAGGTGACAATTATTTAAATAATGCATGTAATTTATGTCTTTCTAACCGGGAGTCATGTTGTCATGTGTATTAAAGATACAAAGGATGGTGTATGTGCATTACCTTAATGGGTATAACAAGAGAGAGGGCGACTGAAGGCGTAATCTAATTCATTTAGAACTCCTAAAATAATATGCTGTATCTGAACTGTTTAAAACATCTGTGATATTGTGCAAATGTATATTTGGTAGAGTGTAAGTTGGGGGCGGTTCCATCGCCGTTCCTCTTTACATGTATTTCACATGCTAAATTTTGCTTAAAGTGTAAGAGTACTGAAGCTGGCATTGGATACATACTAAAATCATCATCCTTTCAAAATAGTCCTATGCTTAAACATTATTTTACGGGAAACGTGCATATTAGACCTTTGCAAACAGTGTGTACCCAAATCAAAGGACTGCCGAGGGAGTCATTTGATCAGGGTCTGCACTAATTTTCATATAAATGAATTTCGTCAGTGATACACTTTGAAACAAACCTTTGCTTTGAGGGTCAAAGCGGTTTTGTTTTATATTCCCTCGATGTCTTGGAATAGATAAAACCTTAAACCCTTAAACCTTTTCATTGCGGGAAACGAATCACTAATGTCCTTTGCAAAATGTGTAGACCCTGATGAGAAGGTTCCTAGATGACCCTCTCATCAGAGCCTGCATTGTCTGTTATGTCACCCTTTGCTTTTGAAAATCCCCAAATATTTATGGTAAGATTGAACTGTTTGAAGTTTGGAATAGTCCATTGGAAATTCCAGCGTTGAATGGGTTAACATGTATTGCAGTATAAGTAGGCACCCAATAGATCCAGAACCATTTCGTATTTTAGCTCCATGTCTAAAACATGTCAGGTTAAGTGTTGTCGTTCATTTCATTCTATGATTACGTAAAATATACAGTAAGATTTCTCTTAATTGACCATTCAAGATAGGTCTGTTTCTTGATCTTTTAAGGCAGATGGTAGCTTAATGTAGAACAAGTTATTCAAAAACTCCCACAGAAGCTGTCTGTATTATGTCATAATGCGTATTCTGCATTAAACAGCCATCACCTGGGTAATACTCCAGTGTTCATTCATCAACCCTTTCCATCATATAAACGTGTTTTTACGCGTGTTTTTACCCAGGTCTGACGGCTCCTATAGGAGCCGTCTGATCGAGGTCTACTCTGTTTCCTAATGGCAGTTTGATATATCTATTTGTTTACTTTCTAAAATGGCTACAATGTTACCACATTCTATATTTCATTATAACTACTTTGTCAATAAATATCCAGTAGGTATTGACATTTTGAATAAATATAGAACAAGGAAAGGGTTAAATGGTCGCTTTAGGGTGGTAATAATTTATTTCTACAATTATGGCCCGGCCAATCATCTTTTGCAAGCTACCAAAATGCCTTACAGATCCATAATGTAACCTATTTTTGATGACCGTTAAATGCTACTGTACTTTCGTTCTAAATGTGAAAAGTCAGATTTGTGTTTTGTGTGATTTTTCCATCAGATATCAGTAATATATAGTTTTGATATAATATTTAAACGGATTGTAATTTCATTACAATCGACTTATTGGTAGAAATTTATGGTTAATGCTTTTTGATATGTTTATGTCTTATCTATAGGGTATGTTTGCATATTTGTTGCAGAAACGGAACCAAATATATAGATATCTTGTTTATTCTTTGCTTCAACATCAGTATCACAACCGCTTTAACCTTTAGCCTGCTGCGGGCGGATGAGTTATTACCTTTGCAAACAGTTTGGATCCAGATGAGACGCCGAGTAGCTCGGCGTCTCATCGGGATCCAAACTGATTGACACTCTGATCATGCTGTTAAAAAAGAAATGCAAGATAAATAAACAGTGGCGACTGAAATCGATGTCATTTTCTACAAACAAATATTTGCTGTAATCCATGTATGACAGACACAATTATTAAACCCATTCCCCATAGGCTGTTTTTAGATCCAACCACCTTGTATAAATCTACCAAAAAGGAGCATTAACTAGAGAAAAGGAAAATTATAGGAGCAAATGCTCTATTTATCACAATGGTTTCAAAAAGTCGTCAAAAGTCGTCAATATGAGGGAATGGGTTAAGCTACCGCCGACCTTACATATCCATAATTAGACTTCTTTTTGATGGCCGCTTCAGACAGGTTCTACTGTAATTTCTTAGCTAATTGTTCAGCTCCGTGAGCATGGTGACGTGACGTCCGTAGTCCGCTGTCAAATGGTCGTCCATTCATATTTAGTTTTTTATGCTCAGGCTTCCACAATGCTCATTGACAAGCATTATTTATAACAGTGAAAGGAAATATGCATGGCAATCAGCCAGGATTGATTATGGGCTTCATGGAACCAAAAGGCCAAAACGTAAGCGCAAGGTGATTTTTACAGAGGCGTAGAAAGGCGTATTTATCGAGGAAAGGTTTAAACGAATAAACAATAGGGGTTTTGGTAGGCGATATTTCTGCTGCATCTAATTAGATGGTTATCTTCTGCGCTTGCGTAAACTAACTTTTTTCTGTGTTAGAATTTTCTCCGGCTGTGATAAAGATGCAAAAGATGCCATCTTCTTAATTCTTTCGCTGCCAAAATGGCATCTGTGATTAATATCGCATTTGTGATTAATGTCACATTTGTGATTACCTCTGCAAACAGTTTGGATCCATATAAGACGTGCAGTAACTCGATGTCTCATCGGAGTGCAAACTATTTGTTTCTGTGGTATATTTGTAATATTTTTGAAATAAAAAGAGCGAGAAAAATAAAAGAAACTTGTAGCAGACGATAAATTTCACAGACAATAAAATTTGACAGAGGAAAAGATAAAGCGTTTTGTTACTCCCAACACGATGTTGAAGAGCATTAGGCTTTTAGTTTGTGATGGGCGAATTCGTGATTACTTTCGCAAATTCTATGAATCCTGACAAGATGTCAAAGTGTTTGACACAAGGATTGTGTGTTTGGACTTCTGTGTTTTAACTCTTTCCTTCGTATAAACGACTTTTCATGCATTTTCAAACAGAGTAGACCCAGGTCGGACGGTTCATAAAGGATATACAGTAAAACCTCGATTATTCGAATTTTCGGTATAGAAGAATTTAGACCCTTTTAGGCAGGTGGCTGCTTAATGCATGGTGAAAGTCATGCAGAAAGCTCCTAGAGGAGCTTTCTGCATGACTTTCACCATGCATTAAGCTGCCACCTGTCTTAAAGATCGATAATAATACGTATTTTAGTGTTCGGATAATCGAAGTTTTACTGTATATATATAATATTGATCTGCTACAGCTTCTAGCTTTTTAAAATAAAAAATGGTAACAAATATTTATTTTTATATTAGTTTTGAGATTTTAATATATCTATATAGATCTGTCTTATGTGCACTTTTCAATATGCTAAACCTTATCTTATATTTACAGGCTGTTTGTTTTAAATTGTTATTGTTCTATGCTACTGTAGTCAGAAAATAGCTTCTGATATAGCTAATGTTATTAAGCTTCTTGTACATGTATCTACTGCTTGGGTCCAAACTTCCTGTGTGCATATGTCAAAACAAACATTCAGCTAAAATACTAAACGCGTAATGTGTTCGATGGCTTAACTTAAATCACCAGACCAATTATTAAGTACAGATATAAAAAACCAAATTTACAAATTGGATTTACTATTGAAATTAATGTAGCACTTCGTGGTATGCTTTAGTAACCGAAAACTATTATAAGCGAATAGAGCAGACCCTTATCAGACGGCTCCTAGCCGTCTGATCTGGGTCTACTCTGTTTACAATTGAGTAAATATCTCTTCTGCAATTTTATTTATAAATAGAGGTGCTTTCAGCTTTTAGTGTATTACGGGGTTCAATTTATGAGGTCTGGTTTAAAATGGAACGAATAGTGATACGTCAATTAGCTAGTTTATAGTTTCAACATTTAACTTGATTAGTTAAATCGTTACATGCTATATAATTAAGAATCAAATTGCACTCAATAAATCCACAGTTATGTTTAAGTACTCAGTCAAAATTGTTTTTAGGATTCGAGATTCACGTTTGTAGTCTATTCACTAATTTTCTCTCTATACCCATGTAATCAAATATTTCACAGCAGAAGTGGGCACCATGTAAAAACTTCGTTTTTTTCACGAATGTTTTATGGCAACACTGAACCATTTGTGCGTGAAATCAGCCTTTAATGTCACGTGAAAACATTACAGACCTAGATAAGAGGGCTCCTAGAGGAACTCTCTCTACGGGTCTGCACTGCTTGTCATGTTACACTTTTCTTCAACCAATCAGTGAATATTAACTTTAAGCTTGACCTATTTGCATGTTAGAAATAGCCCATTTGAAAATTCAGCGTTGAAAAAGTTAAAATAGTTTAATATTTACGTCACGGTAACAGTCTTGTTTCTGTGTCAAAATATCTCACAACGAATTTCCGAAAATGATATATCACCCCTTTACTTCACGGACACGCTTTTTAATGCCTATGTAAACAGTAAGCCAAGATCAGGGTCTGCTATGTTTACTTATTGAATATTCATTGCCACATTCTGCAATGGCCACAAAGTCCTGTGTTTATATGTCATTATAAAATTTCGTCTATTAATTATACATGATGTCATTTTTCTTAGGCTACATGAATGTTAACAAAGGTAAGGGTTAATATTTCTTATGGGATGGCGATGTTTAAATGCCAGTTTTTTGCAATAAATGTGTATCAGCGATTAGTGGGTGTCATTGCATTGATGTTATTTTATAGTTTTTGTCGAGATAGTGATTTGTTTTTAATTTTAAGTGTTTTTGTCACCCGTATTGCCAGCGTATTTATACCACGCAGTCTGGTTTATATCTCTTGCCGAATCAAACAACCCTTTAGGGGCAAGCTAAAGTGTCTTTCAATTCACACCTCACAATAAAACAGTGTGATTTGGCACATTTCGATATTAACTGTAGTGCTAAAAGAAGAAATGCGGAAGTACTAAATATTTTAGACCTGTCTCTGATTGCCATCTCTCATTTTTGTCTGTGTCGTAAAAACTCTATGAAATAATTTAACGCTTTACTCCTTAACCCCTCTCTTGCTGAATTTTAAAATACATTTCTCCTTCTTTACCCATGCCCTGTTGTATAATTACATATATCTTCACTGTGTACAAGTATTTCGTTGTGCAATCACTGCTGTGGAGTGCACTGGTTGCACAATCAACTTGTAAATAGTGCAGACCCTGATGAGACAGCTCCTGCAGGAGCTGTCTCATCTGGGTCTGCACTATTTACAGGTAGGTATATTGACGTGAATAGCAAGCGAAGGGTTAAATACGCATTTCTAAGCCTATGCAAACAGAGTAGTCCAGATCAGAAGGTTCCATCCACCAGGAGCCGTCTGATCGGTCTGCTCGGTTTGCTTATAAAATGATAAAAATATGAAACTACAGTTTCTACCATGGCCAAAACTTAATGTGTTCATGTGCCATTATTCAAAATTAGTTCAATAAATATGCATTGCATGATGCCATTTCTTATATGAATATTTATGGAGCAAAGGGTTAATGTACAACTAAGCTTAGACAGCCGGAAACATAAGTGATTAACGCTTCTTTTAAAGTATAGCATACAGATGGTGTGACAGTCTAACGTTTCTAACAACTATGTCCTGGATAAGATCAATGTTGGGCGCTTTTTTCGTTAATACAAACTAAAAGGACACCATTGTTTATTACTACCTTAATTACCCAATATATTAGGACAGATACACTATGGCAAATAATGCAGACCAAGATCCAACTGCTTCATGATCTTCAATATTGCTACTATGTCAATGTACTGTAAAGTTGTAAAATGGGATCAAATTGAAATGTTCAACTTCACAAACTGGTGGGAGAGGGGAGATGCTTAGGATAATTAACCGTTTCGGCGCCAAATTTCTAATTGTCGTCTGCGATGCAATTATTGTTAAATCGTTTGGTAAAATAAGGAAATGAGATAAATAAATGCAAATTTCAAAGGAATAAAGCACAAATATAGAAGAAGAGTTTAAGACAAATAGTGAAGTTCCGGATCAGACGCCGCCTTGAAAAGGCGTCGTCTGATCTGGGACTGCACTATTTGTCGTGGTGCATTAATGCGACATCGGCGGTGAAAGGGTTAAGGTATCTTACATATAATATTTCGTAAGACGACTGAACAGCGAGCAAGAAACGTTTAACAACAAAATATCGAAGGCGTTAAATTGTCAAATGCAATCTTTTAAATGTGTTCGACGGTCGTCTGTTTCGCTACAATTAGCACAATTGATTATCTCGAAGTAATGACATTCCCAACATCACACTTCTGCCAGATACACAGCTTAATAACGCATGGGAATAATGTTTCGATGTCTCACTAAGAGCCGATAAAACGGCCGTTAATTCCCTGATTGTGCTTTTACAAGATCATTTGATTGCCAACTCACCTTTGCATGATGTAATCATCCGTTCTGCGACTATTTTAAGTACATTGACATTTTGCATTGATTTAGTCTTTCACCACCACGTGGTGATGTCGACACTATTTGTCGTATGCTGCACCTTTTATTATTTATATTTTCTAGTCATTTTACTGAATTTTCTACTCATGTTCTTTAAAAATAATCACAGGAACACAACCGTTTGGATTAACTTGTCGCTTCACTAGGAAAAACTGCTTTGCTTGCAAAGATAATAATAGATTTGACACCGGCATCGAAAGAGCTAATATTCAATATTCAATATATTTCAGAATTTAAAATGTTAACCTAACGTTTTGTTGCTACAGTGATACGATAGCGTCGCGTCAATATTACACTACCAATATTCTTAAGCGGGGTGAGGGCATATAAAAAGACACCACCTTACAGTAAAGGCAATTCGAATGTAGTCCACAAGAAAGATAAATTATGTTGCAAGAAAGGGGGCGAGAGGGACAGGCAGCGACATACAGGGTTGGGAGGCAGACAGTTAAACGACGTGATATAGATACATAAAAAGAAAGATAATGCGAGGAATAGAAAGAGAGACAATTTCAACCGCTTGATACAGATAAGAGGGCCACAACGTCTCGCTCATCTGTACCAATAGGCCAAATGATATATTCCACTGAGTATCGATAATGTGCTCCATTTCACTGATGTATGGCACGTAGTAGAGTTTACCTTTACTGGCATGGCATCACATAAAATAATTAATATAGATGTCACTAACAGAGTAATAATTCGCCATGTTATAAAGAAATCTTAAATAGTCAAACATTAACCCTTTCCCTGTTCTAAGTTTATTCCAAATTTCAATACCTACTGAATAGTCATAGACAAATTAGTCATAATGAAATATGTAAGGTATAACCATGAAGCTATTTTAGAAAGTATAGAAACAGATCTATCAAATTCAATTAGCAAATAGATCAGACCCTGATCAGACGGCTCCTCTAGGAGCCGTCTGATCTGGGTCTTCTCCGTTTGCAAATGCATGAAAACACGTTTATATGAGAGAAAGGGTTAACTATATAGTAGAGACAAATGCTTTATTTAAGTACGACCAATGGTACTGCAAGAAACATTCGTGTTTTATATATGTGTTGAATTTGTATATTCAACTAATTCTACCCGCAAATATCTAAACGAATCAAAAGCAGATACGATAACCTTTTCTCTGTTGGATATATCAATATTCATACTAGTAATAATCATGCATGTTTATTAGCTGATGTTTTAGAATGGCATATGTACACATTGATATTGGTGGACTAAGTAGGGTCAGAACTATTATAATTTCATAAGCAAACAAAGCAGACCCTGATAAGTATAGGAGCCGTCTGATTTGGGTCTTATCTGTTTGCAAAGGAATGAAAAATGGTGTATTATGGGAAAGAAAGGGTTAATCCTGACAATTTGGGAAAAACAATACCTATTCAGGTTTGCACCTGTCTTATGTTTGACTAATATCCGTCTAGAGCAAGCTTTTAAGATTCTTGAGTTAGTTGGCGTCCTGTGTGGATCCAATCTCTTTGCAAATGCTAGTGAAATCGGGCTTAACCTTTCGCTTGCTGAATTTTAAAATACATGTCTCCTTCTTTACCCATGCCCCGTTGTATAGGTACATATATCTTCACTGTGTACACGTATTTCACTGTGCAATCACTGCTGTGGAGTGCACTGGTTGCACAATCAACTTGTAAATAGTGCAGACCCTGATGAGACAGCTCCTGCAGGAGCTGTCTCATCTGGGTCTTCACTATTTACAGGTAGGTATATTGACGTGTATAGCAAGCGAAGGGTTAATTGATATCGGGATAAATGTTCATTCGTAGCTCAGTGGAGTTTGAACACTGTGCTTCTTCATACAGTCTTGTGTGTTACATAAAATAGAACAGAGTTAAATTCAATTTCTACTCTAGATATTAATGTGCTGAACATCAAATAAATATGTCACGAGATTTCTTCTAGACTATAATTATTGCATTCGAACCGAATTGATTGATACCAAGAAATGGTACGAATTAACCTCGGAAATCGAATTGTTTATCGTATAATTCTGGTCGTATTTTGTTGATTGAAAATGTTATTTTAGCTATCTGTTTATCTTCAATGGATGTTAACCCCTTTACTCCATATATACGTTTTTCTACGTATTTGCAGGAGCCGTCTGATTTACAGGAGCGGTATGATAAGACACTGCGCTGTTTGCTTATGATATAATAATATATGATTCTACAGTCCCTTGCATGGCCAAACATTCCTGTTTCCATGGGCTATTGTAACGATTAATGTAATTAATATTTATGATGTCATTATTTCTTGCATGAACATTCATGAAGTAAAGGGCTAATTCAAGAACATATTACTGAATGAATTGTCATGGACTGAAACACATAACTGCTATTTATAAATCAGTCAAACAATACGACTAATTGTTTGTTTGGTTTAAAAATAACAGTTTCTTTTTTGTCGTTTATTTTTCTTTTATTTGACTCCGTATCGTTCTCGATGTATTATATGAAAATTATATATTGTATACTGATTTTTATATTTGACTTCTCAGAATTTACTGTAGTTTGGATCTTGTGGTTTCTCGTCTAAATCTAAAATATTTCCAAAGACAATAAATATGAACCTTTCCTAATGCTATCATGAATTTCCCTATGGCGGCACAGTTTTAAAGGGGAAGTCCCTATATTCGACGCGTTTCAAAAATACATGAACTATACAAAGCTCGTGTGTTTATATGCTGAAAAGTAGTATATCGCAAGACAACCTATCTAATAAACGCTGAAAATGACAAACATGTGTTTGATATCGACGATCCCGATTTTATTCCCCGGTGTTTAACTTTTATTCCGTTTAGGTTTTAGTTTCATACATGTATCTGTTCGCACTATTCACGTCTCTCCGACCACTTCCGAGAAAAGCTGTTACGTAAGCAATGGAGAGATCGGGTGATCATTGGCAAAACGCGGAAAATTTGAACGGAAAAGGCCGATAATACTTTGTTGTAGAACAAAAAAAAATATTATAAGTATTGATGAAATCGGTTTATTTTGTATCACAGGTGCAATTTTCGATATAAGTGCAAATTTACAATCTTCATAATAATGACTGAGCATAACAACTACAAAGTTTTATGATATTATTTAAAATGTGCGTTCATTGTAGGGACTTCCTCTTTAAATTTGTATCCTCCAGAGCGACCAGCAAATGAGATCGTGGTTTTTACCCTTTCCTCCATGTAAACGTGTTTTAACGCATTTGCAAACAGAGTAGACCCAGATCAAACGGTTCCTATATGAGCCGTCTGATCAGAGTCTGCTCGGTTTGCTAATGGAATTAGAAATGTTTCTTTACCTTCTAAAATGGCTACAATGTACAACCTTCTTTATTTCATTATAACTATTTTGTTCATGAATATTCAGTAGGTATTGCAGATTGGAATAAACATAGAACAGGGAACGGGTTAAAGACGTGTGGTAACTTGATGTAAGACGAAAGATGTGCCAAAAGCTCATGTGCCGAGTTTTTACTGCATTAACCCTTTCGCTGTCAATGCCGGATCTGTGATTACCTATGCAAACAGTTTGGATCCAGATGAGACGCCGAGTAACTCGGCGTCTCACCAGGATCCAAACTGTTTGTTACTGTTACTTTGTTTTTGAAACAAAATTGAAGAACACCAAAAGAATGAAAATTTGTAGCAGACGACAAAGTTAGCAGACGACAGAGTTTGGCAGCGATAGGGTTAAGCAAGTACCTGTTTTATAGATACCAACATTTATTCATAATATGGTCGTGCTGTACAGGGGGTTTATGGCGTTGTCAACACGCGAAGATATTCAATTTGTTTTCTCATCACGTTTGGCATTCTCTAGCCAATTGTAATGGTGCCAACTTCATTTTTATACGCCCGAAGGGTCGTATTATGTTATGGTCTCCATCGTCTGGCCGTCTGGCTGGGTGTCCGTCCGTCCGTCCGTTAGCAAATTCGTGTCCTGGCTATAACTTACTCATTTTTTCTCCGATTTTCAAAATTCTTTCACACAAATGTTCAGTATCACTTGAAGGTGTGTCGCGTACAAAACCCAATTGTGAACTTTCAAGGTCAAGGTCACAAATAGGGCGTTAGCAATTTTCGTGTCCTTGCTAAAACTTACTCATCTTTTCACCAATTTTCAAAATTCTTTCACACGTATGTTCAGTATCACTTGAAGGTGTGTCGCGTACAAAACCCAATGGTGAACTTTCAAGGTCAAGGTCACAAATAGGGCGTTAGCAATTCTGTCCGTCCGTCCGTTAGCAAATTCGTGTCCTGGCTATAACTTACTCATTTTTTCTCCGATTTTCAAAATTCTTTCACACAAATGTTCAGTATCACTTGAAGGTGTGTCGCGTACAAAACCCAATTGTGAACTTTCAAGGTCAAGGTCACAAATAGGGCGTTAGCAATTTTCGTGTCCTTGGTAAAACTTACTCATCTTTTCACCAATTTTCAAAATTCTTTCACACATATGTTCAGTATCACTTGAAGGTGTGTCGCGTACAAAACCCAATGGTGAACTTTCAAGGTCAAGGTCACAAATAGGGCGTTAGCAATTCTGTCCGTCCGTTAGCAAATTCGTGTCCTGGCTATAACTTACTCATTTTTTCTCCGATTTTCAAAATTCTTTCACACATATGTTCAGTATCACTTGAAGGTGTGTCGCGTACAAAACCCAAATGTCCGTCCGTCTGTCTGTCCGTCCGTCCGTCCGTCCGTTAGCAAATTCGTGTCCTGGCTATAACTTACTCATTTTTTCTCCGATTTTCAAAATTCTTTCACACAAATGTTCAGTATCACTTGAAGGTGTGTCGCGTACAAAACCCAATTGTGAACTTTCAAGGTCAAGGTCACAAATAGGGCGTTAGCAATTTTCGTGTCCTTGCTAAAACTTACTCATCTTTTCACCAATTTTCAAAATTCTTTCACACGTATGTTCAGTATCACTTGAAGGTGTGTCGCGTACAAAACCCAATGGTGAACTTTCAAGGTCAAGGTCACAAATAGGGCGTTAGCAATTCTGTCCGTCCGTCCGTTAGCAAATTCGTGTCCTGGCTATAACTTACTCATTTTTTCTCCGATTTTCAAAATTCTTTCACACAAATGTTCAGTATCACTTGAAGGTGTCGCGTACAAAACCCAATTGTGAACTTTCAAGGTCAAGGTCACAAATAGGGCGTTAGCAATTTTCGTGTCCTTGGTAAAACTTACTCATCTTTTCACCAATTTTCAAAATTCTTTCACACATATGTTCAGTATCACTTGAAGGTGTGTCGCGTACAAAACCCAATGGTGAACTTTCAAGGTCAAGGTCACAAATAGGGCGTTAGCAATTCTGTCCGTCCGTTAGCAAATTCGTGTCCTGGCTATAACTTACTCATTTTTTCTCCGATTTTCAAAATTCTTTCACACATATGTTCAGTATCACTTGAAGGTGTGTCGCGTACAAAACCCAATTGTGAACTTTCAAGGTCAATGTCACAAATAGGGCTTCAGTATCACTTGAAGGTGTGTTGCATACAAAACCCAATTGTGAACTTTCAAGGTCAAGGTCACAAATAGAGCGTTAGCAAATTTTGTGTCCGACAAATAAAAGATTACTATTACAATAAGCAGTTTTACTCTCCTTGCTATTGCCTTAGCCCTAATAGAGTCCTCATATGCGCAACTTCTGAAGGTTCACACATTGTGTAAATAGAACAGCCTTCGGGCGTATATTGCCCCGTCTCGCGGTGCTCTTGTTATTCTAGCTGTTCGCGTACTTGATTTATTAAATGTCACACAAAAAGACGTTATTATTTAAGAGTAGTCCAAGAAATGAAACCATTCCAGATTGGTATAAAACTGTAAAATCAAGAACTGCACATTAATTACCGACTTGTCTAACACCTTTTGTTTGCATTCTTGCTCTGTTTCTAACTCTTTACTCCATAAGTACGCCGTTTGAAATACGCCATTGCAAACAATGTAGACCAAGACCAAACGACTACTGTGTGAGCTGCCTGGTCAGGATCTGCTTTGTTTGTTTTTGCAATAGTACAGATCAGATTATTCAGTTTCTGTCATGGCCAAATATTCCTGTTTTTATATGACGCTACGGAAATGCATATCATTAATATTCATGATGTCATATTTTTTTACATTAATATTCACGAGGAAAGGTCGTTTGCTTGATAGAGTACACGAGTCGGACAATTCGGTTGTATGTGGTTTTGAAATATGTAAGTACTTTCCTTATTGGGAGGACTTACTATTATAGAAGTTTCCCGTTTAAAATTGGCTTAACCATTTCATTGTTCAATATAACAAGATTTATAATATGTCAAAAGCAAACAGAGCAGGCCCTAATCAGACGGCTCCTATAGGAGCCGTCCGATTTGGGTCTTCTCTGTTTGCAAATACGGGAAAATGCGTTTATATGAATGAAAGTATTAAATACCCCGACAGAGAATTCTTTGAGAGGTCGTTTTAGAAGTAGAGAATGTTTATTCTACACACTCGATGATGATTTGTTCATGCTGGTTGAACGTGATTTTGTGAATTATATTACGGTAGGGTTCTTTGTTATCAAATTATACATACCACTGTCACATTTAGTAAAGGAAATGACCATACATATATACAGTTCAACCTGTCAAAAGTGACCACTTAATGTCATAAATGTGACATGCAGTTGTTTAATGCAGAACGAAAGTAATACAGAAAGCTCCTAGAGGAGGTTTTGTACATAATTGCTTTCTGCATTAAACTACTACCTGTCCTAAAGACCCAGAAATATTTCTCTTTTGGGTGCATGGTCGTGGTAGAGATGTTTTCTTGTACAGCGTTTTCAATAAAATGCAGTATACTATAAAGTACTTGTTTTATTTGGACTGACAAAGCGTAAACAACAGAAAAAAGCAATTCGTATTTCTTCCAGATTAACCCCTTCCGTGCAACAATGACGGGTCTATGGTATCACATGCAAACAGTTTGGACCAAGATGAGACGCCGAGTAACTCGGCGTCTCATCAGGATCCAAACTGTTTGTTACTGTTACTTTGTTTTTGAAACAAAAATGAAGAAAATAAAAAAAATGAAAATTTATAGCAGACGACAAAGTTAGCAGACGACAGAGTTTGGCAGCAAAAGGGTTAAGTAAGCGAGTCGTTTTTTATGTAGTAGGCCTATTCTTGCTGTTTATTTTCGCTTTCACCACATTCCTTCAACAGTCCATTGATTTCTGTCCGCGAGTTCAGATTGTTCTCGAAAAGCTATTTATCTCGAATAGATAAGAAAACCGTCTGACATAAGATAATAAGGTTAGTGATACATCCGTTTATGAAACCTATTGAGTTATAAGATGAGGTGGTGGAAAATCAAATAGAACCTACTAGATCTAGAGACGGCACCATAGAAATGAACGTAGGTCTTAGCGATACTGATTACTCACATCAGGCCTCCTGAATTAAGGCAAAACAGAACTAACTACAGTAAAATCTGTTAAAAACAACCATTTACTGAAAAAAAATGTGTGTCTTAAAAAGCAGATAGCTAATGAGTGCAGAAAAACAAACAAACATATTGTTCCTATGGTAACGCTTTGTATTTAGTTATAAAGCACTAATTTACAACATGTCTTACCCTTCCATGGACTTCCCTGGGAGATCGCATAAGAAAGGTTTGTCTGTAGAATCGAATATACGTAAATGAAATTCGTTGCATGTTGTCAGTACGTATTGTTGCAAGGGTTAACTATTCGTTTGTACCGAATATACCGATTTTTAATTCCATCGCCTAGATCCAAGCCATTTGACACTCTGTCAATAGATTCCGAAAAGTTTAATTGATTTGGAAGTAGTCAACTTCGACATCATCCAACTTTAAGCTGACATTATTTTAATAGCAACTTAAAAGTTTAAAAACCATGATATTTGCTACGTTATCAAAGCGCAAAAAGTCACAAAGTAGACCCTGTTCTATATTTTGTCCAAATTGCAATACCTACTGAATGTTAATGGATAACATTTTATAATGAAATATGGAAGGTAGAACATTGTAGCAATTTTAGAAACTGAAGAAACAGATATATCTAATTACATAAGCAAACAGAGCAGACCCAGGTCAGACGTCATCTCTGTTTGCAAATGCGTGAACATGCGTTTATATGAAAATAAGGGTTAGGCTACTTGATCATTATTCATTGATTAAACGCAGACATCTGGAAATCAGGTGGTTACTTAATGTATATTAATGTCGAAAGCTCATAATGGAGCTTTCTGCATTACGTCTGTCTTGCATTGATACCCACCTGTCTTAAATACCCAGATTAATCATCTTTTTGATGACCATTGTTACATGTTTTAAGGTATTTGAAGTCTTCTTTGTGTTACATTGGTTAAAACAATTCCCTATTGATATGGAAACAAAGCAAAGATAGGCATACAATATATTTTAAACGAATCATTACTTACAATATGTATACAGTAAAACCTCTCTATAACGACCACTAAATTACATCAAGTATTTTGTTTTAAAGGCAGATGGCTGCTTAAAGCAAGGTGAAAGTAAAACGGAACGCTCCTATAGGAGCGAGCTGTTTTACTTTCTCCTTGCTTTGAGCAGCCACCTGCCCTAAATACCAAATAATTAACACAATTTAATGGCCGTTATAGATAGGTTTTACTGTAAGCACATTTCTAAGAAATGGTTTGTATTGCTTTACACTCTGTATAGACAGGCATTACTTCTTTAGAAATATAGAAACAAATTCCAACGTATTCGGATATTTTGCAATGTGAAAAGACACTGATCCCAGAGAACGTCTTAAAAGTAATCAGAAACTAAATAATTGTAAATCTCCAAAAACACAGAGAGTGCAAGAGACGATATGGCTCGTCAGTGACACATTAAAACATCAAATGCAATCTGCAAGTGTAATTGCCAACTTGAATGAAAGATTAAACACAGATCACGCTTAGTTCGTAACTGATCTCTGGTGAAAAATTGAGTAATAGCAAATTATAAACTGATTTGTTCTTTTATTATTCAGAATCAAGAATTCACAACTTAACCATTTACTCCATAAATACGTCTTTCTACGCCTTTGCAAACAGAGTAGACCCAGATCAGACGGCTCCAGGGTCTGCTCTGTTTGCTTGTTATACAAATCTGATTCTTCAGTTTCTGCCACGGTCAACATTTCTTGTGCGCATGAGTCATTATAAAGAAATAATCTAATTAATACTCATGGTATCATGATTTGTTTCATAGATATTCAAGGAGTAAAGGGTTAAGATTCAGATAAACCTCGCTGCAAAGACCACTCAAAAGAATACCGATTCTGGGCTCTTAATTTAGGTGGTAGCAGGGGACAAACTTAATACAGAAAATTCCAATGAATCCTTCTGTATATTTTTGCCATGCATTAGGCAGCCTCATGCAGACTACTATGTTTATTCATGAACACCTTACACCATAGAAACGCCTTTGGGCGTCCTTGTAACCAGAGAAGAGTCTAACGACGAACAAACGGCTCTTCTTTATGAGCGTTGTGTTTGCTTATATATGTATTACATGTACATCTATTTCCAGTGTTTGCTTAATGGTGAAGAAGTACAGGGCTGCAGGCGTGTACTGATCTATACAAAATAAGGTAAAACCTCTCTATAACGGCCACTAGATTGTGTTAATTAGTTGGTATTTGGGGGCAGGTGGGTGCTTAAAGCAAGGTGAAAATAAAACCGAACGCTCCTATAGGATCATTCTGATTTACTTTCACCTTGTTTTAAGCAGTCACCTGCCTTTAACACAAAATATTTTATGTAATTTAGTGGCCGTTATAGAGAGGTTTTTACTGTATATTGAAGTTTAAGCCAAACACATTTTATTGCAACTCATCTCATTAGAATCGCATCGGAGAGGTGATTCTAATGAGATGCAGCAAGATGGAATTTTAAAACTATTTCAATTAGATTTGCTAAATACGCTCATCATCTGCAGATGTTGTTTTATTTCCATTGAATAAAACTCAGTAATGAATCAAAAAATACAAATTCGCAATTTAATTAGACAATAATCAAATGAAGAATCAATTTAAAATGGATCTTCTTAGAAATTTTGAATAATTAGATTAAAGCAAGTCTGGTGGAAAAGCAAATTAGACGGAGCTGTTGTTTTCACAATTGCTTTACTTTCCATGTAATACCTTCAATATTGCTCAATTATTTGATATAGTTGAATGTTACTTTAGATTCAGTAAATTGTAATACAATAAGGCTAGAAAGAATGTTCAATAGACAGTGTTTTTTAAGTAGCAAGGAATTGGCAAAAACGTGTAATTCTTTTCTATCACATGTTGAAGCAATTAGAAATAAAAATGTTGCGTTGACATTTCAAAATGAAAACTGGATTGCAACATGGTTAAACCGTATCAGATGACAAACATGTCAACCTTTTTAAATATTCCATTAAAATTACGGGATCACAGTGTATAGTCCGTTTCTGAGCATTTCACTTTAACAAACAATATCTGCCTGTTGACATCAGTGAAACTTTTAATCTCTACCCTGCTATGAATCTCTACCCTGCTACCGGTGTCTTTGTTATTTAAATGTCAGAATACACGACCGTGTATGAACACAAAATATACTCGCACGAGCATTGTTTGGAATGCCAGTATGAAAGATGAATTTAGAGGCAAACTTATTTCAAATCTCTCTGACCTTAACCGCATAGTAAATAGCGTAGACTCAGATGATATAAATTCTGTAGATGAGTGTGTTGAACGTTTTTCTGCATTAATTCGTAGTGTAGCGAATCCACTTTTTTGTAAAGTTACTAGTGGTACACAACCTATCTTGTCGGATGCGCACTCTAGGAAAATTTGTAGCGAATCCGAGTGGTTTGATATAGAATGTATTACGGCAAAACGTGTGTACAAGAACGCTTTGCATGATTTTAACTGTTTTAAAAGTAGCGAAAATAGGATAAATATGTGTGAATATAGAACTGCATATAAACGTATTGTAAGAAAGAAAAAGAGGGCACATGAACGTAAAAAGATTTTGGAATTAGAGCGATTAAGAAATAAAAAACCTAAAGAATTTTGGAAATTGTTTTCTAGGAAGAAAAATAAACATACCAATAATATCTCTCTGGAACAGTTTTATGATTATTTTTCAAACATGCAAATAGACGGCATTACTGTTAATAATGAAGAATCGGAAGAGTTTTGCAGGGACCACGATTTTAATAATATGGACTTCAACGTTGATGAGCTTGACAAAAATATTACTTTAGCAGAAGTAGAGGCAGCAGTACGTAAATTAAAAAGAGGCAAATCTTATGCGGGTGATCAACTATTAAACGAATATTTTATCGAATCTATAGATATTATAGGTCTATATATTGTTGATATTTTTAACGCCATTTTAGACTCGGGGCATTTTCCAACAAAGTGGTCAGAGGGTATTATTGTGCCTTTACATAAGAAAAATGATATTAATGATGTTAACAATTATCGAGGTATAACGTTGGTCAGTTGTTTATCAAAACTGTTTACCTCAATCCTTAACAAAAGATTAGCTCATTGGATTGAAGACAATAATGTACTTAGCGATGCTCAGTTTGGATTCCGGAAGGGTAGGTCAACTACAGATGCAATTTTTGTTTTAAATGCTGTTATTCAAAATATTGTAAAGAATAGAAGAAGACTCTACTGTGCATTTGTAGATCTTAAAAAAGCATTTGATAGTGTTTATTTAAACGGTCTGTGGTTTAAATTGCATACATTGGGTATTAATGGTAAAATGCTGAGGATTATTAGAGACATGTATAGTAATGTCAAAACATGTATAAGGCGATGTAACTCTTACTCTGACTTTTTCGAATGCGCGGTTGGCTTGAAGCAAGGGGAGATAATTTCACCGATAATGTTTTCTCTCTTCATCGAAGATCTGGAATTATTTTTACAGGGCAACCAATTAAGTGGATTAACATTTGAGGATATAACTTTTATACTGATGCTATTTGCTGATGATATGGTAATAATAGGTATTACTCCAGAAGATCTGCAGAACAGCTTAAATTTGCTGTCAATTTTTTGCAATAAATGGAAGTTAGAGGTCAATACTGATAAGACAAAAAATAATGGTGTTCAGAAAACGAGGAAACATTTTGCCGGATGAGACATGGTCCTATAACAATATTGAATTAGAAATAGTGAACGATTTTAACTATCTAGGCACTGTGTTCAATTATACAGGTACTTTTGTTTTAAATCAGCAGACTTTGATAGGTAAGAGTTTAAAAGCACTTAATGCTCTTTTATCTAATAGTAATCGTTATGCTTTATCTACTAAAGTTTTATGTCAACTATTTGATGCATTTGTTGGATCTATTCTCAGTTATTCGTGCGAAGTATGGGGTTTTGGAAAAGCAAAGGCAATTGAACGTGTTCACCTCAAATTTTGTAAAACTGTATTACAAGTTCGCAAGTCTACTTCCACTAATGGGGTGTATGGAGAACTTGGAAGATATCCCCTATATATATCTCGATTTGTACGAATTGTTAAATATTGGTGTAAAATTGTCAGCTCAGAAAATATATTAATCAGAACATTGTATAATTTGCTTTTACATGATTGTGATAATGGTAGTGTAAACTGGGCAAGTAATATCAAACACCTGCTGGAAGTTTATGGATTTGCATATGTATGGTATAACCCATTCGATGTTGACCTAAACCACTTTCATAAAGTTTTTAAATCAAGAGTTATAGACGTGTTTATCCAACAATGGAAAAACGATATAGAAACCAGTAGCTCTCTACATTTATATAAGAATTATAAACTGTCATTTGGCTTGGAAAAATATCTAATCATTTTGCCCAAAAAAACAGAGAGATGCTTTTACTAGGTTCAGGCTCTCAGTAAATAGTTTGAGAATAGTAACTGGTAGATACTCTCAAAATAGAGAGAATCGTAATATGCGGCTTTGCACCTTTTGTCAATGTTCAGATATTGAAGATGAATATCATTTCTTACTTGTCTGTCCAGTCTATAAAGAAATACGTAAACAGTATATAAGTTGGTACTACTATAGGCGTCCAAGTGTATTTAAATTTACTGAACTGATGAACTGCACACAACTCTCGGTTATGAAAAGGTTATCTAAATTTGTGTATGAAGCATTTTTGTTGCGTAGATCTCTAAGTAATAACAATTGATTTTGATATACATACTGATGTTAACAAGTCCGACTCCTAATAACTAATGTTCATATTCATTAATTTATTACAGGTATGATATGCATGTTTAACATCAATATGTGGTCATGTGATACTTGTTAATTTATTATGTCTATTTGTATGACTAGAAACTGTATCAGTTTATGTCAAATAAAATATTCTATTCTATTCTATTCTATGAAAATAGAATGTGTTCTCAAATTTAGATCTGGGGCAATTGTGACTATTTCTCAGAAATTGGTCACATCTATTGACCGAGTGTAAAAACAGCCTGGGTCTTGATTAGACACTCAATTACTCTGCTTTTCATCTGGATCTGGGGTGTTTGTAAATACAGGACGCGGTTAACCCATTACCTCATAGTCATAGGTTATTCTTAGTTACAACCTCTTTGAATAAATCTACCGAAAAGGAGCATTAACTAGAGAAAAGGGAAATTTTAGAATGTTGTAGTTTGAAACCATTGTGATAAATAGAGCATTTGCTCCTATAGGAGCAAATGCTTTTTTATCACAATGGTTTCACAACGTGACTTTTACAGAGTCGTCAAAAGTCGTCAATATGAGGGAATGGGTTAACAGAATTAGGGTTCAATAACAACGATGTTGAGTTTTGTAAACACATGAATAAAACATGATCCTCAATGTGCATAAACTTCAGTCCATAAATAGTCTTCATTCGGATGAAAGCATTCGCTAATTATGTAGATTTCTTTCTCTTTTATATTTTGAAAATGTTTAACAATCCAGTGTTTTACTGTAATTAATTCCAATGATGTATTGTAAAATGCATATAGCAGTATTAACCCCGTCTCCGCCAATGACGAATCTACGATAACCCATTACCTCATAGGCTATTTTTAGATAAACCTTTTTCAATAAATCTACCGAAAAGGAGCATTAACTAGAGAAAAGGAAACTTTTAGAATTTTGTAGTTTGAAACCATTGTGATAAATAGAGCATTTGCTCCTATAGGAGCAAATGCTCTATTTATCACAATGGTTTCACAAAGTGATTTTTACAGAGTCGTCAAAAGTCGTCAATATGAGGGAATGTGATAAACAGTTTGGGTCTGAACTGTTTGATGCGGTAATTATGTTTATTAAAAGAAAATGGGAGAATTTTGAAAAGTTTAGCAGGCGATACCTTTTGGAGACTACATTACGTGGCGGCAAGAGCGTGTGGTGTATGAGTATACACTTTATGCTGCGTCAGCAAATGATACATTCCTTATTAACCCTTCGCTTGCTATTCACGTCAATATACCTACCTGTAAATAGTGAAGACCCAGATGAGGCAGCTCTTGCAGGAGCTGTCTCATCAGGGTCTTCCCTATTTACAAGTTGATTGTGCAACCAGTGCACTCCACAGCAGTGATTGCACAGCGCAATACTTGTACACAATGAAGTTATATGTAATTATACAACAGGGCATGGGTAAAGAAGGAGAAATGTATTTTAAAATTCAGTAAGAGAAGGGGTTTCTCTTTTTCTGTTGCAATTTTTGCTTTCGGGGGATCACCACCCTTCAGAATTTACAATCTTCACAACAGCAGGTGTTAAGTGCTTGTGTGGCGGCCGTAAAACGTCGCCCCGTACTTCATTCTCAGTGTTGTTATACCTTCTGATCCTTCGAGATCATGAATTTCAGTACTTCTTGTTCTGAAAATTGAATACCGCTTAAGTTGGTGCTAGGGGCCGTGAGCAGTGTTGCACTATCAATTACTGCTCATGAACAGACTCAATAAAACCGAGTCTGCAATTTTCTCTTTTTGTGTTGCAATGTTTGCTTTCGGGGGATCACCATCCTTCAGAATTTATAATCTTCACAACAGCAGGTGTTAAGTGCTTGTGTGGCGGCCGTAAAACGTCGCCCCGTACTTCATTCTCAGTGTTGTTATACCTTCTGATCCTTCGAGATCATGAATTTCAGTACTTCTTGTTCTGAAAATTGAATACCGCTTAAGCCGGTGCTAGGGGGCGTCAGCAGTGTTGCACTTTCAATTACTGCTCATGAACAGACTCAATAAAACCGAGTCTGCAATTTTCTCGTTTTGTGTTGCAACTTTTGCTTTTGGGGGATCACCACCCTTCAGAATTTTTAATGTAAACGGAATTGGACATCATCTGAAATGTTTGAATATTATCAGTTTTCAACCCGAAAACATGCGTAATAACGGTGGTACTTGAACATAGATGGCTTAGCTTGTCATCATTTTGGAGAGTCCTTCTCGTCTATAATTCAGTTTAACGTTTGATTTCATCTCAAAATTATCTGCAATTCGATCAGTTTTAACTTTCACCGTTTTTATCAAAACTGCATTTGTACTATCATTTAGGGCAAGTTTCTTTTTCTGAACCATAGATTAATTCTTTAATTTCAGAATGTGGAGCTCTTCTATGATCAAAACAGGAAAAACGTTCAAAACAAAAACGTTGTATCTGATCTTTTGCAATATAGATAAAGAAGGCATTTGGCCCAGACTCGCCAATCTAAACGTTTTATCAAAGGAAACGTATTAACCAAGAACGTTCTATCAAATCTTTACTGTAAAAACAACGATCATCATTACTTTTCTTGGTGCGGGATGGGGATAGGGTGCACATATCCTACACATTTTGACAGGACGGCACTGTGAACGTTCAGGCATTGAGAACAGTTTGAATTATACCCGTTTTCTCCGTTTCTTTCTTTCATTTAAATTGTAAACATTGAACTTTACTTCGACTAATGTCTCTACCTATCATAGTGCTCAGCAAAATCCCTTAAAATAACACAGTATTGTGCAGTAGAATGTGCCCATCTAACCATTTACTCCATAAATACGCCTTTCTACGTCTTTCAAACAGAGTAGACTCAAATCTGACGGTTCATGTAGGAGCCGTCTGACCAGGATATGCTCTGTTTGTTTATGAAATAATATAGATATGACTCAACAGTTTCTGCCATGGCCAACATTTCCTAATGTCCATACGCTATTATAAAATGAGTGATAAATACTCATTATTCCTTACAAGAATATTCACAGAGTAAAGGATTAATAAATAAACACGAGCACTGCTAAATGCATGCGGTTGCTTAATTCAGAATGAAAGTTACCTATGCCCAGCAGTAAGCCACTACCTGCCTTTAAGACCCAAGTTTTAATCTCTGTTGGTGGTCGCATACTGTATATAGGCGAATTTGTCAGTACAATGTCCTGTAAAACGTCTGGTGCATTAGGTACATGGCATCGTCTATACAATATGCACGTTGGCATTTAATATTTTGTTGCGTGTGTGCTTGTGTGTAGGCGAGTAGGTATATGTAGGTATGTGTAGGTGTGTGCAGGTGTGTGGCGGGGGAATTGCGCAGTTCATGTGTTACTGAGGACTTGCGTGTGGCTCCTCCTGTCTGACTTCTATTTTCAGTTTGTTAAGTGATCTTCTCTTGGGCAACTAAGTCGAACGTGTTATGTTGAACTTTCAAATGTAGATAAGAATGTCAACTGTTAATCTTTAGTCAACGCTAAGGCAGGGGCTCATTTCGTGTCTGATAAAACGTATTTAACACAAATACAACATTCTTTAGACGGTTTAATGCTGTGTGTGAAAGAAGTCAGATATGTTTTGCAAACATACGGCTTAAATTTAAGTAATGGTGCTTGTGGTGTACCTATTGATTATACTTAATCTGTTTGATTAGATCTCAAGTAGAAATCAACTTGACAAAAAGTATAAGACTGGCTGGTTCAGCTGATATACATTCCTTTGAAAGTAGAATATTAAACACAAAGCAGTTTATATTCGAACACAAATACCACACACTTTATGCAGATGACTTGTAAGTGTTCATAACACAAGAAGTTGATGTATTTTTTTCGATGAAGATGTACCTTTCGTGTGCATATATGTAGTGAGTATTGGTCAGTATCGGATCCAACACGGACGTTGGCTTTCCCTTACCTTTATTGCATTAGTTCACCCGTTACCTCGTGAATATTTATACAATAACTCATGTCATATGGGATATGAAAACGAAAAAGTGTTGAGCATTGCAGAAACTGTGGAATTATATCTATATCGTTTTAGTAGTAACCAGAGCAGACCTTGATCAGATGGTTCCTACAAGAGTTCTGATTTTGGGTCTACTCTATTTACAAATGCGTGTAATGCGTTTCTAAAAGGTTAACTACCCTCACAAGCCTTACGACAGTATATACAGTAGTGAATTATAAAGACATCCGTCTTTACATGCAAGTGGTTTCTTAATGTTAAACACAGGTACTGCAGGAAGCTCATACAGGTGCGTTTAGCATAACTTTCGTCCAATGGTTAGATATCTGGGTCCATGCTTATAAAACTTTTAGTTGAGTCTGAGTTCGTTCTCACGTTTTTGATTGGCAAGATTTGAGCCTTTGGCTCAAATCTGACCAATCAAAAGCTTGAGAACTCAAATCTGACCAATCAAAAGCTTGAGAACGAAACTCAGACACTACTAAAAGGTTTATAAGCATGGACCCAGAGGAGGATTTGTTTCTGTATACGTAATTAGACTCTTTAACTACCTTTTACGTTTGTTCGTGAGAGGTTTATAGGTACAGTTGTTCTCTAGTTAATGTTTAATCGAGCATCTTAACCCTTTCGCTGCCAAACTCTGTCGTCTGCTAACTTTGTCGTCTGCTTCAATTTTTCATTCTTTTGATTTTCCTCATTTTTGTTTCAAAAACATAGTAACAGTAACAAACAGCTTGGATCCTGATGAGACGCCGAGTTACTCGGCGTCTCATCTGGATCCAAACTGTTTGCATAGGTAATCACAGATCCGGCATTGGCAGCGAAAGGGTTAATTCAAATACGAATGTTCTAAATTACAATAAACAATGAATATACTAATATACAGAGCTACGGATAAAGCTGCGTACCCAAATACTGAAATCGTCATTTCTCCACCAAACACAATGTTGTGACCACTCTTTAGAATCGTCTTGAAAAGACGATTCTAAAGAGTGGTCACAGTAAAGGGATTGGTGAAGATATAAAGGAGTTATTGTTGAAAATGTTTAAGTATACGCATCTTATCTAGAACTCAGAATTATATTTGCAGTGTATAATGCTATAGTGTCAGTATTTACCAATGCGTGTTTTGCCGTTATTTCATTAGTCATTACTGGTGAAGTGAATTACGTCTAATTTCGATACGGAAATATGTTTACCAATCATGTAATAATATTAACCATTTACTACATAAATATTAATGTAAGAAATGATGACATCAATGACCATGGCGGACACTTTTTAATAAAATCTAAATATTATTTCATACGTTAACATACCACACTCTGATTAGACGGCTCTTTCAGCAGTATACATGGAATAATGGCTTAATGATATATCCGATATTCACTGTGTGATTTGTACCATCAAGAGTCAATTTTACCAAATTTAGCCCAAGAAACAGGAATACATATTTATGCCCCCACAATATATCCTTGCATTTATCCCGCCATACGCCCGTACGTCCTGCAAATTGTGTGTTTTCAACTTTACTTCAAACGTACACAGATGAAGATTCGTAATGTTTAGATGTACGTAAAGAATGGGATGTTTGCTTCGACCATATTTTACCAGTGTTATTGCATTTTGAAATGTTCTTCATTATAAACAATATAGTGAAACACTCTTGTGTGTCCAACTCCTCAAACACCAATGGGAGAATGTGCTTCAAAGTTGACAGATGAAGAATGTTGATGTATGAAGATGTACGTAAAGAAGGGATTTTTTTGCCATGGTCATTTAACCACAGTTATTGAATTTGAAATATTCTTCATTATATAACATAGTGAAAACATCTTGTGCGTCCAGCTTCTCATAAATGGGAAAGTTTACTTAAAACTTTTACAAATTGACAAAGTCGATATGAATATGTACTGAAAGAAGGGAATGTCTGTTTGTCCGACTAATTTTATCAGAGTTACGGGGCTTTCTTCACTATGTTAGATATTGTGGAAAGTGCTTGACTTAGAGACAATATCGCCAGGGAGGTTGGCTGCTATGGATACACATATTTAGTTTAGATCGGATTAACACGGTTTCTGCTGTAACACCATTTTCATAATCACCCATTTCAAGTGACCTGTATACCCTTTATATCAGAGCACTATTTTTTCGTTTAAAAATCGTTTTATTTGGAAATTCTTTAGATGTTTACTACTACTGAACATTTCTTGTAAACATTCCCAATTTGGATTAAATTATTTAAGCAATACGTGGTAGGTAATGTCGTATGCTCTTAAATCACACAGATGAGCCTGTATAATTATCTCTATTTATTGCAGAGATAAATGCGTGGTGTACTTTCGCGTTCTCGCTGCAGGCAGACAGATAAATTGCCAGAATGGCCACCAGTCGTGTGTCCTGCCAGAAAGCTAGTCGGATTTAATAAGCGTAAATACGTAGTCCCTTTAGCTTTGATTGGTAAATTGTCAATGTGGAATAGTCCATCATTGTTTATCGGTAGAGCTCATACAGTGTGAAAGGGTAATTTGTGAATGACATGCCGTGCATACCCTGTTCAGAAGACTCCTCTGGGAACCTTCTGATCTGGGTCTACTCTGTTTGGAAATGACAGAACACACATTGTCCCGCATTCGAAGGGTTAATGGACAGTTTTTCGTCGTAACCAGGCAGTGACCTACTATCAATTACACAAGAAAGCAGGGATTCGTACAACTGTCTTTTGTGTGATATGAAGTCGATAGAATCTCTCTAAAATGACCACTTAATAGATAAACATAATTGTCTTTAACACTTTACTCCATACATACGCGCCTTTGCAAACAGAGTAGACCCATATCAGACGGCTAATGTAGGAACCATCTGACCAGGGTCTGCTTTGTGTGCTTTTGAAACAATATAGATATGATTCTAAAGTTTTACCTATTGCCAACAGTTTCAGTGTCCATGTACCATTATAAAAATACTCTGATTAATAGTCATGATGTCATTATTTCTTACATGAGTATTCATAGAGTAAAGGGTTAAAGGCAGGTGGCTGCTTAATGCAAGACGAACTAAATGCGCCTCTGTCCTGATTATATAGATCAAAGATGTTTGCAAGTGCAAGTCATTTCACAGATAGCGAGGTAAATATTAACGGCTACAATACACTGCATACAACAGTAACATTTAGTTACAACGAAATTGTAAATATACCACATGATTTCTCATGTCAACGGATATAATGTTGAACAAAATACAGCAATCAGATATGCGGAATGCATGCTAAGCCATAGGCACTGGCTCAAACTCAAACGTTTGTAGATTCCATAATTTAATGTAATTTTCTCCAGCAAGCAGACTGATCAATTGCAAAATGGCATTGGTCAATGCTAAACTTCCGAGATACACATTTATTAGAGTGTCGGCTTCGTTTTACCCATTACCTCATAAATATTTATGTAAGAATAGATGACAACGTGAACACTTATTAGATGATTTATTATATTGGTATATATACAGTAGAACTTGGCTTAAGCGCCAATTAAAAATAGGTCTAATCATGGGTCTATAAGGCAGGTGGTAGCTTAATGCAGGTCGAACGTATTGCAGAAAGCTCCTATAGGGGCTTTCTGCATTACCTTTGCCCTGCATTAAGCAGCCATCTGCTTCTCTAACTTCCTATGCTCAATAAACGATTGACTGCTTAAGACAGGTTCTACTGTATGAGCATATACCATTTGGCCTTGAGAGAAGATTTAGAATCTATATAATTCTATATATAAGCAAATAGAGTAGACTGGAAGCTGTTAGAACGTACAATACGTTCTGTCTTGCTGCACACTAAAACCAGTCATCATTTCAGCTTTCGTAGGAGTAAATATTGTCGTATTGTTTTGTCTACGATGGTTTTGGTCTCACGATATTTTGTAAGACGGGTAATCGTTCTTTAAACAAAACGATATCTGACAAACTAAACGTAAGAACAAGAGATGATCCCACGCAATGGATGCAATCCGATGCATGCTCCATGTCAATCCTAATCGACGCCATATGACCTTTTCGGCCATTAAACGTTCTTGCTCACAAACGTGCACTGACATTATATTGGATATGTATACAGTAAAACCGCTCTATAACGGCCACTAAATTGTGTAATTAATTGGTATTTAGAGCAGGTGGCTGTAGGAGCGTTCTATTTTTCTTTCACCTTGCTTTAAGCAGCCACCTGCCTTTTACACAAAATACTTGATGTAATTTAGTGGTCGTTATAGAGAGGTTTTATTATCTTCATATATTTTACTACGGCTTTAAATATAATTGTCTGTTTATTACATTGATCAGAATAAAGTGGTTGTATAGATTTGAACTATCACAGATCAGTATAAAATTAAGTCTAAAGGAGTATGTGTATCTTTGATTCATAAGACACTGATCAAACTCAAGACGTTATCACTATGTTCAATCTTTTAACCCCTTTACCACCGGAAAGCAAATTACAGGGATGGCGTTAATGGTGTGATTACCGTTTCAAGCAATTTGGACCCAGATGAGATGCCGAGTATCTCGGTGTCTCATCAGGATCAAAACTCTTTGACACACCACTTACGTTTAAGAGACAAAATTAAATTGTATGAACATCGACCCTACAACTTACAGCAAACACCACTGTGTGCAGACGGACAACAGTTGAAGCTAAAAGTGTTAAGGCTGCTAATTTTCTATTACATGTCAGTACTATATTGCATTTCTTGCAATGGAGTTACATTTATTGGACAGGTCATCAGACCTCTCCACAGTGTTGGAATTGGATGTCGGTGTATTCTGGAATGGTTTACAATTTATCTCGAGGACTTTGAATGGTGACGGTAAAAAAGGTATCACCGTCTACCGTCATAGCTATACGCATGCGCGAGGTTTGGTTGTATTAATGATATAATGAGCTACCGAAATAGTTTCGATACAAGAGGCGAAAACGTGGTTGAATTTGAGAACAAATTTCGAGTGTCTAGTTTTAGATAGGCCTACTCATAAATCGATAGAGCTGAACAGACTATTTAGGTCTATGACTATTCCTGCCCCTTTAAGAGTTTCCTAATCAAATTATCATGCAAGTGAAAAGAAATCATCTACTATTTATTCGTTAATATTTGCTACCTGACTTGATTCTTATTAAACCGCGTTTCCCGAGCGATGGATTTAGTTAATGAAAATGATAAATTAGCATTTATTAACGCCTTAGACTATGTGGCACAGTAGGTTAGCCAGGATATTGTTTGGGTTCTAAATTTACTTTGTATGGTCCGGCGTGGGTTCGAATCCACCAAAAGCCAACAAAACATCTTCTCTTTATTTTATTTTCTCTTTTTGGCATAATTCTATTGGTTAATTTTCTGTTATTCCGTCAGTATATGCATATTTATAGAAAACTGAAATAGTTCCATAGTTATAGAATCGTTACGCCTTAGAAACCTCTACTAATCTAATAAACATTCTACTACCGAAAGTAACCTAATAAACCTAAATTTATCCGCACCCCATTTATTACGTCACCAGAAGCCTGGTGACTGGATAAATTCCAATACATTTTTTTTCTAAAACAAAACTACTTGCAACGACCCAGAAGGGAGCGCATACAGGGGCCGACACCGTATGTCAGACAGATCCTTTTCCATATCTTTATATTAAGCATTTATCTCCTAGGCGGTGGCGCTTGATAGACATCGCCTTCGTTCTATTTGTAGCGCATGTACTATTTGATATGTACAATGGTTATTTCTAGAAACCTATTTACGATCCGGTGCCAGTGTTCTTGTATGAAACAACAAAGTAGACCCTTGTCAAACGGCGCCTGTATATAGCAACTGTTTGATAAGAAGCTGCTGCAGACATCTCTTTGGCTTCTTTTTAAAGGAGCCAAATTGTCACATAACTTTGTCTCTAATGTAATATAACAATCATGATTGTTTTTTTTATAAGATGTAGACTGGTACACAACCTAGTTTTCCTGCGTCTGTGTGTACAGTAGTAAACTTTCGATAACCATTCCGCGTTGGCAAAGTCTCACCATTTTGCTAAATATAGAAGTTCTGCCCTTTTTATCTAACTATCGAAGTGGAGAGAGTCAGTTATGCGACAAAAAGAATCTGACACTCGTTATCATTCTAGACTCTTTTAAGAAGAACATTTTATCTCATATGATAACTCGAAACAGGTCCTATATTTATGATTCAAATTATACATCTTAACATATTCGATTTACTGATTACTCACATGTTAAAATATTGAAATTGACGCAATATTCCAGATGATGAAGTTGGAACCTGAAGGTTCGATTCCCATTCAGTTAATACCAACGACAAATGTTATAGGAGACTTGATCGCCTAGCACTAAACATGCTGGCGAAAGTAGGTGGTATATTGCTATGGTTTGGTGACCTTGTGTTGCAGTAAAGTGTATACGTCGGTTACAACCTCACATCATATCAGTTCTTTACAACGAGAGTTCTTCTATATGCCAATCCCCGGTCTGGTGTCCGTCAATCTTCCATTGCTGCAGTCACCAGAAAGCGACTAATAGGGTTTGCTACGATGTGCTTATCCATGATTATATTTGCAACCAGATTGGATCCCGATGAGACGTGAGGTAACTCGGCGTCTCATAAGCATTCAAACTGGTTGACCCGTCCGCTTATAAAACTTAACTTAGACGACTTTGTTTGAAGATGACAATTAGTTGGAACTAAAAGCACATCTCATACTATTAGCAATTGTTGTAGGATGTGATAACAATGTTAATAATTCAAACTAATTAATTAAAGCCATAGCCATGGTAATATCTTTCAAAACAAACAATGCATTCTGATACTCATTTGTTTAGTCTTAATCTTTCTCCTACAGAACAATATTTCGTTGGTACATATCTTTTATTTCAGATTTCGGATCAGACTTACATGTTTTGAAATGCATAGTAGGAGTGTGAAAGAGTATGGATCCTGGTTGTTTTAAGGCTCATCCATCTGGAGATTCAAGCTGTTTGTTAAAGTAATTATAGATTCAACCGGGCCAATGGTTAAATGAAATAGCTTTATTTAATTAGTGGAAAAAACTCATTCGGACTGAATAATTGATGTTTTTGGCCTAAAGGAATCAGTTGTATTTTTGTTGATATGTTTGTCTACAAACAATTGTCTGAAGGTTATCTCAATTGGTACTGTTAGCGAGATTATCTTTAGTGATGGGAAATATTCTTTGATAATCAACCCTAAAATTGCGTGGGTATTGTTTTCTTTCACAAAGCCTATCTCATGACGAAACTGACGCAAACGGCAGCTTTTTATAAACCATTTCAATACTTGATAACGAACACAAAATGTTTGATAACAGTCACAAACAGTTTAGAGACAATATCATTGATAACCGTTGCAAACAGGATAGAACAATATCAGACGGTTCATATAGGAACCGTTTGATTGGCGTTTCATCAGGATGCAAGTGTTTGGACGCTAGATCAAGTGTTTATTAAAAGCTTGAATCAAGTAGTCAAAATTCACCAGATCAGAACATGTGCATTACTTTTTCTCTGCGGTGAAAAGGCTACAAAGAACAGAACTTTCCGCTTTGAAGGCAAAGAGAAGTAATCAAAGTGTTTTTATATTGACAATAAAATATTCGTTAACCATTTACTCCATAAATACGCCTTTGCAAACAAAGTAGACAAAGGTCAGACGGTTCCTATGGGAGCCGTCTGATCAGGGTATGTCCTATTTGTTTATGATATGATATAGATATGATGTTATAGACTATTCTTCCAAGAACAAACTGCCCTGTGTTATTGGACCATTATAAAACAATAATCTAATTAATATTCATGAAGTAAAAGGTTAAAGTTCAGACTTTTATATCACTTGGAGCGACAATTTATAATAAAACCCCTATAAATCGGTATTCCAATAAAGGACAATTTAGAGGGGTGTCACTCTATATGTTTAATTAGTGAATAATTAAAGTAACCATAGTGTATTGTTGGACTATTCAATAACGCTAAAGTGCTGGTATAAGAACGACTGTTTAATAACCCTTTGGTAAAAAACGAAATCTTGTGAAGAAAAAGAAAGCTGCTCCAACTCAGTTCTGGAGTAAGGATAGTTTCCGATTCGTTCAAGCTTTTAACACTTTATAAAAACACAGATCTATATAGAAACAGGGTTTAAGACAAAAAGTGAAGTCCCTGATCAGACGCCGCCTTTTTAAAAAGGCGGCGTTTGATCTGGGACTGCACTATTTGTCGCGGTGCATTGGCGGTGAAAGGGTTCAGAAACTAATAACCGAGTGTCACCAAGCTTGGATCACGACGCGTTGGTCGACGTCTTATCTTCATCCTAGCTGTTTGCAAACGCCAGTCACGTAACATTTAGCAGGATAAGAAAAAATGTACACGCTGATATAAAAAAATCAATATTGTTTTTTCGAAATATAAAATCTATTCTAGTCTGTTTTATAGCCCGCAGAAGAGAACCTAAATATTTAGAGATAAACATTAGAATTTGAAATTACTTCCAATTTACATAATAAATTACATTCACAGAACGCCTAAACATGCCAAAACCTTACGATTACAGCAAAACAAATTCTATTATAAACTATATGAGTTTATTGTGTTATACATATCAATGTTTGACTCTTTTATTTTTTTGTCTCGGCTATGAATTCAGTTGCGGGAAAATCTGGCAGGAAACGCGTAGCTGACTATATAAGGTCATTGGCTTGTTTCGCGTCATATTGTCCCAACCTTACTCTTCGATGTGAAGACAAAGGAGAAGTAATCAAAGTATTTTATACTGACAATAAACTATTCTGTTAAATGTCACAGGTTTACACTGGGATACTTTATATCACTTGGAACGGCAATTTATAGTAAAGCCCATATAAACCGGAATTTCAATAAAGAACAATTTAGTGGGGTTTTAGTTTTATTTAGTGAATAATTAAAATAATAGTGTCTAGTTAGTTTATTCAATAACACCAAAAGTGTTGGTATAAGACAGGGCGGCTGTTTGCTAACCCTTTGTGGAAACAGAAATGTGCTCAAATTAAATCCTAGAGTAAGGTTTAGTTTTTAACATTTAGCTTGCTGGGCAAACTTTTGTTTGTAGAAAATGCCATCGATTTCAGTTGTCACTGTTACTCGGCATCTCATCTGGGTCAAAACTGTTTGCAAAGGTAATCACTCACCCGCCCACAGCAGGCTAAAGGTAAAGGAACTTATGACCGAGTTTCAATCAGCTTGGATCACTTGGAACACCGAATACGAACCATGTCGCGGTTAGCGGGATAATGGTTAAATGCAAGGTATTTATCTAATGTATTTAATCCATTTATACCCACATTATTTAAAGAAAACTCGTCAAAATGTCATTGTGGAAGGCTCCAGTTTCCACAAAATATTTGTTGGAATAAGCCATTGACATCGGTGGTTTCAGCAAACAGTGCAGACCCTGATCAGAGGCCTCCTTCATGACACAGTTGGGATAAAATTGACAATAAAACCGCATACTATGTAACCATTTTATTTGTTTAAACAAATAACGTTGATGCGATATCATTAAATTGTTTTAAATTAAATTGTCCATAATTTAACGTAGTATACTTCCCAATACTGGTTTAACTGCACTGTAATGGTTTTATTTTAACCAACCTTTTCCCTCATGAGGATGACTTTTGGCACCTTTGCAAATAGCCGAGACCCAGATCAGACAGCTCCTATAGAAACGGTCTGATCAGGATCTTTTCTGGTTGCTTATGGACAATAAAAATCTGATTCTGAAGGTTCTGCCACAGTCAAACCTTTGATTCTTTATAATGTTCTAACAATTTTGGTCCATCAAGATCCATACATTAATACTTATTCATGAGGGAAATGGTTAGTCATATTAAGGTAATATGTAGTGTCATGCGTGTTTAAATACCATTACTTATGCCAGCAGACTCATATAGTTCTAATGTTATAAAACGTTTCACTTGAGCTCAAGCATCCGATTGGTCACATTGTGGCTCAGATACCATGAAGTTGAACTCAGAAGACTCTGATTGATTCAAAGTTGCAATAGCTTAGATCCAGATGTGACACTGAGTGACTCGGCGTCTCATCAGGATGGAAACTATTTAACACTGGGTCAACAGTTTCTCGAACGATTGATTTAAACTGAAGCAGTCAAACGCACCAGGTCCACATTTGAGCAGATACCGTTTTAAGCATGATGTATTGTTCGTACCAGTTTCAATTTCAGCGGAACAAAGTTCATGATGGGGTTCTTATGTTTTTAATTGTTGCGAAGTAACGAATGGAAATGCGTTTCGTCTTAATAACGTCTATAAAACACATTCATTATTAAGTTGTTATTGTAACATGCGTTTTGGCCCTTAATGCCATGATAATGTAGAAATGTATGCATGCATGTAAGCTTAATTGTTATAATGACACAAGAAAGGTTCTAGTTCTAGTATAATGAGCCAGAAAAGTTATAGTCCTGGTTAAAATTATAGAATTAGGTCAATATTATACCATAAGCAACCAGAGCAGACCCTAATCAGGCGGCTCCTATACAGGAACCGTGTGACCTGTGCCTACTCTAATTGCAAAACGTGTTAAAATGCATGCCTATGAAGTAAAGGGTTAAATGCAACGATGCATGGTAATTATGAAAAACTATAAAGTACTATATACGAATGTTCATCTAAAAAGATGTGGAGAGAATCCTCCTCGAGAAAAGACGTGTTTGTCACGTGGATCGATGGCGGATTTTGTGACAGGAATGATGCCGTTCACATGTTTCATTAATAGTTTCCATACATGTTGCTCACATCGCTTGGCGCCACCTGACGGCCCTTACATCTGTATCGTCTAGGTTTACCACATGTATATTTGGGTCCCATCCTGCCAAGTTTGATGAGCCGGCAGCACTGGTCAGCACACTCAAAGCTGTCGACACACTCTTCATCTGAATTCAAAGAAAATACTCTAGAAATCATGTTAACTTGAAAATGTATCAGCAAAGTGTTTACAGCGACCTATGAATACAGGATGTTTGGGCTATGGCAGAAATTGTGGAAACAAATGTATGTAAATCCATAGGCATGTAAATAGAACAGATCCTACAGGAGCCGTCTAATCTAGACATACTCTTTCAATGGTGTGGAAATAATAAAAAACGCCTCTATTTGGGATAGGGTAGGCAAAATAATGATTTACCCTTAAAAGTCTAACAGCTGTGGTTATTGGATGCGTGTTGTCGGATGATAGCAGTTAGACAGGAAGGAGCAATCCCTCTTCGCTATGGTTTTGAATAAGATAAACTTATTCACTCAACATTATTTAAGAACACAGGAATTACACATTCAAATGATAATACTTATCTAACCAATGAATATTTATGCAAATATTCATGATTCTGTATATAGTTAATAAGGTCTAGTTAACAAGGACAATTATGATCATACCAGAAACTGAAGAATGAGATCTATATGGTTTCATAAGAAAACAGCCAAACCTGATCAGTCGGCTCCCGCGATTTGGTTGTGAATGTGTGAAAATATATTTTTATCATGTAAAGGGTTAAGCGACAGCCAAAGTCATTCTTGTCTTCAAACAATAATTCATCGCAGACATCCGACATTTTTTAAATACATGTAGAGTCTCACTAATGCAATCCCATATTTTATTAACACATGAACCTGTAAAAGCATATGCAGTAAAACCTCTATACAACGGCCACTAAATTGCATAAATTATTTTGTGTTAAAGACAGGTGGCTGTTTAAATCAAGTTAAAAGTAAAACAGAGCGTTCTGTTTTACTTTTAACTTGATTTAAGCATCCACCTGCCCTAAATACCAACTAATTAACACAATTTAGTGACCGTTATAGAGAGGTGTTACTGTGGTTGCTTAATGCAGGGTCAAAGTTATGCAGAAAGCTTACACGCAAGATTTCTGCATAATGTTTTCCTGCATTAAGCTATCACCTGTTTTAGAAATGCAGAGTTATACTCTTTTGAGTGATCGTATTAGTGAGACTGTAGTTGTTCACATTTAAATTACATGTAATACATATTTCATTCTACAACATCTGTTGCTTGAATTAAAGTAAAACCGTATTTGTATCGACGTGCGACAGGTTAAATACAATGTGTCTAAACGATTAACTCATTCCATCCTGGACTATTTCAGACCCATCCTGTTTGAATAAATCTGCCGAAAAGGAGCATTAACTACCCTAAAGAAGAATTTTAGAATTGTTCACTTTTGAAACCATTGTTTTAAATAGAGCATTTGCTCCTATGGAGCAGATGCTCTATTTATCATAATGGTTTCAAAACATGACTTTTACAGATGTACAACCACTTACAATTACATATATTAAGGCTGTATGTCTTATGCCTTATATCTAACATTTTCCATACGGGAAGCGAGTCACTAATGCCCTTTGCAAACAGTGTACACACAGATTAGAGGCTTCATAGAATAGCGTTCTCGTCAGTGTCTGCACTGTTTGCCATGTTACACATTTCTTTAAAACAGACCTTGCATATCCATGGTGAGCTTTGACCTATTTCGATTGTAGAATAGACCATTTAAAACAATCAGCATTGAAAGTGTTAAGTGTTTCAATAATTGAAATGAACGCACCGGTTTTCTTTAGTCCAACCTTCGATCCACCGGATACAGATCCGTAGCTTCCCACTTGTCTTTCAGCTACCTCACATGTTCCAAAACCGAAATTAGTGTTCCTGCTGCAAATTGCCCGTGGGTCACAGCATTGACGAGATATAAGACATTTTCCTTCCGAGCTGACACACTGTAATGATAAAATATGAGTTTCATTTACCACTTGTCATACACCATCTTTGGCTATGCTGAAAGAAAGCACATGAAAAGAAAAGGAATAGCAGTATAACATTTAACACTAACAACGCTGAATTTTCAAATGGGCTATTCCATAATTCATACAGGTGAAGTGTATGGTGGATATTTGGGAATTTTTCTAAAGAAAAATGTAACATGGTAAACAGTACAGACCCTAATGAGAGGTCTCCTCTAGAAGCCCTCTCATCTGGGTCTACACTGTTTGCAAAGCACATTAGTGACCCATGTCCAACACTGTAAGCGTTGAATATTATTCTAATAAACCTTTAGTCTGCAGAGCAAAACTGGTCGATTATATAATATAGTTTTAATTCAGAAATCTTGTTTATTTAAATAAACGACTACATGTACATGTATTTCTATATCACAATACGAGTGTTCAATGGCGTTGTGCGGCGTATTCTTAAAGACAGAAAAAAATAGAATTGTAAAGGATAGAAAAATAAAGAATTTGGCTTGACTTCTAACTTATTGCAGCCTTTTGAAAGTGGTCAGTTAACCTGACTGTGTCGTTATGTACACATTTTGTAACATTATTAAACAGTTCATCATCATTTAGGAAGGCGCGTATGACTATCCTAAGATTGGTATTAGAGGCTCGTCTGGTAAATTGTCTCATTATCAAGCAATTTGTCTTGGATAAAGTGCACCTACTTAATTCTTTCACTGTCATTAAGCAAGTCTGTTACAACATTTGCAATCAGCTTTGATCAAGATGAGGTTTAGCCTAAATCAGTGTCTCTCAAGGATTCAAAATATTTGTTAAAATTAATTAATGTTTTTGAACGAAGGGGACAATAATTGAATAATTAAACATCTAAGCAGATGGTATATGTTGCAGAGGACAATTTGTGGCAGCGGAAGGGTCTAATAATTTCATCACTTCCTTGCTAATACGGAGCAGAAGCATACTAATAGCAAACTATGCTCAAGAGGATAGCATATTCCATCTAAGCGATGTTAATTAGTCCCCTTGTCAAATAGGGTTGGGCATATCGAGATGCAATATCATACCGGAATGCTGATTTTGCACAATGGATTTACCCCCTACGCTATTTACAAACGTCTTATGAACTCAGTTTCCTGCATATTAAGGGTTAATACGTACAATCCATTCAGAATGAGGGGGCTACATTTCTTAACCCTTTCCTTCATGTAAACGTGTTTTCATGCATCTGCAAACAGAGTAGACCCAGATCAGACGGCTGGTCAGGATCTGCTATGTTTGCTGAAGTAATATGGTTCTCTACTTTCCAAAATGGCTACAATGTTCTACTTTCAATATTTAGTTGTAACTATTTTCCCCATGTATATGCCGTAGGTTCTGAAATGTGGAAGGCGTAGAACAGGAAAAAGGTTAAGCGATTTTAGACTGGCAATGCTGATCTTGCAAAATGGAATTACCCATCATTGTACAAATGTATAGGCATAATTTCCTTTAGATATTTTAGACTTAACTGGCAACAATGCTCAACAGAGGATTCCTTTTATGTATCGCTTGGTCTATATCTATCACCCAGGATGTTACCCCAGTCTAAGTCGACACTCAAAAGAACTCGGTCTGTAATATTTTGAGTGCCAGAAACAAGTCAATTATGTCTTTTGCCAACAACGTAGACCCACATGAGATGGTTCTTTCATCAGAGTCAACGCTGTGTAACTTGTTACACTAAATAATCCTTGAATATTCACCGTAAACTTGCTTGGCCTCTCGGCCTCTTAGTCCATTTGACAATTCTGCGTTATATCATAATACCGAATAAGAATAATGCATAAAATTCCCCATATCATGGCATCATCATTAACGTATTTACCACATTTGTTCAGAACAAACGTTAGGCAGACAAAAATTCCTCATAGAAAAGTATCTACATTTACTTTGTTCAGCATTTGTTAGAAACAACATTTAAAGGTACAGTGAAACCTCTCTATAACGGCCACTTAAATGTGTTAATTAGTTGGTATTTAGGGTAGGTGGCTGCGTAAAGCAAGGTGAAAGTAAAACAGAACGCTCCTATAGGAGCGTTCTGTTTTACTTTCATCTTGCTTTAAGCAGTCACCTGGCTTCGACACAATATGCTTGATGCATTTTAGTGGCCGTTATAGAGAGGTTTTACTGTATATACATTTACGCATGTAACACATTGATTCAAAACAACGTTTATGCGCAAAACTCCTCAAAGCAAGGTATCTCTACATAAACATTTGTTCGGCATTGGTTCAGAATACAGTTTGCGCAGGAAACCACCAACACAAGTTATCTACATTTGCATTTGTTCCACATTAATTCACAATAACGTCTTCGCAGGCAGAATACTCCTAATACTCCTATACATATGCATTTCTTGGACATTGATTCAGAACAACGTTTAACCCATTCCCTCATATTGACGACTTTTGACGACTATAGGAGCAAATGCTCTATTTATCACAATGGTTTCAATATACAAATTTCTAAAAGTTTCCTTTTCTCTAGTTAACACTCCTTTTCGGTAGATTTATTCAAAGAGGTTGTATCTAAAAATAGTCTATGAGGTAATGGGTTAAACAGGTAGAACACTCCTCAAAACTCCAATATACAGTTTGTTGGAAACTGATTCAGAACAACGTTTAAGCAGGCAGAAAACTCTTCAAAACTGTATAAAGTAAAATTTCGATTATTCGAATTTTCTGTATAGAAGAATTTAGACCCTTTTAGATAGGGGGCTGCTCAATGCATGCTGAAAGTCACACAGGGCGCTTCTTGAGGGACTTTCTGCATGACTTTCACCATGCATTAAGCTGCCACCTGTCTTAAAGATCGATAATGATACGTATTTTAGTGTTCGAATAATCGAGTTTCTACTAAATCTTCCGCATTGATTCAGAAAACGTATTTGCAAACAGAAAACTCAAAACAAGGTATCTACGTTTACGCTTATTCGTCATTGATGCAGAGCAGCAATTATAACGTATATATACATTTACGTTAATAAACTTTTTCCACATTGATTCAGAACCAAACATGCCAAAAACTGATTTAATTCATTCCGGTTTAATTTCCCCAGACGCAGTCCTCTACTTAAAAGTTAAACAGAATGTGATAATTAACAGCCAGATGACCTTTGTGTACAAATCGATAAGATGTCCATGAAGGCCTTATCAAACAATTTGGGATAACGTAATGGCTTTCTTGGAAACATCAATTTCAAAAGGTACAGTAAAACCACCATAATGGCGTATAATTCAGAGTCTTAAATGCATTTGACAGTTTGATACAGGACGGAAGTGAGACAGGAAGCTCCCATACAGGGTCTTCCCTGTTTGCTTTTGAAAATTTATAGATATGATTGTACAGTTTCTGTCACAATAAAAATATTTTTTTCATCGTGCCATTAAATAAAAACTGAGCGAAATAATATACATAATATAATTTTTTTTTTCTTAATATTCATGGAATAAAGAGCTAAAAGAGATAAATACCTTCCTGTCTAGCAATTAAGTGATGACTTGATGCGAGACTCTACAGTATTCCTTTATCTCGGGATTAGTTTAAATCCTCCATCAACCCTTGATATGTTCTAAATCTAATGCCTGCTCAACCTTTGACCTGCTGAGCAAAATTATTTTCAATTCACTTCATTTTCAAACTATATAATATAATTCAGTTTGTCTACCAAAATGCAATCAGGATGTCAGACAATTTGGATCCTGATGAGATTCCGTTGTACGTTTCGTCTCATCTGGTTCCAAACTGTTTGCAATGGTAATCATGGACCAGCCGGCAGTGAGTTAAAGGTTAACCTATTACCTCATAGGTTATTTTTAGATACAACCTCTTTGAATAAATCTACCGAAAAGGAGCATTAACTAGAGAAAAGGGAAATTTTAGAATTATGTAGTTTGAAACCGTTGTGATAAATAGAGCATTTGCTCCTATAGGAGCAAATGCTCTATTTATCACAATGGTTTCACAAATGGACTTATACAGAGTCGTCAAAAGTCGTCAATATTAGGGAATGGGTTAAACAGTAATTGGTTGCAATATTTATTCACTTCTGATTCCTTCTGACTTTTAAGACATTACTGACCAAATGGCGTACAGTTTGAACCCTGAGAAGACGCCGATTTACTTGACCTCTCATCTGGATCCAAACTGTTAGGCAACACCCGTTAGGCTCGAATGATAAGGGCTAAGCATGTATTTGTGACCGTACAAAGCTTTCGGAATCAATACCAATGAATCGTTTAGACAACTACGATAAGTGCATATGTTTCACCAAGATTCAATCTAAGAAGCCAGATTGTGTTATGACAGTATTCACCAGATACAAACGTTTATGCATTTCTTATCTAAAATGCTACCTCTTCATTATACGATCACTGTTAGCTAGCTGATGTGATTAGATGGAATAGTCGACATTAATATTGTTACTCTTCTGTCAAATATTACCAGATTATAAATGCTTTAGATCGCTTTAAAATGCTCATAATTACTTTAATATGCATTTGCATGTCGTGCTTTCTGTTTGTAGTTGTTTTGGATTCATCGTCTTCTCTATTATAATTAAATTCACCATCTCTATTCCTAACCCTAAATTGTTCATTCCAAACTGCATTAACACATTGCCCCGTTGTGACGCATTTATGCACCTCTATAAAATTCACATTGTGAAACCATTGTGATAAATAGAGCATTTGCTCCTATGGGAGCAAATGCTCTATTTATCACAATGGTTTCAAATTACAAATTTCTAAACATTTCCTTTTCTCTAGTTAATGCTCCTTTTCGGTAGATTAATTAAAAAGGTTGAACCTAAAATAGCCTAGAAGAAAATGTATTAAAACCTCTCTACACAGACCACTTAATGCATTTAATTGGGTCACAAGAGCAAATAGGTTCTTAAAACTGAACGAAGTATTGCAGAAAATTCCCAAGGAAACATTTTGTAAATCTTTCATTAAGCTACAGCCTGTCTACAAACCCATGAGTCAGACATTTTGAGTTGTCGTTATAGATGAGGTTTACTGTACATAAACACAGAACGCGTTTCATGTTAAATGGTTTTCATATTATATTAGATTACTACGTTTCTAATAGTCTTCATCGATTTGAATACTTAAGGACTGGTTTCTTCTCATGGTGAATGCGAACATATCACGCATTTATAACAAGACTGCACATGCGGACAATGTGGATAAACCAAGTAATATTTCAAACATCCCTTATCCCTTTGAATGCTGAGTTTTCAAAAGTCAAATTGCCCGGTATAGTTTAACAATAGTGTCTATTCAGTAAGAAAGGGTTTAATTTGCCAGAGGACTTGAATGGCAAACAGTATAGACCCTGATCAGATGAATCCTGTAGGATCCCTTTGATCTGGGTCTACAGTGTTTTCAAATGACAGCTAACTCGTTTCCCGTATTCAAAGGGTTTACCTAATAATAACATAACTGTTAGAACAATCACCATTTCTTTCCTGACTGGAATCAATGATGATACATGTATAGTAGAACCCCTCTAATGCGACCACTTAATGAATAAACATGGGTGTCTTAATAAGCAGGTGGTTACTTAATGCATTACTTTTGTCCTGCATTAAGCTACCACCTGCATCTAGCACCCAAAATTATACCTCTTGTATGTGGTCACATTAACGGGGTTTTACTGTATTTGATTTAAGAGAATAGTTATTATGGTCTGTATGCTTCTAGATTTTCTAAAATTTCTAGACAAACCTATGGGAATACGGAATCCTTCATGAGAAGAAACACACTGAGGCATGACTTGAATATGATTGAAATTCAACACTGATTATGCTGTTTAAACAATGCAAGAAATACTTTAATAGCAAAAGAGTATCTATGGAATGGATCTATCAAAATTTATAACACGAGTCCATTAATACTAGAAAAATCATGCTTCTGTTAGCAAATAAATTCAATCACCTCAATGTCGATAGCCAAATATCTACACAACAACGAAATTATGAATTTTCAAAGTGAAATAGTCGATCACTATTTTCAAGGTTGGATTAATACATTCCCTCATAGACTTGTTTAGACATAGCCTCTTTGATTACATCTACTGAGAAGGAGCGATCTCTAGACAAAAAGGAAATGCTTAGAATTGTGTAGTTTTGAAACCATTGTGATAAATAGAGAATTTGCTTTACTCCATGAATATTCATGTAAGAAATAATTACATCATGAATATTAATTAGACTATTTTTATAATGGCTTATGTATATAGAAATGTTTGGCCAAGGTAGAAACTGTAGAATCATATCTATATAATTTCATAAGCAAACAGAGCAGGGGCCATCTGATTAGGGCCTACTCTGTTTGCAAATACGTATAATGGCTTTTCTCTGGATTAAAGGGTTAACTCACTACCTCAGGAGTATTTTTCAAGAAATAATGACATTGTGAATATTAGCTAGATTATTTATTAGCAGGCCATATGGACAGAGTAACGGTTGGTCATTAAAGCAAATCAGGTCAATATTACATTTATTAGCAAACAGAGCAGATCAAGATCCGACAACTCATAGAGGAGCCGTCTGGTATGAATCTACCTTGTTTGCAAGACCGTCAACTGAGTAAAGGAAAAAGTTGATAATGATTCATACAAAACACCACGTCCGTTTTAAACAATAATTAATTTGACTCTTGTAAGACACAAAATGTATTGCCATGGCAAATAAAACAAATGTGCAATATAAAACCAAATAGAGTATACCCTGATCAGACAACTCCTGGTTTGCAAAGGCATAGAATGGGGGAGTTGCTATCACACTTTGCAATCTATTGCAGTAGAACACCATTTTTACTAATTACAGATATTTGTTATTACATAATGTAATTGCTTTGTTGTCGAATTCTAGATATTAAATTATTTAATCTTGTTATCATAATATTGCAGAAAATTACATTAAATCACAAATTTCTTATCTTTTACTTGAAGAAAACTTGAAATACATAATACAGTAAAGCATTGCATATAATTGCTTATAATCTTCTCAAAAGAATAATAATTCTGGGTTTTTAAAAGAGGTGGTACTTTAATACAGGACAAACTGTTTGCATAATGCTCCTATAGGAGCTGTAAGCATTAATGTTGCCCTGAATAACCCTTTCCCTGATTAATATTCATGTTGGAAATAATGACGTCATGAATATTAATAAGGTTATTTTTTATAGTGGCATATGAACACAGGACATTTTACCTCAGACAGAAACTGTATAATCAGATTTATATTATACCATAATCAAACAGAGCAGACCCTGATCAGACGGCTCCTATAGGAGCCGTCTGATATGGGTCTACTCTGTTTGCAGATGCGTCAAAATGCGCCTGAACAAGGGAAAGGGATAAAGCAACCCCTTGCGTTGACATACTCTTATGCTGATAAATTATGCGGTCGCATTAGTGGGACTTTACTGTAACACCTAGTCGCCAAACTCACATTCAAATATATGATGAGTTTCTGTTTAACCAATTCCTTCATATAAACGTGTTTTCAAGTATTCACGTATTGCAATCAGAGTAGACCATGTATTTGCATACAGAGTTGATCCAGATCAGACGGCTCCTATAGGATCAGGGTCTGCTCTGTTTGCTGATCGAATTGAAAGATCTGTTTCTCTACGTTCTAAAAAGGCTACATTTTCCCACTTTCCATGTTTCATTCGAACTATTTGTATTGAAATTGGAATAAACATAGAACAGGGAAAGGGTCAAACGAAACTCGTTTGTTGTAATCTTATGCTTATAAGACATTTACAATAAACGAAAATTGTGTTGTTTCCATTAATTGTAAATAGCAAATTAAATGACAGGAAATGTACGGTGTGCAGAGAAAGTGGATACCGGCATCATTCGATTTAAATAGAGTGCATTTAAATTCTAGCTACCTATGATCGGCATGTTTCACCGATCAAAACTAAGCTCTGTTATTTTATTTCACGAATTAAAGGCGCTTAAGCATTACTTTCGCCCTGTAAAAAGCAACCATCTGTGATTATATACTTACATGTTTATTTCATTACATGGTCGCTATAAACATGTTCTATTGTAATTTACACATACAAATACATCCTATTTGTAACACTAGTATTATTTGATTTACACCTACATTGTACAACTCAAGAGTTTTAACCCTAAGCGCGACCTAACTGGGATTTACAAACTGATTGGATCCAGATGAAATGCAGGATGAATATTTGTCTGATCAGGATCCAAGCTGTTTCTCAACAGTTTCTCCAACGTTTGCACGAACCGAAAGTAAAACAACTTTGTAATAAGTCGAATATTTAGCAGATATCAATTCATAGCAAGCTAATGGCTCAAATAATGCCATTCCATAGATTATTTTGAACTGCGTTTGAAAGATACATTATATTGAATTGATTGTTTTGCAGCGCTAAGGCACAGAGGCAAACGAATCTTCACAAACTATACAAGTGCAATAAATCAAAGTTGAAGTTTTCGAAATTTCAAGAGTAATTTGATGCTGTAAAGTCTTTGATATATTGAAACTTTTATGTAAAATCAGATGAGATTTAAGCCGTAGTAAACAAATCAAAGTATTCCTACAAAACACCGTCAAATCTTTTTTAACCCATTCCCTCATATTGACGTCTTTTGACGCCTCTGTAAAAGTCACTTTCTAAATCCATTGTGATAAAAAGAGCATTTGCTCCATAGGAGCAAATGCTCTATTTATCACAATGGTTTCAATACTACAAAAATCCTTTCCTATAGTAAATGCTCCTTTTCGGTTGATGTTGCGGTGGGATCTAAATATAGCCTATGAGGTAATGGGTTAAGCGACCACTTACTGAAAACAAAAAGATATCTCAGTGTGATTTCTGACTCCTTTGCAAACAGAGTAGACCCGGATTATACAGTTCCTGTAGGATTCCGCTGATCAGGGTCTGCTCTGTTTGCTTATGGATTTATATTCGTCTAATTCGACAGTGTTTGTCCTGATCAAAGCTTCCTATATTCATATAAAATTATAAAAAAAAATAATGTAATTTATGTTCATGATATCATTATTTGTTACATGAATATTCATGGGGTAAAGGGTTAATGCTGGGACAAAGTAACTTTAGTAATTCTTATAAAAGTTGTATTCTAATTTTCTAATTAATATGATCGTCTTATCTAAGATATGTGATCCCATGTAGTGTGTATTAAATATGTTCTGTCTAAACAGAAACGAAAATTAGCCGAAAGGATAAAATCTAACCCTTTACCTGAATAATATTCATGTAAGAAATAACATTATGGATATTATTTCGCTAGTTTTCTATGATAGTGTATGAACACAGAATTTTTGACAGAAACTGTCGGATCTGCGTCTATACTGTCTACCAAGTCGTAAAAAGGCATCTCTGTCAGGTAAAGGTTTAAACAAACGGCATATAAACTTATTTCCATTGTTCTGTTTCATATACAGTCTTCAAACTGAAATTACTCAAGACCCTACAAAATGGGAAAACGCTATGTTTGACAAGATGAATATCATTCCTGTTCATCGTTCAACCATAATCCTGCGTGGGACAAGATTCATTAATGGCCTTTACAAACAGTGTATATAAAGATGAGAGAGCTCGTAGAGGAGCCCTCTTATCAGGATCTGCACTGTTTGTCATGTTACACTTTTCTGTATAAAAGATACAGTAAAACCCATCTAATGCGACCACCAAAAATGGTCATAATTCTGGGTGGCACAAGCGAGTGGTAGCTTAATGCAGGACGAAAGTTATGCAGAAAGCTCCTATATGAGCTTTCTGCACAACTTTCGTCCTGCATTGAGCAACCACCTGCTTTAAACGACACCAGTTGCTCTTTATAAAGTGGTCGCATAAGGGGTTCTACTGTATGTGAATATTTTCAGTAAGCCTGTCCATTTGAAACTTCAGCGTTGAAATGGTTATGGTACTGAAAGAGGACGATTGCGTTTCGAATTCGTCGGTATAAATGGGTTATACGCCTCAGATCAATACTCCTTATTCCTAGATAGCGGAAATATAGAATTAAGGTAATCAGCCTGTCTGACATTTTGTTAGGCACAGATTTATGCCATTTTCTCCTTGATTGGATAAGAACACAAGGGAGGACCTCTGACGCCTTCGTCTTTTTAAGCCTAGCCTAGTGTGTAACTAACTATACAGACTTGAGATACTTTGTACAGTAGAATCTGTCTTAAGCGACATTATATTGATTGTACACAGTCATCTATAAACCATGTGGGTGCTTAATACAGAACACAAGTACATGTAATGCAAAAAAGCCCATAAAGGAGCTTTTTGCAGTACGTTCGGCATGCATTAAGCTCTCCTCCATCCTTCGCGCTTCTAACCGTATTCTTATCCAAGGAAACATACAATATGTACATACATGTACATGCGAAAGCGTTTTTACATGTTAACCAAAAACATGCAATCAGACTTGAAAAACCTTAAAAAGTTAATATAGTTTATTGTTACAGATTTGAAGATTCCTATATTCTGAGTGGCCTTTTGCAGCCTGGTAGTTTAGCAAGTTACGAAACAGATGATCCAATATGTGTACTTAACCCTTCGCTTGCTAATCGCGTCAATATACCTACCTGTAAATAGTGAAGACCCAGATGAGACAGCTCCTGCAGGAGCTGTCTCATCAGGGTCTGAACTATTTACAAGTTGATTGTGCAACCAGTGCACTCCTCAGCAGTGATTGCACAGCGAAATACTTGTACACAGTGAAGATATATGTAATTATACAACAGGACATGGGTAAAGAAGGAGAAATGTATTTTAAAATTCAGCAAGAGAAGGGTTAATGCATGGATATCCTACTTACTTCTTTGATCGATTGTTGCTAAAATTCTTCTGGACTATTACATTGTAATATACTCTAATAACATTAAGTATTCGAACACATTATATCCCTCTTCAGTGGTTTGAAAAGCTGAATAAGTCAATGAGGAACATTTTTTGTTTAACCTTTAGCCTGCTTTAGACGGATAAATGAATACCTATGCAAACAGTTTGGATCCAGATGAGACGTCGAGTAACTCGACGTCTCATCAGGATCCAAACTGTTTGATACTCAAGCTAATTATTCATTGTCCTGTTTGGAGGTGAATTACGACTGTCGAGCTCAACAGTCCATCTCGACATTCATTTAACAATTCATTTGATTCAGATTTGAAAAATACCCAATTTTTAGTATACTTGCAAAATTGATTTGAAATGTCAGAAATGAGATTTCATGTCACACCAAACTGTTGCATTGGTCACTGTATATGTGTCTGTAGTTGATAAACAGTATCATAACCTGTATCGAATGTGATCACTTTATTGCCTGGTGTGAAACATGTGATCTGGGAAGTTCAAGATCCTACATTCCCCAATTTGAAGGAAAATATGGTCTAACCTCTATCAAGACATATTAATGACATGGATTCTTGAAGGTTTGAAAAGAAAATGACACTCTTTATGTCGAAGCGAAATTAATGATTTCTTAAACACAGTTATTAAACATCAGTATGGTTTCCTCCGTTCTGGCGCGGAATTGAAAATTTGGCAAGATGTTATTTAAGCGTCAACTTGTATTCATACATATTATAATGTTCATTCATGGATGTTACGATACACATGTATATAAATATCTAATCAAATGCCCGTGCAATTCTACCGTACAGTACAATCTCTAAAATGCGATCATTTCACGCATAAACATGGCAGTTGTACAAAGCAAGCGTTTACTTTCGTCCTGCAACAAGGTACCAGAAAGCTTTACCATTTACTGCATGAATATTCAGGAAAGAAATAATGACATCATGAATATTAATTAATTGAAATGTTATGATGGCACTATGACAAATCACTTTTAGCATGATAGAATCAGCAGAATCATATCTATATTATGTCATAAACAAACAGAGCATACCCTGATCAGACGGCTGCTATAGGAGCCGTCTGATCTGGGTCTACTCTGTTTGTAAAGTCGTATTTATGAAGGATCTGGTTAACCCTTTACTGCATATATATACGCCATTGCACGCCTTTGTAGACATACAATGTAGTAGACGCTATTCAGACGGTCACTGTAGCTGCTGTCTGATCAAGGTCTGCTCTGTTTGCCTATGAGATGATTCTAGCGCTTCTACCATGGTCAATAAATCGAATGTTCATAAGCCATTCTAAACATATGTAATTATTATTCATATTTAGAGCGCCATTCTTACTACATGTACGAGAGTTATCATACCCAAACACATAATAATGAAAGTCATAAACCTCTCTATAACGGCCACTAAATTGTGTTAATTAGTTGGTATTTAGGGCAGGTGGCTGCTTAAAGCAAGGGAAAAGTAAAACAGAACGATCCTATAGGAGCAGTCTGTTTTACTTTTACCTTGCTTTAAGCAGCCACCTGCCTTTAACACAAACTATTTGATGTAATTTAGTGGCCGTTATAAAGTGGTTTTACTGGGTTTTTTTTAGAACCCCTCCCCCCCAAATTTTTTTTAAAATATAGCCACTAAAAGATCGTTTAATTTCGTTCACTAAGATTACTTTGCATGGTTGATATTGCTAAAGGAGCAAATAAACCATCTGATCTGGCTCTACTCTGTTTGCAAAGGCTTAATACGTTTGTATAAAGGAAAGGTTTAACCATTTATTCCACAAATACGCCTTTCGATGCCTTTTCTAACAAAGAAGACTCATATCAGACGGCTCCTATAGGAGCCGTCTGATCAGGGTCTGCTCTGTTTGCTTATGATAAAATATAGATGAGGTTCTACAGTTTTTGACATGGCCAAAAATTCGTGCGCCCATGTGTTATTATAAATTATAACAGATTAATCTAATTAATATTCATGACGTCATTATTTTTACATAGACATTCATGGAAGACAGGGTTAAAGAAGTAATGTACTAATTGATTTATCGCTTTTTAGTGCTCATAAAGGTCCACATATTATAGCAAATTTGTCGTAATGGTTAAAGTTTAGTATTAGGTGGGCGATTTGCTTAACCTTTGAAAACAGTAATTAATTTACCTCAAGTAATACGGCACGTAAAAGCTTAATGTTAATAATCAGCAAATTGTACAGAATAACTACAGTAGAACCCCGCTAATGCGACCACTTAATGCGACCACTTAAACAAACATGGCTGTTTTCATAAGCAGGTGGTTGCTTAATGCAGGACGAAAGTTATGCAGAAAGCTCCTATAGGAGCTTTCTGCATAACTTTCGTCCTGCATTAAGCAACCACCTGCCCTTGCCACTGTGAATTATGCCCCTTTTTGGTGGTCGCATTAGTGGGGTTTTACTGTACTATGTCCTTCAAAACATCAGTATAGACAGTAGACCGATACTTACGTCAGGTTTGATTATACCATGTTAACGCCTACAGGTCTAATAAAGAACAGACTGGACAGGGCTTCCAAGTAATAAACTATATCAAACACAGGAAACAGTAGTTGATGCAGGTAATACAATATCAGATCGTGATGTGCCACGCGCAAACCTGTCTGGAGTTGGTTCTGCTTTACCAAATGCCTCATTCATTTGTATATTAGCCAACTAAACTTAAAGATGATGTATTACTAATGACGGCATGCAAGACATGCATTCGAAAGCATCATACTTCGTATGTTCTATGAATCATTTACCTGATAGAGTTCCCTCTATCCTTCCTGTAAACGCCTTTTCATGCCTTTGCAAATAGTGTAGACTCAGAACAGACAGCTCCAATACGATTGGCCTGATCAGAGTCTACTCTGTGAATTATAATAAATCTACGTCTACATTTTCTACCAAACCTTTCTGTGTATATATGCCATTCAGCTAATAAATATTCATAATATCAATATTTGTCAAGTATGATCAACATTGGAAAATGCTATTACTTAAAAGAAACCCGAAAAAACACACTTGATATGGATTAACCGAATGATTGTGCAACGAATCTAATTAATCCATTGTCAATTTCCAATTATGTATTTTGAATGTACAGTGCTCCCTCCCTACAACGACCCTCTCAATAACGATTCCCTCCTTACAACAACGCATGTCACTGTTTCCGAAACAACCAGGCTCCAGAAACAATCTTTTTCCGTCGTATTTTCGTAATGCCTCCATCAAACCCTATGTTGTGACCACTCTTTAGAATCGTCACTTTGTGACGATTCTAAAGAGTGGTCACAACATAAGGTTTGATAGAGGCACAACGGTTTTAGTTCTCGAAATATACCTTATCTGGGGATCTGCAAATAAGCTTATTATGTTTGATTTTCCCTCCCTATAACAACTCCCTCTGAACAACACATACAATATTCGTATCCCAAAGGGTGTCGTTGTAGAGAGGGAGCACTGTATCTATCTTTCATTTTGAGGGGTGTTTCTAGAAATAATATGTATGCCGATGTACCCGTTAGATTATAATTAGTGAAGCAAATTGAAGGATTTCTCTGACCTGGGTCTACACTGTTTGTGTATATCTTCTAACATGGCCAATTCATAAAGCAATCAAACCGTTGTCCATAAGCAAATGAATATTTCAAACATTTATACGATGTTGAATGCAAAGCTTGTCGTTTAGTATTATTTTACCCTTTCCCTTATGTAAGCGCATTTTGAATTATATGCAAACAGAGTAGACCCAGATCAGACGGCTCCTATAGGAGCCGTCTGATCAGGGTATGCTCTGTTTGCTTATGGTGTAATATAGATCTGATTCTACAGCTTCTGCCTGAGCCAATATGCCCTGTGTTCATATGCCATAATAAAATATATATTAATGTTCATGACGTCATTATTTCCTACATGAATATTCATCAGGGAAAGAGTTTACCATAACTTGACTGGCATTAGCAAACAACTTTGATCCAGATGAGTAACTCGGTGTCTGGTCTGGATCAAAACTGTATGACAGCCGGTCTGTAGTTCCTCTAAAGCTTGATCGAATCGGAAGTACAGTAGAACCTCTCTATAACGGCCACTGAATTCTGTTAATTAGTTGGTATTTAGGGAAGGTTGCTGCTTAAAGCAAGGTGAAAGTAAAACAGAACGCTCCTATACGTTCACCTTGCTTTGAGCAGCCACCTGCCTTTAACACAAACTACTTGATGAAATTAAGTGGCCATTATAGAGAGGGTTTACTGTAGAAGAAAATGGACGGGGTATCTAGTTGAACATTATTTTCATTTACAGCAGGGTAAGGGGTTTACCCATAATATGAGAAACAGAGTATATAGGACCTTTGCTAACAGTGTAGATCCATATCAAATGACTCATGAGTAATAATCATTTTCTTCAGTGAAGATATAATGCAATCTCCTGCTTATTTAATATTCAGAAAAGAAGGAACCAGTATTATTCATTCAGCGGACTAAGGGTTCAAATACTATAAAGCACGCGGTAACAAAACAGATATAATACAGTGTTTAGATACTTTAAGGCAGGTGGTTGCTTAATGCAGGGTGAAAGTCGTGACTTTCACCCTGCATTAAGCTGCCACCTGTCTCCAAGACCGATATTCATACTGAATTGAACGTTCGGGGTTTTACTGTATATTTATGTCTGTTTGTGTGACTGAATTTAACCTTTAGCCTGCTGCCCGTGGGTGAGTGGTTATATATGCAAACAGTTTAGATCCAGTTGAAACGCTGATAATTATCAGGACCCGACCTGTTTGACATTCTGATTGCATTTTGGTATTCAAACCGATTATAGCTTGAATTTTGAAATTGCAGTGAGTGAAAATTGTGGTAAAACAATTTTCTTAGCAGCCTAAAGGTTAATTGAAGTGTATATGTGTTATGCTTTGATTGATAAGAGTTGAAACAATTTACTTATCACGTCATTTTCATTCCACCCAAGATTCATGCTTGTCTATAAGTTCAGTACGTTTTTTCAAATAGAAACGAACAAAACACTTAATATTTTATTGATTTTTACAATCATAACGTTCATATCTTAGCAAGACCTTTGATCTAGCATACATCGACAAGTATCATTGAAGATGAAAGGGAAAATATTACTAACTGGTCGACTTTGTCGATCCAAATTCAATTTTCAAATACAGTAAAACCTCTCTATAACGACCACTAAATTGTGTTAATTAGTTGGTATTTAGAGCAGGTGGCTGCTTAAAGCAAGGTGAAAATAAAACAGAACGCTCCTACAGGAGCGTTCTGTTTTACTTTCACCTTGCTTTAAGCAGCCACCTGCCTTTAACAAAATATAATTGGTGTGATTTAGTGGTCGTTATAGAGAGGTTTAACTGTATACTGCTTTTCAAATGTTACAAGCCCTGATTCAAAAACGCTTACGCATTTGGTTGTTTCATGAATTTAGCTTCTTCACAAGGAAAAAGTGTATTGGCTCACAGTGTAACTCCAGGCAAGTCGTTGCATTGATAACACGGTGTTTAATCAGGGTTTACACTGTTTGTCAGATCTGAGAGTAATGCTTTACATTAAACCTCTCTTTAGCAATCACTTAATGCATAAATATTGATGTCTTTAAAACCAGGAGAAGCTTTCTTTACAATAGTCGTCCCGCTTTAACCCCTTCCCTCATACAAAAGCTATTTCACACATTTGCAAACAGAGTATACCCGGATCAAATGGCTCCTATAGGAGTCGTCTGATCAGGGTCTGCTCTGTTTGCTTATGCCATGATATTTGTCTTCACATTTATCACAATGGTTTCACAAATTGCGTCAAAAGGCGTCAATATGCGGGAATGGGTTGAAACGTTAATAACGCTTCCAGCGAATACCCTGCTGTAAAACTGGAGTCTCCTGGAAACTACAATACATGTATGTTGCAACCTTATCTTACTTTCAATCCATTTGAAATTTTTAGAATATCATTAATTTTACCGAGTGTCAGATAGATCCTGATGAGACGCCGATGTAGTAAACATCTCTTCTAAATACGTGTTTTATAAATGCTTTGAATCATGAAACAATATTTACTTGAACTTCGAACTGTTAATGAAATGTGAATAGGTGTTAGACTCTCAACATGTACGTTACATACTGATACGTCGAGATCAATATCAGAAAGTTCTTCTAATTTTTTTTTATATCATTACATTTCTTGCATTCGTTCTCTTATATAAACACCTTTTCACGCATATACAAACAGAGTAGAACCAGATCAGACGGTTCCTATAGGAGCTGTTTGATCAGGGTCTGTTCTGTTTGATTGTGGAATTATGATAGATCCGACTCTATAGTTTATATCAATATGAATAAAAACCCTGTGAACATATCTCTGCATAAAACTTCAGATAATAAATATCCATGATGTCATTATTTTTTCGCAAATATTGAACAGGAAAAAGGCTAAACCAAGGTACAATTATTTGTATTCAATATATGATTTATCACTATTTACCAATGAATATTCATGTACGAAATAATGGCATCATACGTATCTATTAGCTAAAGGTTTATAATAGCATATGCACAAATGTTGTGTTGGCCATGACAGAAACTGCAGAATCAGATCAATATACTCCCACAATCAACACAGAGCAGACCCGGATCCGGCGGCTTTACAACAGCCACATTGATGGAAACCCAACTTCCAGTCCTTTAATTACATAATCAAACAGTTTACATTTAGATGAGACGTTGCGTAATTCAGTGTTTTACCAAATTCCAAACTGCTACATACTGTGGTTAAATTTTGGTATTATCTATTAACTGAAATGTATAATATACAGTAAAACCTCTCTATAACGGCCACTAAATTACATCATGTATTTTGTGTTAAAGGCAGATGACTGCTTAAAGCAAGATGAAAGTAAAACAGAACGCTCCTATAGGAGCGTTCTGTTTTACTTTCACCTTTCTTTAAGCAGCCACCTGCTCTAAATACCAACTAGTTAACACAATTTAGTTGCCGTTGTAGAGAAGTGTTACTGAATTTAGATTCCTTGGATTAATCAGTACAAAGTATTTAAAACATTATATGCATTTTTAATATTCTTCAGATCATGTTCTGGTGTACAAGCTTGGATTTCTTGCGAGACATGTTAACGTTAAACAGTAGTGTAAATATCCCCCAGTTTGCCCTTATACACTAACAACACGTTGTAATTTCCTGTACACAGGATGGTAATTAATTACCAAGTTTATCCATCGAATAAATTGTGCGACAACCCAAACAAATACAATAGACCCTTTATTGTTTACTCTGCCTGCCGACGGGGTGCATTTAGGATGCATGTTTGTTTGTTAAAAGTATGTACTTCACAACAGCATGTGTTAAGTGCTCGTGTGGCGGCCGTAAAGAGTCTCCCCGTACTTCATCTCAGTGTTGTTATATTTTCTGGTCCTTCAGAGTCACCAGTTTCAGTGTTTTAGTATGCGAATTGAATACTGCTTAACCCTTTCACCGCCAATGTCGCAAACATGCACCACGACAAATAGTGCAGTCCCAGATCAGACGACGCCTTTTCAAGGCGGCCTCTAATCAGGGACTTCACTTTTTGTCTCAAACTCTTTTTCTATATCTGTGCTTTATTCCTTTGAAATTTGCATTTATTTATCCTATTTCCTTATTTTACCGAATGATTTAACAAAATTGGTTTGCAGACGACAATTAGAAATTTGGTGTCGAAAGGGTTAAGCCGGTGCTAGGGTGTGTGTGTGGTGTTGCAGGTTTAACTAGTATTACTCATGAACAAGCACAATAAAACCGCGTCTACATTTTCTCTTTTCGCATTGACACTTTTACCTCCGAATGATCTTACACTTTCAGAATTCAGTAAATACTATTTTCAATATCTAACCATTACTTGATGATTATGCATGTAAGAAATAATGACATCATGTATACTAATTTGATGATTTTCATAATGACATATGGCAGAGGACATTTTGACACTATGAACACGGGCATGTTTAATAATGAAAATGTTTAGAATCAGGTTTATATTATTTCATTTATAAGCTAACAGAGAAGACGCTTATCAGACGGCTCCTACAGGAGTCGTCTGATATTCGTATACTCTGTTTGCAAAGGCGTGACCGGGCGCTTAGATTTTCTCCCAAATTAGGTTTCTTCAGACAGAAATTTCACTCGAGACCTTCCAAGTATACGTTTGATGCAATCACACTAAAATGCTTCTATTAAGAATCAACTTAAACGATTTATTATGCAATGTTCTACTCATTAATGTTTAGACTTAAGCATGGTGTGAGCAAATTTTCTATCACTTTTGTAAATAGTTTGGATTCAGATACAGAATAACTCGGCATCTCATCAGAATCAAAACTAATTGACGCCCTGATTGTAGTTTCGTAGAAACGATGCATACAGATGTATCTTGTATTTTGAGTCTGAAATGAGCGAATATTTGTGCAATATAACAGTTACTGAACAATCCGAAGGTTCGACTGTGATTGAGTAGTACTATATATATAACTTTATTTCCTCCAATTTCTGGAGAGCCATATAACATAACATTACAATAAAGTAGTAAATGACTACATGTACGAACATGCAAATAGTTAAGGAATACAAACACACATGCAACATACATAAACATAAGGGAAATATCTAGATTTCATCTCACATAGATGAAAGGTTGATGATCAGTGCATAACAGGTGAGAAACACTATTCTCTCCGCTCATATATATATATAACTATATACACTCACACTAAATCAGTCAAATCAATTGCGAGCAGTTTTTGAACCAGCTCAGACGTTTAGTTAATCGACGTTTGATCAGGCTTCAAACTATTTGCCATTTAAATTCAATGAGAGAATAGTAATCTTCCACTGTATCACATTTATATAACAATGTCTCAGTCCTTCGAGCATGTTTCTCTGAAGGCGAGGGGAGAAACTTCTCGAAAGGCGGAAACACGGTTATTTCTCGGATATAAAGTAATTACTAATGGGTCCCTAATATATAAATGTGTTTCTCGAAACCGAAATGAAACATATTCAAAGGGAATCACTAGTTTACCTAACTGGTTAATTCACAGGGCCCCGGCAGAGTGGATACGCGTTCTCCACAACTAGTGCATTAGTAAGAATTGCACTAGTCGTATGCGAACAGTGCAGACCCAGAACAGATGATTATCTGACCAGGGTCTGCAATGTTTGCCAATTTGCAATACAAAGTGAGTGTCCGTTTGCCGGTTAGGGGCTCAGCGAGTTAATCAGTCATGTTATCAAACGTCAAGAATATGGCTTGAATGTCTTTCAGGTAAGCTGCGTTACAGCATAAGAAATCAGGGTATTGATCAGCACTTAACACACTCTGCATCTGGTTGTCCACAAAGCCTATGAGATATTTCACTCGCTGTGAGTCATTTATAGTGTCAGTGAGCAGACTACTTAAGTTGTGACCAAATTAGTTCTGAGTCTTGAATAGTACTCTTGTCTACGGTTCTTAACGTGGGTATTATTGCACTTAATGGCAAGATGAAACAGTTCGTCTGATAGAATCTGGTTACACCCACCACATGTTTTCTCGTTGAAAACTACAGGTTTACAAGAAAGTCTTGCTAGAAATGACATCAACTCCCTAGAATAAGGCCTCTCTTGGCAAACACGCCATATATTAGATGTTGTCAGATTTGCATTTATTTCTCGAAATCTTGAAAATTCAGGATCTGACATCATGCGATTTAACCAACTGACTTGTTCATAAGACATGATGGACTTCTTACACAGACTTTTCCAGGAGTATTTTCCCGGAAAATTTGAGGAATTTTTAAATTCTTCAAGATATGGTAAGAGATTGTACTTAGTTAAGATTCTTGTGATATCTGAAATGAAGCCAAAGGTTGTTCTAGAACAACCGTTTTGGTGTTGGAAGAGTCTGTGTAAGAAAAGTTGCAGCGTCAAGTCCTTTGATTCAAGTCTACAGATTGAACCTAAGAAGTTCAGTTTTTGTGTGTCAATGTAGGCTTCTAACGTCGTGAAGCCAAGTAAACCTTTTACCATGTCAGATCGCGTGCGCATCGGGAGTGACTGAATATGTTTCAAGCAAAAGTGATGAGTGGATTCCAGATATTTCAAGTCCGATTGCGTGATATTATTCCATAACTCACAGCCGAAGAGAGCGCGTGGTAATACTATCGACGTGTACAGCTTTGCGGCGGCAGTTGGACTGAGACCATTGCTGTGCACCCCACAGCTCTTGAGACTGAATAGAGTGCCTCTCGCGGACTGCCGAATGTCGTCAATATTCGCAGGCGATCTCCCCGACTGAGTCTGAACAATGCCTAAGTGTTTATAGGACGATACATCTGGTAAAAGACTGTCTGCATAGAATACCACTTCCGGTTCTTTCTGCTTTTTGTTGTGGACCATCAGTGCACATTTGCTGGCGTTGTAAGTATAGCGCCATTTACAGGCGTATCTGTAGCATATTTTTAGCAGTTCATTTAGCCCGATTTTTGACAATGAAAGCAGCACTATGTCATCGGCCTGGGTAGGCGCGCACAGGGGAATACCGTTTATTTGTAAACCATGCTGTGAGTTTGACAGCTCATCTAAGAGATCATTAAGGAACACTGTGTATAGGAATGGGGAACATATGCTTCCTTGTCTCGTGCCTTGAAAAATACAGAACGGTTCCGATAAATGACCAAACCCAAACACACGACTGGAGTGTCCTCGAAGCATTTGACTGAATACGCGAAGAGCCTTGCCTTGAATATCCATATTGTGTAGTTTGTATAGAATCCCGTCCACCCATGTTTTATCAAAGGCCTTTGAGGCATCAAGGAAACATGTATAACACTTGCTATTACGTTCTTTGCAGTAGTTGACTGATTCTTGATACAATAAGGATACCATTTTACAGGATTTCCCACGCAAGAAGCCATGTTGTAAAGGGTTTAATTTATTATTGAAGTTATATGTCTCTAAGCGTGTCAGTATAACTTTTTCAAACAGTTTGAACACAACCGGAAGTAACGATATTGCTCTATAGTTATTTGGGTCTTTGGTTGATTTACCACCGCCTTTGTGGAGAGTTATGGTGAGGCTTTGTTTAAGCTGACTAGGTATGTATTCACAACGGAGCATTTCATTAAACAATAATGCAAGACACTTAGCGAGTTTTTCCCCGCCAAATTTGATGTGTTCGTAATATAAGTGGTCAAATGAGGCTGCCTTCCCATTCGGTAACTTGCGAACGAGTTCAATTAATTCTTCAACTGTTACAGTAATATAACTGTTACAGTAACAATATATGGTAATATACAATAAAGTGTCGATTATTCGAACACTAAAATACGTATAATTATCGACCTTAAAGACAGGTGACAGCTTAATGCACGATGAAAGTCATGCAGAAAGCTCCTACAGGAGATTTCTGTATGACTTTCATCACGCATTAAGCAGCCACCTGCCTAAAAGGGTCTAACTTCTTCTATGCAAAAAATCGAATAATCGAGATTTTACTGTACCTAGATCCTGCGCATACGTCTAGTTACGTATTCATAAAATATTCCATTGACCAAGTGTTATAGGATGATGGATGAGGAAGAGAATATTCAACATTGCAGTGTACCTTAAACCATTTACTCCATGAATATTCGTGTTAGAAATAATGACATCATGACTATTAAATTTTGGAATATTTATAATGTCACTATGAAAGTGGGTATTTTCTATCATGACAGAAACTGTAGAATGAGATCTATATTATTTCATAAGCAAACAGATAGGACACTGATCAAACAGGAGCCGTCTGAACTGGGTCTACTCTGTTTGCAAAGGCGTAGAAATACGTATTGATAGAGCAAATGGTTAAAGGACACGGGCAAACAGTTTATCCCATATCAGGAGACCGTCTGGCCAGGGTCTGCACTATTTCCTGAACCCATCGATATCAATGGCGTTTGTTTTATGTGTCCCCTCAACATAAACAAGTAAAAAATGCGGAAACCGCATTAAAGCCGGATTTTGTTTGTGTTGACCTTGACTGGATTTAATCTATCCTTGTATCAACTGAAATACCTTCACCTAAAGCTATCTGTATACCAAATATAAATTGTCTAGCATAATTATGTAGTTCAGAAGTTATAACAACATTTTAATGACAGCCAAGCTTTCAAAATACATGTAGCGACCTTGACCTATGACCTGATTTAAGGTATCTTTATTTCATCTATAAGGTCCTTACCAAAGCTATCTGAATACCAAAGATGAATTGCATAGCCTTCGTGGATCAGAAGTTATAGCAGAATGTTAAGGTTGTTAAAAACAGCCAAGTTTTCAAAATAGTGACTTTGACCATGACTCAATTTAATGTATCCGTGTATCAACTGAAAGGCCTTTACAAAAGCTATCTCCATACCATATATGCATTGCCTGGCATATGTGGTTCAGAAGTTAAGACAAAATATTGAAGTTTTTAAATGATGGCCAACTTGTCGAAATAGTGACATTGACCTCGACCTAATTTCAAATATCTTTATATCAACTGAAAACCTATCTGTATACCAAAGATGAATTGCCTGGAATTTGTAGTTCAGAAGTTATAGCAATGTTAAAAGCGGCAAAGTTTTCGAAATAGTGACATTGACGTTGACCTGATTTTATGCATCATTGTACCAAGTGACAAGGCTTTCACTCAAGCTTCTCTGCATACCAAATATGAATTGTTTAGCTGAAGTAATTAAGAAGTTATAAGCAATGTTAAAGTTTTGTTATCGACGGAACGCCGACCGCAAGCCCGCCCGCCCTACATCCCCGCCCCAACCCCCGGCCCAAGCCCGCCCACCCGCCCGCCCGCCCGCCCGCCTGCCTGTCTGCCTGCCTGCCCGCCAAACCGCCCGTCTGCCTGCCCGGTTTTCATTAAACCATTTCCTCGAAAAATCCGGCTAAAAATGAATGGTTTCCAAAATAAGAACTGGACGGGTTTTGCTTACGTAATACAGAAATAAATTGGTTAGGCTTTTAGCACGCTGGGTAATGATTGCAATATTTAGTACACCTTTACCATATGAATATTCATGCAATAAATGATGACATCATACATATTGATTGCATGGTTAGATGGCATATGACCACAGTAATGCTTTGCTTTGGAATAAAATGTAGAATCATATCCACAGTAAAGTAAAACCTGTCTAAACCGGAATTCTAGTAAAGAAGAATTTAGATACCTTCAGGCAGGTGACTGCTTGATCCAGAGTGAAAGTCACGCAGAAATCTCCTCTAAGAGCTTTCTGCATGACTTTCACCTCGCATTAAGCTGCCACATGTCTCCACGGCAGATATTTATACTAAATTTATCGTCCGGTTTAGAGGGTTTTTTACTGTATATAATTCAATAACCTGACCGTCTGATCTGGATCTCCCCTATTTTCAAAAAACGCTGAAAAGTGTATCTGAGGTAAAGGGTAATGCCAGATTTACCAAACCTCACTACCGAGGTTTGTGTAAACTGATATAAGGGTTATAACAATAATGTAGTCAGGGCTTCCAAAGAACCATTGAAAACAGACACTATCCCGGAATTATTCCCAAACCCTTATAGTGCAAAGCTTGACATGCATGCCATTTGCAATAAACATGGAGTAATTCGGCAGCTCACCAGGATCTAAAAACCATGACTAAATGAGTAAATTATGTAACACATTACTAAGATATTATTGGCTACACATATATGTAACAGGATTAAGGTTAAGTAAGATAAATCCTCTCTAAACCGGACGCTAAATTTAGCATTAATATCGGTCTTGGAGCCAGGTGGCAGCTTAATGCAGGGTTAAAGTCATACAGAAAGCTCCTCTAGGAGCTTTCTGTATGACTTTCACCTTGCAATACGCAGTAACCTGCCGTTAATGAACTAAATTCTTCATTAATGAAATTCCGGTTTAGATCAGTTTTACTGTACATGTAATGTAAACATTTTGGACAATATTAACTGTTATGCCCATATACGCATATTGGTCCGTGTTTACAAACAGCTTGAATCCAGAGCTGTTTGGCATTCGGTCAATATTTTCTCTAAAAGGATGGTGTCAAATTTGCACAAGGTCCAATTTGACCTGAAAGTATGTTTACAGCGGGGTAAGGGTTAACATGGAGAGACAAACATGGGAAGCAACAACACAAGAGTAATTATATTAATCCCTTAGACATCGAGAGAGTTATCAATCTCTTGGAAGCATCATCGAACCAAACAGATCAAATGCGCAGTTTTTAGGATTGGGTAATTAAATGAAGTTAGGGACAGCAATTCAGTACAAGTCTCGCAAATGTTACACTGTAAATCAGTTTGTGGTGTCAAAGCAACATTTTACTGCTGTAATATGATCATACACATCTTCAAATGCCAGCATTTCAAATTGATAGATCACACGCAAGCTTGTTTGTTTCAAAACAATATCAAGATCCATGAATAAAAGGAAATACGTCAAAGGGTCGGTGCAAAACTATCAAGCCTTTCAACTCTGAATTTTCAAATAGACTTTTCAAAAATTCAAACGTGTCACGCTTGCCTTGAATTTTCTGTAATTTTATTCTATTTCTAGGTCTTTCATGTTTGTAAATAACATTTGTGAGTCACTGGTGTCATTTGCAAACAGTGTAGACGCAGATGAGAGGGATCTTGGAGGAGCCCTCTCACCAGGGTCTATAATTTTCTTTATATCACGACCCTTTAATAAATCCCTGAATAGTCATAGTAAGCTTGGCCTGTACGGATTTTGGAATAATTATTTTGATAGGGATAACTCTTTCCTTCATATAAATGGGTTTCCATGCATTTGCAAACAAAGTAGACCCAGATCAAACGGCCTGCTCTGTTTGCTAATGGTATTTGAAAGATCTGTTTCTTTACCTTCCGTATTTTATTATAACCATCTTATCTATGAATATCCAATAGGTATTGAAATTTGGAATAAACATAGAACAGATAAAGCGTCAGTCCACTAGCTACCGTTAAATTGAGCCTAAGGAGGTTTTACAGTATATGCACGAATACTCAAATATACGCTTCTGTCGGTATTCACCAAATTTTGTCCTGTCTAAAACGTCTTTATTTCTCACCAGACACTGTAGCAATTTAGAGCTATAAATATTTCCAAACCCGGTGTGACCCCATAACTCCAATCTGTATGACAGGCATCTCCGGAAAATCGTTAATGTTGTAACGTGCTGTGATACTAGTAAATATATGATTTGCTAAACTCAAATAAAATCTCCATCTGCAATACTATATTAGTTTTATGTGAAAATGAAATTGGGCGATTCTCTCTATTCATTTACCCTTCTTTACTGAATAAGCAAAGAAATCTTTCGTTAACAGATGTTGCCATCTGCATCAGTTCTAAGTTTAAAATGTAATTATTTTCTCCACCCGTATGAGCGCACACACGCATACCCATGCAGCACGCACGCACTCACTCACAAACACACCGAAAACTCCAAGTGACAAAATTATCATTTAGCTTCAATCCTGATGAAACACCGGAGCACATCGATGCTTACCAAAGTTATCACATTGTTTCTATACAGTAAAACCCGGCTAATGGGACCACTTAATAAACAGCCACTGGTGTCGTTTAAAACAAGTGGTTGCTTAATGCAGGACGAAAGTTATGCAGAAAGCTCCTATAGGAGCTTTCTGCATAACCTTCGTCCTGCATTAAGTTACCATCTGCCTCTGTCACCCAGAAGTATGCCCAATTTTGGTGGTCGCATTAGAGGGGTTTTGCTGTACAATATTAAATGTTAATGATCCAAGAGTACGTCTTACTAGAATATCGTTAGTCTAAATTGACAAAAACCTCTATCACTCTCATTGCCGAACTTAACTCATTTTCCAGCGTGCAGCCATTAAGACTGTCTTTGTATGAAAGAAATATATCGTAAGTGTCAGAATACGACGATCCTACAGAAGCTTTCGCCTACTTTTTAACACTCCTATGTTCAATAAATAAATGGTCGCTTAACCCATTCCCTCCTATTGACGCCTTTTTACGCCTATGTAAAAGTCACTTTTTGAAACCATTGTGATAAATAGAGCATTTGCTCCATAGGAGCAAATGCTCTATTTATCACATTGGTTTCAGAACTACACAATTCTAAATGTTTCCTTTTCTTTAGTAAATGCTCTGTTTTGGTAGATTTATTCAAAGAGGCTTGATCTAAAAATAGCCTATGAGGTATGTTTAAGCTTGAGCAACCAGATGTTTTAAGACATCTATGCTCATCCATAAAGTTGTTGCTCTATAGAGGATTTGCTGTATGCATGACCTATATGCATGTACATGTACATATAAGGTGCTGAGATACCCGGGTCGTACATTGTTTTTATTGTCGTCATGTAATCACAATTTACTCCTGAAATCTCCCCATCAAATTGTTTTGAATACACAGCTACCTCAAACGAAAGGACCCCGTACCGTGTACACTGTTGAAACATTTCCTAATCATTAAACTTATGAATATTCATGTGAGGAATGATGACATGAATCTGTATTACTGAATGCATATTTCAGTATGTGAATACAGTAATTTTGGGCAATGGCAGAAACTGTAGCGTCAGATTTATAAGATATAATTTTATCAGCAAACAGAGCAGTCCCTGATCAGACGGTTTTAACGTGAGCCGTCTGATCTGGATCTACTGTGTTTGTAAACAGGCATCGTTAAAAGACGTCTTTACCAGACAAATGGTTAAAGGCTTTATCAAAAAACTATTTGGACTGAATTCACAGGGAACTCGTAATCAAAATCGAAATTCACATTAAAAGTTTAATTGCAAAGGGAAAATTTATATGAATTCCTCAAACGCTTTCATCTAATATTCCGATTTTATCCAGCGATGCATTAAAAAATCACTTAGTTTGTTTCAACAAATCCCGATAGATTCCACGCATTAGATAAATCGTTTTCAACATTTAATCAGGTATCATTATGGATTAGAATGTCAACCCTTTCAGTTTGGAAAACTAGTCACCAATTTCCTTCGCAAACAGTGTAAACCGGGTACATTTTTCTTTTAAAATATCACAAATATTCATGGTAATCTTGACATACTCCATTAATTTTAAAACATTCAGCGTTGGAAGCGTTGGTGGTTATATGTTAACGCTTTCCCTGTTCTGTGTTTATTCTTATTCCAACTTTCAATACCTACTGAATATTCATTGACAAAATAAAGATATTGACATATGCAATGGTGGAATATTGTAGCCATTTTAGAAACTAAAGAAACAGGTCTATCAAATTCCATAAGCAACCAGAGCACACCCTAATCAGACTGCTCTTCTAGGAGCCGTCTGATCTGGGTCTACTCTGCAAATGCGTGACAACACGATTATATGAGGGAACGGATTAATAGTCATTTCTGCTAAAGGAGTCGTCTGATCAGGGTCTGCTCTGTTTGCTAATAGAATTTGATAAAATCTGATTATTTGCCTTCTAAAATGTCCATAATGTTCCACCTTCCATATTCATTTGTAACTATTTTGTTAGTAGATATTCAATAGGTGTTGAAATTTGGAATAAACATATAACAGGGAAAGGGTTAAGTCATAAGAAATATAATACTATGTAAACATTAAAGTATAGGTACAATGATTACATCAACATTTACCTGCCATTATGGTTAAACATGTGGCACAACTTAATTATTGTATATAACTTTGAATGATATTCAAGAAATACCTTTGAAATTAACATTGTTATTACATTGTATTATTATTATACCACATTTATATAGCGCCCTTTTCACACAATATAACATATTGTTGATGATGTGAAGCTGTTACATTATAGCCTTTTCTGGCGATTCCCAGTGTTACATTTAACCCTTTCGCTGCCAAACTCTGTCGTCTGCTAACTTTGTCGTCTGCTATAAATTTTCATTTTTTTTTATTTTCTTCATTTTTGTTTCAAAAACATAGTAACAGTAACAAACAGTTTGAATCCCGATGAGACGCCGAGTTACTCCCCGTCTCATCTGGATCCAAACAGTTTGCATAGGTAATCACAGATCCGGCCTTGGCAGCGAAAAGGTTAATGCATTTGAATTATATTGCATTGAGTATTGATAATCGTTTTACACGGTGTCATCAATAAGCTTTAACTCATTCCCTCCTAGGTTATTTTTAGACCCAACCTATTTGAATAAATATACAGAAAAGGAGCATTAACTATAGAAAAGGAGAATTTCAGAATCGTGCAGTTTTGAAACCATTGTGATAAATAGAACATTTCCTCTTATGGAGCAAATGCTCTATTTATCATAATGGTTTCAAAACATGACTTTTACATATGTGCAACCACTTACAATTTATCACAATGGTTTCAAAATGTGACTTTTATAGAGGCGCCAAAATGCGTCCCTAGGAAGGAATGTGTTAAAGCTGTGACAACTTATTACTTCTTTTACATCGATTATCCGAGTTATGTATACATATGTAAAAAGTAAAGAAAAAACAAACTTACCGAAAAAGAAAACAATGATTTTAATTCCATAAGAGTATTATGTAAACCACGTTATCGTTTATACCACACAATGCATATACTTGGTATACTATGGAAATAACACAGTACAGCTACATGTAATCAAAATGAAGCGATAAAAGTACGATACTTCTATAAAGATTCACATACGTTATATATTTCAGCTAGGGCATGTATATAACTTAGGCATAAAGTGAAGACCCAGACAAACGGTTTCCGAAGGAATTAAAATATGACAATACAGTAAAACTCGATACTACGAAATTTTAGTAATGAAGACTTTATGTCTTTGTTTGGCAGATGACTGCTCAATTCAAGGTGAAAGCCAAACAGAAATCTCCTAGAGGAGCTTTCTGCATGAATTTCACTCCGTATTAAGCTGCCACTTGTTTTAAAGATCGATAATAATACTTGTGTTAGTGTTTTCATTGTATATTGCGTTCAGTAAACAGTAACCGTTGCAGTTCTGTGCAACTGTCCACAACTTGTAAGACCGAAATGTTGCGAGTATTTCTGTAATCTGAACATTTTGGTCTTAAATCCTGCGAACTGTTAACTGAACGCAGAACACATTGGGCAAATTTAAACTGGGTCGATATGGATGATACAATAACAGTAAAATCGCGAGTATTCGAACCGTAAATTCTCGATTATTCGAACACAGAAATACGTATCATTATCGATCTAAAAGACAGGTGGCAGCTTAAGCAGCCATATGCATAAAATATTCTAAATTCTTCTAAACAAAAAACATCGAATATAAGAGATTTTACTGCAGTGTGATATTTATTTGTTTGGTTTGAATATAACAGAAAGCAATTAACAAAAATGCAATAATGTGGATCTTTTGCTACTGATTAATCACGAGCTGGTTTTTCAATTAAATCCAATTACTCATATTGTTAAATATTTTGCAGCGATGTTTAAGTGGTGATAGAGTACACTTGGCATTTTAATCTAAAAACCAAGACAACAAAACAATGCATAGCTTTATCACCTTCACGATAAACACATTTTCCCTTCACTTGTTTCTAATGTTTTGTTGGAAATGTTTTTTCTAACACAGTGCATACCCACTTACAAGCGTCCTTGCTTTAAAATGCAACATGTACGTATAAAAACACATAACAAAACACAACTTATTGACAACAGGAAGATAACGTTTAGCTTTTGTTGACGATTAGTTCCTATCTTTTTTAATTGAATTTACTTAGCTTTTGTTTTCGATTAAATCATTTTGTTTCCAAATTCAACAACATGTTTTACCTATTGGTGTCCGGTAACAGACATAAGCAAACAATATATACCTAGATCATGGCGCTCCTGAAGGAGTCCTCTATTGAGGGCCGGCACTGTTAGCTGAACACATATGGAACTAAATGGATTACGTTTGATATCTAAAGTAAACTAAGTCCAACGGGAATAATAATAAAACAAAATATTTCTAAATCAGTGTAAATCCTCCGAATTATTTACCATGAAAACAGGGCAAACCCCGCAATGATTTAATGCACAGCAAAGTCTCACCCTTCGACCTCTCAAAAGACGTACAAGTTTGCATTTTGAAAACAGGTTGCAGCTTAACACAGGACAAAAGTTATGCAGAAGGCATAAGTTTTGTCATGCATTAAGCAATCACTTGCATTTGCAAACTCTTATTTGTTAATAAACTGTGTGGTCGCATTGGTGACCCTTTCCCTTATGAATATTCATGTAGGAAATAATGACGTCATGAGTATTAATAACATTATTTTTAATGGCATATGAATGCGTGACATTTTGGCTATAAGGCAGAAGCTATAGAATCATATCTATATTACACCGTAAGCAAACAGAGCAGACCCTGATCAGACGGCTCCTGTAGGAGTCGTCTGATCTAGGTCTACTCTGTTTGCTGATGCGACAAAATGCGCTTACATAAGGGAAAGGGTTAAGAGCAATGGAAAACAACACATCCAATTCTATCCGAAAAATCGAAATAAGAGTGTGTTTTAGAACTATTTTATTTAAGTTTGGTTTTCGATAAACTCATATAATTTTGAACTTCATCAACAAACCTATCAATAAAAGTCTAACTTACACATTATGTGTTTTACAGATTGACCATTTATTGTTTTACTTAGTGCCTTGGTTTGGATGTTTGTTCTTTTGTGTCGCAGATTTATGTTGCTTTACAGTACAGTGAAATCTCGGTTATTCGATTTTTTGTACAGAAGAATTTAGATATGTTTAGGCAGGTGGCTGCTTAATGCATGGTGAAAGTCATGCAGAAAGCTCCCAGAGCAGCTTTCTGCATGACTTTCACCATGCATTATTAGCTGCCGCCTGTCTTAAAGATCTATAATGATACGTATTTTAGTGTTCTAGTAATCGAGATTTTGCTGTGTTTCAGTCATATCACGACGTCCTGCTAATTTTAAGTGAGGTGTAGGTAGACCCCAGCGGTTCTTCTGTGCATGGAACGCCTTACAGAGTTCCAGGCATAGACGAATACTCGGGTAGAATCATCGACTTAGTTATTGTGTAGAATAAAACAGAACAAATTACAAATACCGTCATTGACAATTTGAACTTCTGGAACAGGCCTTCATCATTGGTGCAAACATTAATAAGATGCGTTGTGTTTTAAATCATGTCATTATTATATAATAGAAATGTGAATACCGAAATAAAGTAGCCTCTCTGCGCGAATCTCTTTTTTTCCGTTGAGATGTTTGGTTTATAGAGCTTGCAGGTATTTAATCCATTCAGTGCGGGAAACGAGTAATAATTGTCTTTTACAAACAGCATGAATTCAGATGAGAGGGCTGCTAGAGCGACCAACTCATCAAGGTCTGCACTGTCTGTCACAACACATTTTTCTATAAAATCGTCCCGGGTAGTCACGGTAAGCATGCTCTATTCTAATTTTGGTAGTACTGAAAGGGTTAAGGACCGATGGTTTGCGTTCAACTCTAACTATATTGAATTAACCCTTTACTCCATAAGTAGGACCAGTCTGGTCATGTCTGCTCTTTTTGCTTATGATATAATATAGATATGATTCTACAGTTTCTGTCATCGTCAAATTCCCGTGTCTCCGTATGTTATTATAACAATTAATCTGATAAATATTCATAGTGTCATTATTTCTTACATGCAAAGTCATTGATTAACCCATTCCCTCATATTGGCGAGTTTTGACGACTTTTGACGACTTGTAAAAGTCACTCTATGAAACCATTGCGATAATTAGAGCATTTGCTCCTATAGGAGCAAATGCTCTATTTATCACAATTATTTCAAACTACAAAATTCTAAATTTTTCCTTCTCTCTAGTTAATGCTCCTTTTCGGTAAATTTATTCTAAGAGGTTGTATCTAAAAATAGCCTATGAGGTAATGGGTTAAAGGGTGAAATCTTTTCGTTGCTGTCTATATTTATGTATCAATATAAACTCGTATATTCGTTCTTTACTGCCTGCTTGAAAGGTTATTATAGATTTATGGTGCAACTAAGATAGTTTATAGACGTTTCTAACATAGAGGTTAAATACAGACACAACGTTTGTTGCAATAAATTGACACAGTTTATAAATATTGGATTGAATATGTTTCATAGAAAATGGCTTTCACATGTGTTATGCAAATAACTGAATCATTTCTGAACATTATAGATGAGTTTATCTTACACAAACATAATTAACATCCAAGTATCGACCACAACGTCAATGCTATTACATTAAAACTATGAAAAGTTCAACTCCATCAGTATGATTGGAGCTTTTAGGTTTAGTCTATACTTTTGTGGTTTGATCATTATTAAATCCAATTAACAACATGCGATATGCGGATATTTTACCATGGTTTGAGAACAAGTTGTTTGTTTTAGTCAAATCCCATTAATCATATCGTTAAAATACTTCGCGTCAGTTTGAAAAGCTGTTAAAGCGCATATGGATAACAATCAGAAAAAATACACGTGGGAAGGCTTTTAAATATTTCTTCATTTTTTATCGCACCCTCTGTTGTTCTGAATATTATGTATTATAAAAGTTTAAATGCTAGAGATACTGTTATGAATTTATGACAATAAATGGTTACATGTGTTTTTAATGGAAAAGAAGAGATCGCGATTACCCATCTTGTAAGCTGAGCAAATAATAGTCGACGCAAAATATCTTCACTATTATTTTGAGACAGAGCTTTTTCTTT